>JANEYF010002810.1:3230000-3840000 GCA_029963845.1 Rhamnusium bicolor | reverse complement strand
AATGTTTAAAAATATTTCAGAATGGTAGGTCTTTTCCGAGAACCCATTTGACCAAAATTTCAAAACGATATTCCAATTTAGTCCGGAGATACTTCTAGCGGGTAGGTTGTAAACGAACACCTTGTACAATAAATAAGTATGTTTGCTTGAAACAGAATTTGACAAATTATAAGGCGGGCACGTAAATTTATGATAAAATTTCTTTGTATAATTAATTATATCACGTACTTATAATTATTAAGTAAAAATATTGACAATTTATTTATATTTTGCGCGCAGAAATTCCCGAAGCTATCCATGTTCATGTGTTGTTTATGTTTTTGTTTTGATACAGTCATAAAGCATCAATGAATAGTTAAAAAAAAAATATTTACATATTTAGCGAAAAACATCCGTACAATATTAATAATAAAAAAAATTACATAGTTTTGTTACATGTTGATTAATTTTTTGATCATGATAATATACAAATCTCGTAAAAGTTATTAATCAATATTTTTAAACACGACCTATTGTAGAATACTAAAACAACTAAGGACTTTTTGCACCTCTGACACCTCGGCGCCGTCGGACACCGCATGACTGCATTTATGTACGGCGCGGGCCTGCTCGTATATTGGATGTGTCCATTGTCTCTAAATGTTTAGCCCTCTCCCACACAAGGTACCTCGATTTACTTTTAGGGGTACAGGGCGTTGTATTACCTGTGGTCTTTAATTAAAAAAAAAAACAAATTCCGTTATGTGAAATTTTGGGCATATAAAATATTATTGTGCAGATTAATGTTGTATTTTTAAACAAACAAAACATATTTATTAGGAAGTATGTAGTTACATATCTCATTAAATAAAAAATAAACAACAGTTTTCAGGGACAGAGCTCTGGAACACGTTAAGTACAACAACCTCAATGTTTAAGGAATACATCATTGGGGACAGAATTGAAGGCCTTAAAAAGGCCACACAGTGTCAGAGCTGTCAATTTGTGAGATGCAGTTGATGACTGATGAGTCTATATTTAAAAAAATTTCTACAATATTGGCAAATAAAAAGTAACAATATATTTAGATAATTTTACGACAAACAAAAAATCTTTTTAAAAGAGTACCTAACTATTTTATGCAAACCATATTATAAAAAATTCCTTTGTATGATTAGTTCATTCGAAAATGTTTTAAAAATAGGTGAAATACCTGTCATAATAATTTTATCAGTATATTAAAAACATTGTGGCAACTAAACACGAGTATCATTATTTATGAGAGGAAGTTCATTGGCTTTCCAAGAATATTATTACGTATACTTTATCGTCTCATCTAAATTAACGTTGTCACGTAAAAAAAATAATAATGTAAGATCTTAGTGTAGAAATGCATATACCCTTGTCAGGAATGTAGTTAACTGCAGTTTTTATAAAAACTTGTATACTGCATCGTTCTAACAACTCGTACACTAGGATGTCTATTGCGAAGTTTAACTTTGTACTAAACACTGAACCTACTTTGTTGTCTCAAGAATTCCGGTAGGTGTATTTTATACACTAATATGTGCTACTTCTGCAGATGATGCATGTATGCAATAATCATATATTTATTAAAGCATTAATAAGGAAATAGAATTTTCTTCATAATACATAAATTTTTAGCACTCAGTTACCGAATTATTAGGCCTTCTTCACAAAAACGGTAAATGGTATATGATACATATTTTTTTTAATTTCCAGTTGTTTCTTTGTCCTACAAATAACGTTAAAAAAGAACAACGTTCAGCAAGGCTGAAGTTATTTTTTTCTCCAGAAGCACAACTTGCATAACAATTTTAGGAAAGGTCTTCTAATTATTATAAACCGATTTTTCTTAAATAAGAAAATGTTACGCGTGATATTTTTGAGTTAAAAGTTAAATTTCCTAAAGGTGTTATTCCAGGATATTATTACAGGGTGTCCCATAATTAAGTATCTTCCTTCAAGGGGGTGATAGAACTAGAAAAAATAAGTTGAGTTTTGGATATAAACAATTTGCCTTAAATCAGTTCATAAACAATAGTTGAAAATATTGTGCAATTATTTTTGTAGAGGTATGTAGTTACACCTTACGTTATTGCATACCTATCCTGTATTGCAATATTAAAATACAAATAACTCCAAAATGATGACTCCTATCAAAATTTAGTAAGAGCACCTTTTTTATGTAGTTTTTAACACTAGTTTCCATTTTAAATGTTAGAATAGAAAATAAAACAAAAAAAAATTATACTGAACATTTACCCTCATCCCTCCTATCTCCACCCCAACAAAGCATGATATTTAGATAAAAATTTGACAAAATATGTAACACGGCCCAAATTTTATTTTTGCAACTGAAGTCATTCGAATTTATTGGCAAATAATTATGTTGTATTTACCCCCTTTAAGGGGTTGTAGCTTCTTTATGACCTGTTTTAAGGCAAATGTTTATATATAAAACTAAACTTATTTTTCTAGTTCTATCACCCCCCTGAAGGAAGGTATTTAATTATGGGACACCCTGTACATAACATTACTATTTGTTAAAAACCTTTAAAACATCAACAAACGACATAAAGTGTTGATATGAATTGGGTTGGAATCTTTATTGTGAAGATAACGCTGATGTAGTTTACCAAAAAATACCAAAACATTCGAGGCGCGTTTCGCCAACCAAGTTGGCATCATCTGGAGATAAACTCAGTTGGGTTTGACGTCACGAATTTGACGTCCGACACGTTGTGATGTCGTTTACTCTGGCAGTAGTATGATAAAGTGCGTATTTTTCAGTGCTTATTCATTCGTAAAGCTTTCCCTAACTTTTGACTTAAGACGGAAAAACCTGATATTAATATTGTACTCTAAATATTGTATAATGCCGAAATGTGATTCATCGTCTATAAGAACACCATGAAAAATATTTATTTCATTGCCAAGAACTAGAACTGACACAATATATTAATAGTTTTTTTGTAAAGACCTTTTGGAGATACCATGTATAATAACTGAAAAAATGTAGAGAGGTTAGACCTCTGTGACTTGGAAAAAGGAATAAAAGAACATGAATATGAAATAGGACTGCATACAAAGACGACAAAACCCACACTTCTTGAGCTGAATATACTATGAAAAATTGACGCAGAAAAAAATAATTTTTGACCAAGTATTTCAAATGTCTTTATCTGAATTATTTTTTAGTACAAATAGCAACGAGCCACATTTGAAACTTATGTTTTGCATGAAATTTTTTACAAAATTCTCCAAAATGATAATTCAGCATTAGGTAGTTTGTTGAAATGAAGAACTCTTATTAGTTTAATACTATTAAAATCGCAGAAATTTGTTACGAAAGTACCAAATTGTTGTCTTTATGTGTTTTTGTTCTTAAATGTTTTTAAAACATCGTATTTGGGTCACAATAGATTGATAGAACTAGTTCAAGTGCTAAACTTAAGACCAAATGAAAATGATATCCAAAAATACTAGAGGACTTGTTTGTGAAGATCATTTCAACGTAAGTATTAACCTAATAATATAGGAGGCGACCGTAGCACCAATTTTACATCGTGTAAAACGATAGAAAAGTGAAGCAACGAGTACTGCGACTAATAGTTGGAGGGGTAATAATGGTTGGAGGGTTAACAACCATATCAGCACAGCATAAGAAAACAATTCTTATGCTGTGATATTAGTGAAACACAGCTATGTCGCATCAGAGACAACCACGAGACATTTAAGTACACGTAAAATTGCTATTGTTTCTATTCGGAATAGTACACTGGTCTACTGTATGGGAAGATTAGGGTAGATGGCGCTCGATGATGAGTCGCGATTTAAAAAGCGCGCGATACTTTTGTTGCCTGTTGTTTTATTTTCAATTACATTTTAATGAAGAAATAAAGCAAAACAGGTAAAACAAATCGTTTATTGATAGAAAATCAATGAAATAACAAGCCACAACGAATGCAATAATTAAGACAAAATATTTTAAATCTAAACCACAGACAAACAAATGGCTAAACAAAAAATTAAGCATTTTACAATAAAATAATAACGATTATAATACTTTCTTGAACAACAGGTACCTATGTAATACAAAGCCTCTATTGAAAGTACAAGAAATATATAAATAAGCCTACCAATAAGGGAAAAAAATGTACATTTTGCTTCCTAACATCCCAGATGTATGTAACAACATCGATTAATGCTGCACATTATTCATACAATGTGGTCTGCAATTTAACAATACTTTTAACAAATATAATAGTAATAATATTTAATTGCTTAGGTAAAGTTTACATTAACAAGACATTACAAACACTGATAGGTTTTTACAAATAAATTTACACATTCTACACAAGAACGAAGAAATACTTGCTCGTAGGTACATAAATTATATCCCTAATTAATAGTTATTGGGTGAATATAAAAATATTAGGTAGGCGCATATGTACATATTACAGTTTCAAGCAACATCAACACTTGAATGATAAAAAAAACATTAATAATAAAATTAAAGTCATAAGAAGCTAATAAAATAAAACGTATTTATTTATTTTATAGTTTGCAAACTGTTTCTGACTGCTGCTGGAACAAACCTCATATCAACAACTATCGACACCGGAATGTCCTCAGCTTATGTTTAGATTTCTTTGCATCCGTACGGTTCTGGATGTTTTCTTGGTTTTCTTCTTACATCACCAAGGAATCCCAATTTTCCACATAGCTTTTACGATTTCCCTGGTTATAATTTCATAATGGTCAGAACAAGAATATGATGGGAAGTTCACATTATCAAAGATGAATTCAGTGACCATAACAGAAATCTTGAGTTTATGGTAAAAGGTGTCTAATGTATTTTCTAATATTGTGATGGCCTGATATACAGCTACCATTAAAGGTTCTGAAGGATATAGCAAATGTTTTGTATCTGACCATTCCTTAAAACTTATAAATAAATTATGAGGCGACTCCGAACTTGACAACAACTGGTGACAGTAGGTTGCAAAATCTATATGCTGAAGAAGCTTCTTCACAATGAACCCACTGACGTAAGCAACTGATAAAGTTGCCGTTGTTCTTTGCTCCACTGCTCTGGCTATCTGGGATGCACTGGGTGTGGAACTTGATGATGCGACCACTTATTCATCACCCACGACTAAAAATTCGTAACGTTTGTCAGCAGCTCATGCTCATCATCCTCACAATGGCTGCCTATAATTTTTTATTTCGTCAACCCATTTAAAATTTGAGTTTTTAGATTGGCTGAAAACTTCACGGCTGTTGAATTGTCTCCACACCCACAGCTAGCGCGAACAGCCCCAAATAAGTTTTCTAACGCATCCTGGTTGAGGGAGCGAGGTCTTAAAGCAGTTACTTCTCTTAAATGAATGTATGTCCAAATTTGCCTGATGGCCTTTAAACTAACTAACCAACCAATCTGGGAGGGCGGTTTGCTAGTTTTCAGACTTCCTGTTTTTGTAAACCTCCCGGAAACACTACCGCTTAACCATTTCAAAATTTCAAAGGCTCCTTTCCAATATTTTAGTTGGGCTGTTTTTTTATCACACAGCATTTCAGCTCCTTTCCGTCTGGAGGTGAAGCTCTGCTACCATTGAAGCTGTCAAACAGCTCATCAACTTCCTTCACAAATGTAGCTGTTGCTAAAGAACTCCAATTCACCTCGACTTAGCAATGTATTAAAGAATGCTCCTACGGTATGGCTCATCACTTGGGCAGCAATATTCACTTTCACGGCAAATTGTATTTTTGGGTCTAAACGGGTCGACTTTATTTTGTGTCCCAGCAACATCAACTGGTAATAGTACGTTGTGTTTCCTAAATAATGATACTGTACACTTAAGGAGATGGGGTGGGTCAAACGTAGTAAAAATATGTTTACTGTTAATAGAAATATAAGGGTGTTCTACAGATGAGCCCAAAGTTTTCACATTTGTGGACCCCATATCACATATTGTAGTGACTACATCCATCCCTGCTACATGTTGGCATACTTATGACGATGGTAATGCAAACTTGCAAAGTATTCGCAGGACAAGCCCCGTTTGAAAAATAATATGCAACTGGCTGCTTCCAATTGTGCATTAAACTCTGTAGCATGAAAACTAATGCTTTATTTGTCAATTTTTTGGAGCTGTAATTGTCACCCAGCTCCTCAAAGCCGATGATACGATCAGAATGACTATCATATTGCCGATATTCTTTGATGTCAATCTGATCAAACATCAATACACAATATTGGTCTTCTTCTTCAGTTGTACACCCTGTAATGTGCTTAAAGAGGTGCTCGTTGATGCCAGAATGAAATGGTACCTTTTGCAACATCGTCAAAAGAGTATTTTTTGAGGGAAAGGCCACAATTTTTCACTATTCTTCGACTGTGTGACTTCAAGATTTCTTTTCAAATTTAACAAGTTTTTATCACTGTCAGTCAGTGTGGTATCATCAACAAAAAGTGTCAGGTCCAATACCCGAAAATCCCTCATCAATATTATTTATATACAAAAGGAATAAGGTAGGCCCGAGCACAGATCCTTGGGAGACTCCACGAGTTATATCACATCCATCAGATGAAACGTCATTTACATGGGTATATTGGGTTCTATTTACTAAATAGGATTGCATTAAATTTAGACTAACAGCATAAAAGTTATAACTTAATCTCATTTTGTCTAACAAAATTTCATGGAACACACAGTCGAAGGCTTCTTGCAAGGCACAAAAATTGAGCCCACGTAGTCTCCATTTTCATATTAGAATAAATTCACAAAAATTTTCTCTTAGGAAATCTGTTTCTTTTAATTGTTGAACCATTTGGAACGAAAACGGGTGAAATTTTTTGTTTAATTAAGATTCTGTGAACTAAATCCTTGCATAGTTCCGATTCCAGAGCAGCTTGTCTTAATGCATGAAAATATCCCAGAGTTGCTATTTCTACGTTTTCGTCATCAACAATAAGGCTTCCGCTTTTGAATTCTTGCCTTGACAGAGCCATAGTTTTTAAAATTATCCAGTAGGCGTTACACAGTGTTTGGTGACGGTTTCCATTTTTGTGGATATCGAGTAGCAAATGTACAAGTTCTCGATATTACTTTATCACATTCCCCATAAATAATAAACAAATTCAAAAAAGTCTTCGTGGGTGTAATTTAAACGCGGTGGCATTTTTTTGACATAAGAGAATGACTGACATTACTGATTGTTTCTAATCATGGCTAATTTGATAAAATTTTTACTAAAAATTCTGGACTTTTTTAAGAAAATCGCAAATATTTTAAAAAGTTATAACTTAAACACCCACAATGCTGATATCAGAAAAAAAGGAATTTAATTATACATAATTTGATTTAAAATAATACAGGGTATTCCATTTGACTTAAGCAAGTTTTCGCGGTTTGAAGTTTACAAAATGTAAAATCAAAAATGGAACACTTGGTATACTATTATTGAATTTCTTTAAACTGTATAGCGTAGCTCACCTTATGGTCTTTTTTCCATGCCAAAAAGACAAATGAGTATCTTTTACACGAAGAAAGTTATAAAGGTTATTGTAAACCTGTAAACATTTTTAAATATTAAATATATAGGGTATTCCATTTAAAATAAGCAAGTTGGTATCGACTTCCGATATAACCGGAAGTGCCAGATGCTTGTAATTATTTCAGTTAGATTGACCACACTGCCATTAGTAATTCCCTAAATTTTCAAAATTTTTAGGTGCGTATATATATATATATATATATATATATATATATATATATATATATATATATATATATATATATATATATATATATATATATATATATATATATATATATATATCGCACCCAAAAAATTTTGAAAATTTAGGGAATTACTAATGGCAGTGTGGTCAATCTAACTGAAATCAATTACAAACATCTGGCACTTCCGGTTATATCGGAAGTCGATACCAACTTGCTTATTTTAAATGGAATACCCTATATTTAATATTTAAAAAATGTTTACAGGTTTTGAATAACCTTATAACTTTTCTTTCGTGTAAAAATACTCATTTGTCTTTTGGCATGGAAAAAGACCATAAGGTGAGGCTACCTATACAGTTTAAAGAAATTCAATAATAGTATACCAAGTGTTCCATTTTTGATTTTATGTAAACTTCAAACCTCGAAAAACTTTTTCAAATGGAATACCCTGTATTTTTTTAAATCAAATTATGTATAATTAAATTCCTTTTTTCTGATATCAGCATTGTGGGTGTTTAAGTTATAACTTTTTAAAATATTTACGATTTTCTTAAAAAGTCCAGAATTTTTAGTAAAAAATTTATCAAATTAGCCATGATTAGAAACAATCAGTAATGTCAGTCATTCTCTTATGTCAAAAAATGCCACCGCGTTTAAATTACACCCACGAAGACTTTTTGAATTTGTTTATTATTTATGGGGAATGATAAAGTAATATCGAGAACTATACATTTGCTACTCGATATCCACAAAAATGGAACCGTCACCAAACACTGTGTAACGCCTACTGATATAATTTTAAAAACTATGGCTCTGTCAAGGCAAGAATCAAAAGCGGAAACTATTGTTGATGACGAAAACGAAATAGCAACTCTGGGATATTTTCATGCATTAAGACAAGCTGCTCGGAATCGGAACTATGCAAGGATTTAGTTCACAGAATCTTGACTAAACAAAAATTTCGCCCGTTTTCGTTCCAAATGGTTCAACAATTAAAAGAAACAGATTTCCAAGAGAAAATTTTTGTGAATTTATTCTAATATGAAATGGAGACTACGTGGCTCAATTTTGTGCCTTGCAAGAAGCCTTCGACTGTGTGTTCCATGAAATTTTTTTGAACAAATGAGATTAAGTTATAACTTTTATGCTGTTAGTCTAAAATTTAATGCAATCCTATTTAGTAAATAGAACCCAATATACCCATGTAAATGACGTTTCATCTGGATACGTGATATAACTCGTGGAGTCTCCCAAGATCTGTGCTCGGGCCTACTCTATATTCCTTTTGTATATAAATAATATTGATGAGGGATTTTCGGGTATTGACCTGACACTTTTTGCTGATGATACCACACTGACTGACAGTGATAAAAACTTGTTAAATTTGAAAAGAAATCTTGAAGTCACACAGTCGAAGAATAGTGAAAAATTGTGGCCTTTCCCTCAAAAATACTCTTGACGATGTTGCAAAAGGTACCATTTCATTCTGGCATCAACGAGCACCTCTTTAAGCACATTACAGGTGTACAACTGAAGAAGAAGACCAATATTGTGTATTGATGTTTGATCAGATTGACATCAAAGAATATCGGCAATATGATAGTCATTCTGATCGTATCATCGGCTTTGAGGAGCTGGGTGACAATTACAGCTCCAAAAAATTGACAAATAAAGCATTAGTTTTCATGCTACAGAGTTTATTACGGAAGCAGCCAGTTGCCTATTCTTTTTCAAACGGGGCTGGTCCTGCGAATACTTTGCAAGTTTGCATTACCATCGTCATAAGTATGCCAACATGTAGCAGGGATGGATGTAGTCACTACAATATGTGATATGGGGTCCACAAATGTGAAAACTTTGGGCTCATCTGTAGAACACCCTTATATTTCTATTAACAGTAAACATATTTTTACTACGTGACCCACCCCATCTCCTTAAGTACAGTATCATTATTTAGGGAAACACAACGTACTATTACCAGTTGATGTTGCGGGACACTAAAAATAAAAGTCGACCCGTTTAGACCTTAAATATAATATATAATATATATATATATATATATATATATATATATATATATATATATATATATATATATATATATATATATATATATATATATATATATATATATATATATATATATATATATATATATATATATATATATATATATATATATATATATATATATATATATATATATATATATATATATATATATATATATATATATATATATATATATATATATATATATATATATATATATATATATATATATATATATATATATATATATATATATATATATATATATATATATATATATATATATATATATATATATATATATATATATATATATATATATATATATATATATATATATATATATATATATATATATATATATATATATATATATATATATATATATATATATATATATATATATATATATATATATATATATATATATATATATATATATATATATATATATATATATATATATATATATATATATATATATATATATATATATATATATATATATATATATATATATATATATATATATATATATATATATATATATATATATATATATATATATATATATATATATATATATATATATTAAATTCGTTTTCCGGGTATACTCCACGTAGGTGATAGGCCCCGAGAGGGACCGTGGTTGTCTGAACGACGTTTCGGCAGAATCTCATCTGCCATCTTCAGGTTCTAACAGATAACTGCTTACTGCGGCTTCTGGTTACTCGAACTGAAATGGCGTTTTCTGGATCTGGCAGTTCTTTATATACTCTACCTATGTTACGCTCTCGTTGCTCTCGACACACTCCGGGCGTCATGGTCTGCTGCACCCATCTCCTGATTTCGAGCGCGGCTTCGCGTAATCGGTCCTGTTCGGGCGCGCATGCGTGTCTGTGCTTATGTCACGGTCTGTTGCACCCATCTCCTGATTTCGGAGGGCGACTCCGTGTACTTGGTCCTATTAGATTAGCCTGGTTGGTTCCTCTTCGTGTGTTCGTTGCGTTATGTTTCTTGCTTCCTCATGGACAGCAGCATGCAATACCAGAGCAGGCTTCCATGTGGTAGGTAGTCTTTGGGTGTCATCTCGTGTATTTAGATTGTGTGGTCTTTTCTCTATTCTACTCCCCTACGCGGAGTATACCCGGAAAACGAATTTAACATTCACCACCCGCGAAAACCTGAAAAACAACATATATATATATATATATATATATATATATATATATATATATATATATATATATATATATATATATATATATATATATATATAAATGATCCATGCTATTTTTTTGCGGATTACGCCTAATATGAACTTAAAAGGAATATGAAAAATTCAGAATGATAATTACTTTCAATATGATATTTCTTGAAACCAATCGCAGTTATAAACAGTGCCTCACTGCACTATTTTCAGTTTCCTGTTATAGTGTTATAATTATTAATAATAGCTTCTCTATTATTATGATTTAAAACACTGATTGTGTGGTAGCTAATTTCTTATGAATCTTATGTGATATCTGCTTGCCTAGGAATGCCTTTCGTAAATATACATATGTGCAAAGCCTGATATTAAGTACAGTTATGTAATGTCAGTAGGGCAAGTCGGTATGTAAATAAGCAAAATGAGGTGTGGTCCACCAACGCATGTCTGGCATTAAAGCTTTGAACTGCTCTTATATTTATTAATAAATTCTGTAATTTATCCGAGTGTTAGTCATCGATGCCTTTGCAGCTATTCTTGATGAATTATTAATATAAAGATTAAAACTTTTTTTTGTAATTCGATACACTTTCCATGATGGGTTTTGATACTTAGGTTGAACCAACATCACTGAAGATAGGTACCACTTTTAACGGCGATAAAAATGTTGTTGGAAAAAATATTTGACAACTATTTGCAATTCATTCTTAAGTCATAGTCATTAAATACAGAAGTAACTACTGAAATAAAATCACCACCACTATTAAACAACCATCAAATACTAAAACAGATCTGTGCGGAGGGGGTTAGACTTTGAAAAAAGTTGGACATATAACCAATCCAATTCCAGTTGCAAACAATTATTTATAATTTTATATACAAATATTTCCTCCTGACGATTCCGCGCCAAAAGACATTCAAACACCTGCTTGCAAGTAACATCGTGGGAATACAAAAGCTGAATGAAGGCGGAGTTGGGGAGGATCAAAAACAAATAGAAAATCCAAAAAGGAGGGTGCCAAATCCCATTGTCCATTCGAGCAGTAAAAATAATATATAATAGGTTTTAGTAGATATAGATCACATCAGGATACATTTTTGTAATCGATAAATTGTAAATTGTAAAATGAAAAATGTGAGAAATATGAAAATTTTTTCCGCTATGTTATTATCGGCTGATGACGTAAGAGTAAGCAGCAATGGAATTTTTAATCGACATAATCGATCATTGATGTAAGGACGATTTGAATTTAATGTTTGGTTCGGAACAGTGGGATAATGATTACTGGGCCCATTTATCTACGACGAAAATCTCAATATTCATATTTTAAGAAAATTTATTACGACTACCTCTTCCTGATTTATTAACAAAATTCTATTAATATGCCGCATCATCTCATAACGCCGTGGTAACCATCATTGAACTCAATCAATTGTTTGAGAACCAATGTATGAGAACTCGGGGCTCCGTACTATGGCCCGCAAGTCCCCTTACCTTAGTCCATTGAATTTCTTATATGGGGTTTTGTCAGACTTAATATATAAAATGCATCCAAAAACACCGGGAGCAAAGAGTGAGGGACGCTATCGCTCAAATAGCACCCTTATAACTCTGCTGAGAAATTAGTTAAAAAGCGTCGACTCTCTTTCGCGAAAAATGGCGCATAATTTGACAACTATTTGTGGTTACATTTTGTTGGTTGTTTCAAACAATAAAATCTTTTTCGTGTTTTAATACTTTCATTATTACATTTTCAATTTGTTAAGTAACGGAAATTGAAATGCGAAATCTCGTTTAGTTTATCATTTATTCATATATCAATATATGACTAATATAATAAAACAATTTTGTTGTTTGCAGCCACTTATGGTTAAATGTTACTAAATATTTATTTTGAATAAAAATATATTTATAATTCGATGATAATATGATCATTCTAACTAACATATACCGGGTGTCCCATAATTAAATACTTACCTTACTTCAAGGGGATGATAGAGTTAGAAAAAATAAGTTGAGTTTTGTTATATAAACATTTGCCTTAAATCAGGAAAGCTATAATCCCTTAACATAGTTATTTGCCAATAAATTCGAAACGTCTTAAATTGCAAAAAATTAATTTTAGACCATTTAATAATTTCATAATGTTACAGGTTTTGTCAAGTTTTTATCTAAATATCATAATTTGTGGGAGTAGTTACAGAGCGGGTGAAGAGGGTGAATTTTCACTATAATTTTTTTGTCTTACTTACATACATTTAGAACGGAAAAGGTACCAATGTTAAAAACATGTTTTCTTTTCATAACCGTTAATATCAAATAATATCTGATATAGTTTTTTGGGGAATTCGGCCAGATATAACTAATTTTATTTTATTTTTTAACATTTCGGTTTATTACACCATCATCAGAGAACTAGTAATTCTATAAAACAGACAATCAAATAGCACCAAACTTGTAATAATTGATAGTTTCTCTGTTGATGGTGTAATAAACCGAAACGTTAGAAAAAAAATTAGTTACATATATCTGACCGAAATCCCCAAAAAACTATATCAGCAATGAAGAATGTAATTTAACAAATGTTTATAAATAACAAATTAATTTTTTTATTCTTGATCATTTTCTAAACAAATTTAAACTATTATTAATTAGAAAATTATTGTAAATAATTCTTTTTCTCATTAAATTATATGCTTCATTGCGTTAAGCGATATTTTAAATTTCTCTACAAAACAGTAGAAAATATTGTGGCATTATTTTTTTTTAGAGATATGTAGTTACCTTCCATTATTGTATACATATCCTGTGTGCAATATTAAAAGATAAATAACTGCAAAACGATGGCTCTAATGGAAATTTTGGTAAGAGCACATTTTTTATACGGTTTTTAACATTGGCGCCTTTTTCCGTCTTAAATGTTGAAAAAAAATAAGACAAAAAAAATTATAGTGAAAATTCACCCTCATCTCCCCTGCAACTACCCCAACATGATATTTAAATAAAAATTTTACAAAATATGTAACATTATAAAATTAATAAATGGTTCAAATTTATTTATTGCAACTAAAGACGTTTCCAATTTATTGGCAAATGACTATGATGTACTTAGCCCCTTTAACAAGTTGTAGCTCCCTTATGAATTGATTAAAGGCAAATGTTTATATACAAAACTAGACTTATTTTTTCTATTTCTATCACCCTCTTGAAGGAAGGTACTTAATTATGGGACACCTTGTATACACTTTTTAAAATTAACACATAGTTTAAAATTTTACTATAAATTTGAACCATATTCCCGATTTGGATGTTCTTTTTTTTGCATTGTGGAGTGATTCATTGGGAATCTTACTACGTTACTGATTTTCATTCGTAATACTGCTTTGCTGATATACCGGGTATTATACTGAACTGTTTTTTTTTCAAGAAATTTAAATTCTATGAAGTGCACAAGCAACCTCAGCAATCTCATCTTTTGCTAACATTTCCTTTTTTGAATCACCTTTTTATCACGCCTATTAGAGGATATACACATTTTTATATCCCTATATGCATTTATTGACCTGACATGCTCTTCTAGTGTTCCCCCAGTGTCATTATGACTAAAGCTAGCCGAGGTGGCTGGAGTACAGCCACGGTCTTGCGCTGGCGTCACACGTGCCGATTTAGAAGTGATTTACGCTGCAGTCTTATTTGAAAGGTTAATGCGTGAGGTTGTACCTATAAATTATACATAATGTCAAACGCGCCAAAGGGTAAAAAACGACCGTACGCGGACACAGTGAATAAATTTATCGGTGAATTTCCGAATTTATTCTATGACGGATGCAAAATAATTTGTAAAGTTTGCAATCAAGACTTAATGTGCTGGCACAAAACAGATTGTCGTCGTCATATCAATACCGTGCAACATCAAAATAAAAAAAATGGCATGCCTTTGACAACTCAGTTTATGTTTGTTTATTGTTAATGTTAATAGCCTGTAATATTCCCCTACACATACTGGATAAACAACCATTTCGGGAGTTTTGGAATAAATACAATCCCCAGGTGAACTTACCAAGTCGTACATCGTTACGTAGATATATTCCAGCTGTTCGTGAAGACATTGTAAATAGGATTAAATGTGGATTAAAAAATACACGGCTCTGGTTATGTATTGACGAGACGACAGATTGTAAAAAAAATTCTATTTGAAATATTATAGTACGTGTACTGGACCCTCTTAAACCAACATTTCCACTTTTACTAGCTAGCAAAAGACTAACTGCGTGTACTGGCGAAACAATTATGCGGGTGGTGTTGGAGACTTTCGAAAAATTTGAACTGTCAACAAGGCAAGTGTTGATGTTTGTGACCGACGGTGCTGCGACAATGCGCGTGGTAGGCCGTTCTCTTCAAAGAGACAATTGTAGGTTTTTACATGTTACGTGTAAAGTGCAAGCGTTACATTTTGTGGCAGAAACAATAGGAACTTGCACATTTTTTTTTTTACTTCATAAAAATGTTCTACAATACTAAAAAATAAGATATGCAAAATATGACGCCTTAATTCCCAATATTAAATTTGTTATAAATTATTAAAGTTTCGCGCGCTTGCAAACCGTTTCAAACAGGTTCAAAAGCGCGGGAGTAGTCGTGATATCACACCATACCACGACGGAGATCCCAGCACTCGACTGCTTGATTTCAGCCGTAAAAATACCAGCATCGCCATAAATTTTAAGTGTATAGGTACTTAAAATGGAAACAAATACTCCTTATTTTAAATATTGCATTGTACCGTTGTGTAAGAATACTACAGTAAAAGTGCCAGATAAAATATTTATAATGTTGCCAGAAGATAAGATTCGTCGATCAAAAAGGCTAAAAGCGTGTAGAAGAAGTGAAAAAGACATTTCACAGAGCAGTAGGTCTCTACATGTGTGTGAAGATCATTTCAATGTAAGTACATTATTAAATACTATATGTCTATCTACTAGTTCTTCGCAGGCGGGCAATAAAATATTCCGAATTCCGAATTATTGAATTTTAATTACGGTAGGATTAAAGAAAGAATGTGTATACAATGTTAGAAAATAAGATTATTAGATAGAATGTAATTTAGTGATACTAAGTAAAGGTAATTTCCTGGTGCGAAAGTAAACAGCTATTTATTATTATACTCTTCGCAAATACGATTACGAAGAGTATATTGCATTTGATCGGGACATTTCTAAAATCGTTAATATCGCTCGCAGAGAAAAAAATCATTTCGTTCGTCATCGAATTCTGAACAACTTTCAAAATGTCCGTCTGTTCATCTGTCCGTCCGTCTGTCTGTCCGTCACGTTTCTGGTAAGCACGATAACTAAAGAAAAAAAAGTCCGTTCGAATTGAAATTTGGGCTATAAGTTAGTGTTAGCTAGAGGAAGAAATCCATTGTTTTTGAAAAAAATCAAATAGTAAATAAAAAAGTTATAGGACATTTTATTTAAAAATATGAATCCACAGAGAGTTGCAATTTTCAATGTGCTACTAAAATTGAAGTAATTTTCTAATGACACCAAAATGCTGTAAAATATACTACAAACCTGATACAAATTGTTTATTTGTCACATTTGTCAAATAGTCACAAATTATGACATTTAATTATTTTCAAACGTGTGCATAAAAAAGGAAATCAATAAAGACACATAGGATTATAAAAATGTGTATCTCCTCTAATAAGCGTGATAAAAAGGTGATTCAAAAATGGAAATGTTAACAAAAGATGATAATAAAGTGCGATTTTTGTTGGGAGTTGCGGAAGTTGCTAGTGCACTTCACAGAATTTTTTAAATTTCCTGGAAAGAAGCAATATCAGGATAACATCCGGTATACCTGCAAACAGTATTACGAATGAAAAGCAATAGCACAGTAAGATTCATGAGAAATCATTCCACACTGCAAAAAAGAACATCTAAATCGGGAAAATGGTTCAGAAAAATTGAATATCAAACTTATGGTAAAATTTTAAACTATCCGTTAATTTTAACGACGAGTGTATTTTTGGAAAACTTGAATTTACCCCTATATTTTGAAATCAACGTCAACTCTGATTCCCATTAATTGAAATAAGAAAGTTGCGTTTGATATCTTAAAATTTAGTAATGATATTTTTTTTTGAAAGATATATCGTGTTCTATGTTGAAAAGTGCTTATGTTTTTACTGCTTGAAAAAATACTCATTAGAGAAATCGAAATAAGGTTTTCATCTATCGACGAGCTCTAGACACCTTGGTCGGTTTTTCTCTGTCTCTAGAAGTAGGAAAAACAACTAAAATCTGAGACACCCTGTACATGTACATTTCACATAAAAAATAATTCTAATAAATTATTTATTAATAATGAAACAATACCGATAAAATAATACTACGACATAATTTGTAGGTCAGGATTGAGTCAGCAATATATTAATGAAGATTCATGTCCCTGATCATGAACTTACTGTTATGTAAACATTGTTATATGTACAGACATTTTATGGTAAACGTCTACCTTATTTTCATTCTAGACGTTACTAGCCATCACAATGTAAATATATTTTAGTATTAGACAAACTCATCTGCTGAAAGCTTCAGTAGATTTATGATTCATTTATTTTAAATTTATGTGGTAATAAATTAAAACCTCATATTGTAACTAAACAAAAAAAAACTATATAAGTAAAATTTCACTTGAATTTACTTTTATTATATTGGAGGGTAGGAAAAAATGTTAAAAATGAACTTTGTAATTTAAAAAGGCCCTTCCTATCTACTGACATCATTTTTAAGGGTATATAAAGTCCTAGCGTTCTACTAAAAAATTGATATCGGTTCATCCGTTTCTCAGATAGAGCTGAAAATGAATCATGTCCACAATATTACCTACATTCATGTATACAGAAAATTATTTCATTAAATGTTCAAATGTTCTTAAATAGAAAATATAACATTTTGCGATTAAAAGTAAATTGTGCCGTTTTTAAGCAGAAACAAAAAAATCTAACACTTTTTTTTGAGAGAGGTTATTAAGAGAAAAAAATTGTAAAACAAAGTTGTTTGCCTAGTGTAGTTTAAAATTTATAACCCACAGTTTCTTTGTATTTGTCAGTGTTAATAAAACAATAAATAGTTGTTCAAATATGGTTTGTACTTGGGTAGATAGAACAATAAATTATTTTTATCTACGGAAGTGAAAATCGTTGCGCGTAGAAAGGCTCGAATTTTTAACAAAAGACAAGCTGTTAAAAACGTAGGTTACCAGTATGTACTCGATTTAGTTTTAAAATTTCAAAAACTAGTTCACTGTGTAATAAAAAAAAATCACTAAATAAGAGTGCAGCAGCACTGGTCGAGGTTTTTGATAGTTTCGCTATGGATCCAAACACCTCTATTCTAAAAGTAGAAAAGTTAACCGACATTTCTGTTGGTTGGGTACATAAGGTGCTTAAAGTAAATAAGTTGTTTCCTTACAAATTGTAAATTCGCTCAACAGATGAGTGAAGATGTGTACGACAAAAGGATTCAATTTTGTGAAGAAATGGTTAAAAAAATCGATGATCCAAATTTGTTAAAAAACATTGTCGCAGTCTATATGTCTAATAGCGTTTTCCATTGGATGAATTGGGGACCGCACTCGTGCGGTACTGATACTGTTAGAAATATGCTCTAGTGCAAAGTGGAATCCCAATGGAATGGCAGTTCGATCCTTGATACGTTTTATTTTGCGTTTTTGGTGTGGTTGTGTCATGTCCACGGATTCACGAGGTTTTGGATGTGAAATTATTAATTTATTAAAAAATTACTTAAGAATTCTATATAAATTTTATAATGCTTTCATCCCCTTCAACTTTTGGCAGGTATTTCCATGAACATAACATGAAATTTTCGTTATATTTACTCTCACTGTGCTGTTGGATAAAAATGAACAGATTACAGCAGCAGCTTTTCCCTTCGCATATTCTCTGCCATTTTTTAATTGCACTGGCACTAGGCCAGCCCACCTCTGAAACCTCTTATGAAAAAATATGTTCTCAGAACAAGAATTACTGTTCTAGTTTCCCAATGGAATTTAAATACGTGCTCTGGCCTCAAGGACTATAAATGAAGAGGATAGATTAGTGCCATAAGATCAACGTTAGCCTATGTACGGACGGATCAGTGAACGGTTCTGACGTATTCATCAGTGCATAATTATTGCTGTTATTAATGAAAGCCTGTGTGTTTACGTTGTGATATTGTGTTTTCTTTTCAGTTTTTAGTGACCATTTATTAATTTTTAAACGTTTTAAAGTGATTGTGGACTTTTAAGAACATCGTACAATCAATATTTTGCGTCTTAAACTTTATTTTGTGTTTTTTCGTCTTTAGTCTGAGTCTGTGACTCAATTTGTGATTAGTATTTGAACATTTTTGCATTCTAATAAGTTTTCGGGAAGTATTTTAACAGTTGGTAAGTTACCTCTTAAAACTGGGCCCAGGAGATGTGAAAAAATTAGTAAATCAAATAAAGAAAAACCATTTAAAATTATTTCTGACTTTTGTAAATTAAGAATTATAATTCGAATTAATTACAATAACTTTCAAGTCCAGTTTAAAGACGATTTGAAAAGAAAACTTTTAACAGCAGACGATGGCTAAAGGAGCAAAATTCGTAAATTAAAAAAAATAGTAAATTAAAAATTTCTGTAATCTCTTAAGGTTTTATAAGATTTTTAAATAATAACAGATTTTACAACTCATAAAAAACAAATTTTGAAAAATTATAATTTTAAATAGTTTTAAAATAAAAAAAATTATCATTTGTTTAGACATCAGTATATAACTTTTAATATAAGTTAAATAAATAATTAAAATAAGTAATTTTTTTATGTTTTAATATTTGCAATCACTATGTTTATATAGTTGTTTTTAAAAAGTGAATATAAGAGACATATGTTCAAGCAATAAGAGCAACTTTTTACAGTTGGCACCTTTATGCAGGGTGGCCCATAAATAAGTACATTCCTTTAAGGGGTGATAGAACTAGAAAAAATAAGTTGAGTTTTGTATATAAACTTTTGCCTTAAAACAGTTCATAAGGGAGCTACAACCCCTTAAAGGGGGTAAGCACAACATAGTTATTTGGCAATAAATTCGAAACGTCTCAAGGTGTAAAAATTAAATTTGGACCATTTATTAATTTCATAATGTTACATAATTAGTAAAATTTCTATCTAAATATCATGATTTGTTGCTGTAGTTACAGTGGGGAGGGGGCTGCAGGTGAAATTTCGCTATTTTTTTAACTTTCTTTTAGCATTTAAAGCGGAAAAAGGTACCAGTGTAAAAAACTTAATGAAAAAGGTGCTCTTACTAAATTTTGATAAAAGCTATCATTTTGGAGTTATTTGTATTTTAATATTACAATAGAGGTTAGGTATATATGCAATAATAGAAGATAACTAAATACCTCTACAAGCATAATTCCACAATATTTTCAACTGTTGTTTTGTGGAGGAATTTAAAATATCGCTTTACGCAATAAAGCATGTAATTTAACTAAATAATTTTTATTTACAATAATTTTTTAATTAATATTATTTTAAGTTTCTGTCTTTAGTTCAGAAGATGATCAAGAATAAAAAAAATAAATTAGTTATTATTTATAAACATATGCTAAATTACATACCTCAGTGCGTAAAGCGATATTTTAAATTGCCTTATAAAATAGTAATTGAAAATATTGTAGAATTATTTTTGTAGAAGTATGTAATTATCTTTCACTATTGCATACCTATCCTGTATTGCAATATTAAAATACAAATAACTCTAAAACGATGGCTCTTATAGAAATTCAGTAAGAGCACCTTTTTTTACAGTTTTTAACACTTGTGCCTTTTCCGTTTTAAACATTTAAAGAAAATAGGAAAAAAATTATAGCGCAAATTTTAGTTCCATCACCCCCCTTGAAGAAAGGTACTTAATTATGGGCCACCCTGTATATTAAAAAATATACATTTAGATTTATTTTTATAAACTAACAGACCAAATAATTTCTCAAATATAAATTTCATTTAATAAATAAGACGTCCATAATAGTCATCTTACTAAAACTAAAATTCTATTAATTTATTATTGCTCGTACAAACTTCAGATGTGTTTAATTTTCTTTACTGGTTAAATGCTCATTTGAAGAATCTAAAACACTTTTTAGTTTAAATATAAAAAAAGAGTTAAAAATCGTAATTCACTGATGGTGACGTCACGGTCTGCGATCGCTACTGCTAAGAAATCAGGCGAACTCGACTATCGTCTTCCTTTATAGTCCTTGCCCTGGCCTAACCAGTGAAATATAATTGTTGCACTCAGTGAGCACTAAGTTTATCAATAAAAACCCTCTCCTATAAGTCTATGGCGGCTGGAAGTGACGGGGTGGGTATAAAATTCAATCAAATGTGGTTTCGAAGTGCCCCTCGTAAACTAAATCGACGCGTTAATTTTCTCAAAATCGTGTCCACCTCATATCTAAAGTTATTCTAGGTGGTTAGTTTTGAAATGAAACCACTATATTATTCGTTATGTTATAAAATATAGGCTTATTCATTTTATCTTGGAGAATAAGTTTATTACAAAATTTAGGGTACAAGAGATTTTTCTAAGATTTTTTTGTCATGAAATTATTAGTTGCTCAAAATGACGTCACCTGATACCACTTTTTAAATCATTTTTGAACATGATACTAGAGATGAGGTGAATTATAATAGTATTAAATAAATGAAGCCTAACGGAATTCCATAGTGTTACAAAAAACCTCTTTTGGCGTTAATAATCTCTATGTAACGGAGAGAATAACTTTGTTGGTTAAAATTTAGATTCTATTCAATATGACGTATAAGTTTAACTTTTTTAGGAATAAATTGATTTTTTAAGTGGCATTCTGTAAAATACTTTACTTTCTTAAATTACATAAAGAAAAATGTTAAGTAATGCGTATCCTATCAAAGCAATAGTTCATTTATAATTAAAAAAAGTGAAATTTTCGATTACATCGTAATGGGACAAGCACTGTTTTCCATAAGCCTATGTTTTTACATACTAATAGTGAGAGATTTAGTTTGATAATGTAACAATGAACACAAAAAAAATACATATTAAATTTGGTCAAGCAAGTTTGTGTCTCAGCAATCTTTTAGAGAATTCTATTTTAGGACAAAATAATAATTTTAACACGTAAATATAATAATATTACAATTGTTTTTTGTGCACCTACCTATTTTTGTGTGCGTGGAATTTTACACCCCACCGCTCGGCTATCATATCGCAGGTTGAATTCACTAAAGGAACTTATTACTAAGTAACTATTTTAACGTGTATGTGTATTGTCTTACCTATTTCATAAGTTTTAACTTTTGTTAAAAAAAAAATTTTAATTTATTTTAAGATTTATTTTCTAATAATTATGATATCGCGTTTCATAACAAACTTCTGTTTTTTAGACACAAACAACATTATGAATATAAGTAGCTTAAGTACAACTTTGTTGTTATACAAGAAAATAATTATTGTGTTTTATAAATTGCAGTGAGCCTTGAAAATGAAAAAACAAATTTTTCGAAACGTCAGTATTAAATTCAATAAGTGTTGTTGATTTTCCCATTCGACCTATAATCCCACAAAAACTCGAAGATCAGAATTTAAAAAGGTCCCTACACTCCCGTACTTTTAGAGAATGTTAGTTTATTATTTCTCTTTTCTCAATTCCATTGGTCACCATTATACATATTATACAGTGAGTGGCTAATATATGGAATAAACTCATTACAGTTAAAACAATTTTTTTTTTGAAAAATCCTCGGACAGATTGATTTTACTTTATAAAAATTACATATTCTTGTATAAATTCAATTTCTGACCATTTTTTGTTTTCGAATAATGACGTTATCGATATTTTTTTTTTAAGTGGCAACAACCTTTTTTTTTTATTTTGATAGATCCTTTAATTGTCAAAATTGCAGCACAAAAATTTTGAGGCCTTGCATAAAAGGACAATTGAAAATTAGAAAACCTAAATTATATTATTGACAAAAAATAAATCAAAAACTCGTTATTAGGCAAACAAAATCATTAAATTAAGTGTTTGAACTGCTTTCTGTTTTTACATCAAGTGAAAACTCTATTTTCAAGCAAATAAAATTTTCAAAGTGCCTTATGTTTTACATATCGAGAAAGTATAAATCAAATGCTCAAGAAAGAGTCAGTTTTACCAAATACTATTCAACATATTAGTTTTGCAAAACTCTCTTGAAATTTAATCAATATGGCACATTTAACAGAGACACAACCGATAGAAATTTTAATTTTTATTAAATGTGGGGATAAGACTAAAACAACAGGTCTGTAACTTGTTTAATGCAAAAATATCCAGATTGACCTATCAGCTGATCCGCAGTGAGTAAAATTGAGTGCAAATTTAGAGAAACTGGGCATGCTAAAGACGTTCCAAAATCTGGCCGTTCAAAGGTTAGTTTTAATAAAAAATTACTAAAGAAAGAAAAATATTATCCCTACAAAATTCAATTCGTGCAGGAGCTCAACAAGAATGATCTCGACCGCCGAATGCAGTTATGTGAAACTATGATGGATTTGTGCGACGCTAATCCACGTTTCCACCGCCAAATACTATTTGCGCATGAAGCCACGTTTTTTTCCAAATGGATCAGTGAACTGACAAAATTGCAAGTACTGGAGTAGGGAAAATCTTCATTGGATAGTTAAGCTACTTACAAAACCAGCAGAAATTAAATGTGTGAGTAGAAATAGTCGACATTAAAATATTAGACCCTTCCTTCTTTGAAAAAACTCTCACAGGGCAAAGATATTTGGAGTTTTTGTGAAATGACCTTGTACCCGCACTTGCAGAAATGTTCCCGAACGAGAATGATCCGTTCCTTTTCAGATTATACAAGCCGGTGTCAGCAAGACGGCATAACTTCGCACATTGCGCGTCTTGTACGTAATTTTCTGGACAATTGCTTTCCTAGAAGATGGATTAGCAGGCGAGGATGCGAGGACTGATGGAATGGCCACAAGGTTCCCAGACCTTACATCCCTTCATTAGATAAGATGTGATTCAAAATATACAAGAAGAATTTGTGAAAAACTTGCCTATTGTCAAGAAACCGATGGATGGCAGTTCAAACACTTAATTTAATAATTTTATTTGCTTGTTAACATAGTTTTTACTCATTTTTTATTAATAAAATTTTCAATTGTCTTTAACTCGAAAATGTTCTTATGTAAGGTGTCAAAATTTGTATGCTGTCATTTTGACAATTAACGTGATAGATGGATATAGGTGTTAATTAACAAATTGCTAATTTGTCAGAAAAATGTTTTTACCAATCTTTGTTCATCAGAGATGCGGAATTATGTTATTTCTTATCTCCTTTATCCATTCAGTATCTATAAGCATTTACTCGTAGTCATAGAAATGTAATAAAACACTACTGCTGATTTAAAAAAAAATCGTATAGTTGTCTATTATAGGTGTTTAGTTGTTTTTAAAATTGATATTTAAAGTCATTTATAAATGGGCGAAACGCAAACCGCAGAATGCCATAACGCGACTGTATAAATTAAATTTTAAAGCAAATTGAAACTTAATTTTGCGTTACCAATAGGACATCGAAACGCAAAAAAAGCAACACGCAGAAAGCTCTTGTCTAAAGTATCCTTTAAGTCAAACTCATACTTGTTGAAATGGCGTCTAGATGTAAACAAAATTTACTCGCCGACAGGTGAAAAAGTAAAAACATGCAATTTGCCCGCTAAAAGTCAGAATGAATAACGATTTCGCCAGTTTTTAAATTTGAACTAATTTTATGTTTTTATATACCTCGGCAAAATGTAGATTACTTGTAGATATTAATAATCACAATTACATTTAAATTAATTAAAATCACTAAAAATAAAAAAACTGTCCGTTGGCGTTCTAGCATCTATTTTGTATGTATTTTTAAGATTCATTATTATTAACATTCAAACGTCCCTTTTGTTTTGAAGATTAACTATCGTTAATTCTGAAAAAAATATTTTCTATATGCAAAGATCAATAAATTAAGGAAAACATATTACCGGAGCTAGCCCTAATAAAAGAAATCGTTCTTCATCAAGAGCTTTCTTGCATGCAAAGTAGTTAGTAACATTTTAAAAATGCTTTTCTAAAACGACCAAATTCACACATAACTTTCAGTAAAATTTAGTAGGCTGTCGTTTAAAACAAATAATAAGCGTTACTGTTAGTTGACAGTTGTTCAATAAATAGTAGTGGCATTATTATAAATTGTTCAAGAATACTTATTATTACTTTTCAAGAATGTGATTATTGCAAATTGGCGCACAAATTCTCAAATGAAGAAAAATTTTATGTTAGAAGGGAATGCAACCACACAGAATAGTTTTTGGAAGAATATTGATAATGTTGACCGCACAAATAATATTCTCGAAGCTGTTAACAACAATCCCCGCATATCAGTGATAAATTGCAGGCGAAACAAATATTCCTAAGACAACTGTACACAAGACCTTAAAACACAGAAAATATCATCCGTACCAACCTACGATTGTTCAAGCTTTAATCAATAATGATTTTGGTAGAAGCCTTGAATTGTGTCGTTGCTTTCATCAGAAATGCGAAGAACAACCTGATTTCCAATCGTGAGTATATGGACTGATGAAAGTCGTTTAACAAATTGTGGACTCCTTAACAAGCACAATTATCACCACTGGGCCACAGAAAATCCTCATGTAGTAGATTCCAAACTAGGTTTGGATTCAATGTTTCGTGCGGCATAATAGGTATTACCTTTTCTCTCCATATTCTACACCTATGATCTACCTATAACTCTTTCCTTAATTATTATTTTAAATTGTCATTTAATTGGTCTATTCATATTTCACAACAATTTAACGGGAGCAGCCAATCGTGAACTTCTAGAAAATCAAGTTTTACTCAAGATAAGACAGCTATTTACAGAATAAGAAATAAACGAATTGTGGTTCCAACAAGATGACTGTCCTGCACATAATACTAATAATGTTGGACGGATATTGCAGGAACATTTTGGTAACCGCATAATTTCAAATAGAGGACCAATATTGTGTCCTCCCCGCTCTCCTGATATAACCCCTCCTGATTTTTAATAGTGGGATACGGTGAAAAATGAAGTGTATGATTTTGAAAGCCCAGAAACTATCGATATTTTGGAAAACAGAGCTAGGGACGTTTTCGGCACAATAAATGCCAATATCCTCAGAAAAGTAAACAGCTCAGTTAGGCGTAGATGCCAAAAATCTATTCAGCTAAATGGAGGTCATATTGAACAGTTTTATTAAATCTTCTTACTTCTTTACTATCATTTCTTCTATTATGTTAATTTGCTGTTATTAAAAAATTTTCTCCATATCGATTATGTTCAGTATTTTTACAGAAAATTAAAATTATTTAAACATGTCAAACTGGTAACCTTAATATTATTGTTATTTTTTATGATGGTTAGTATCAGGTATATCCATGAAATCAAAATAATTTTTGATTTTCCATGGCCTACTATTTTGTTTTGTTAAGCAATGGATAATTTTTTTTAAGTTAGTCCCTTGAAAACCAATTTCTTCTCGGCATGTGATACATTATTTGAAAGCTCATGTTAATCTACAAAACGAATAATCCAATATGACTGCCATAAGAAAAACAAAAGTTACTTCGGATATCTCGAAAACAAAAGAACATCGAATACTCGTTTCTACACCAAAATATTAGTCTCCAAAAAGTTTTTAATAATGTAAATGTCTAAAACCTGTCTGACCAAGGATTACTTGGCTACAGCCAAAAAGAGAAATCACAAAATTTTAATTTTTTTGAAAAATCCCAAAAGCGGTTTCAGTTAGCCGTGATTTCTTAACGGATTGGAAATCAGCATAAAATTTGCTAAAAATTATCCCATTTAACCGACCTTGTAGCTCTTATGGTTTCAGAGATCGCAATGGTGAGCATCGAATTTGGGACACACGGTATATAATTGTGAATAGCATTAACAGTAATTGGAGGTAGTGAAATTTCTACAAGATATATTAATATACCAAATTTTCATCAAGCAACGAGCCGCCAGTAACAAAAATATTATATTTTAGTGAGCGGCGATGATAGTCGCTAATATCATTTAAAATATAATAGATTTTCAGACAAACGGGATAAAATCAACTATACATAAGTTTTTTCACTTATCTGTGATCCTACAGCGCGAATGGTGTTTTCCGAAGATTAGCCGCCAACCTCAGAGTAACGCGGGCTAGAACAGTGCCAGGAAAACCAAGAACTGCACAGTATGATGTATGTATGACATGTCATCGAAATCCACGAGAAGGTCAGGCCAGATACTCAAAAAAAAAGTTTCTTGTTATATACACTCTATAATCCTGATCGATAGCCACTATTGCAAAACAGGACCAGACTGGGTAAAATCGTTCCAAGCCAAAACGAGAAGGTGATAAAATATGATAATATAAACTGAAAGCCCTGAAAAGATAAGAATAGAAACATGATACAACACAGGACAACCACAATTCCAGTACTGACTTCTATACCCTGTAGATCCTTCTCTAGTTATATCACTTGTCGGAGGGTTGATTTTATTTGTGAACGATCTGAAAGGAAGTAAAATAATCCTTTAACAATCTTCTACTTAAAATGGCGGTTTTGAAAAAACTTACCATGAGCTGGTACATAATCCCTACCAGAAGAAAATTGTAGGAAATATCAAAACTACACTATTTTTTCTCCATAAAAAATGGGCACATTAAATGGGCACTTGACAACATTAATACTACTGTAACACAGCTCAAAACTTTGCAAAAATCTTAACGTTTCAACACCTTAAACGAAACAGAAAACGACAGGACGAGTAAGGATTTTAATGAAAGGACAAAAAAAAATGTTATCAAAGTTAAAAAAAAAAGAAGAGAAAATCCTAATAATAGTATAAACGCACAGCACAAGAACACTATAATCATAACCTATATCTTAAATAATCTAATTACTAAATACTTTTAGATAGTAATGTTTATCAAACAGTTTTATTCAGTACTCAGATACGGCGTAACAAGCCACTGCATTTATCGAAGAAAGTGTTAAGAAAGATTTTTGGGTATCCTCATATGGATATACAACATATACATAACATATACATATACATATACAAACATATAAACAGCCAAATGCAAGGTGATATTGGTCCCCTAATATACGAGTTGATCAAGTTGCTGGTGTTATGCCCGTAAAAAAGTGGGATACAAGGGTAAAAGCGGAGTTACCTGTCAAAAATATAAAGTACACCTGTGTTTTTATGCGAAAAGCAATGAGGGCTAACGTTTTTAAGCTCACCGGTTGACGCCACTGGTGAGTAAGGTCCTGTCAACATTTATTGTTAGGCGCGGAAAAAGTTTATAGGGTTTTATTATATTTATTTCGTACGCCAGTAAATAAAAAAAACTTATTAATTTTGCCTCAGTGTTGTGCAGTTCCATTTTGTTCGAAAACAAAAAGGCGGACAGATGCTTCCGAGAGATAAAACTTGCCTAAAAAAAGGTTGGTAGCGATTCGCAGGGATAACTTTACTCCTTCGAAACATTCGTGTGTTTGTATGGAACATTTTAATCCTAATGAGTATGCGTTACCAAAGGAGTCTATTACAGAAAATCGTAAGTAATAATCATGCACATTCATTGTTTTCATCATGCTCATCCTTGATATAACCTAACTTTAATGGCATAAGACACCTCTGATAGGTACAATAATTTCCCTACTGAGCAAGTAAATTACTACGTTCCCCTTCTGCCATCATTGTGTTGAATGTTTTTCAGCTAATTTTTATAAAAAATACTAAAAACTCGCGTTAAAAAGTTATTAACATTAACGTTACATTACCCTACACTAGCGCCTCTCGTGGTAAATTCAAGCGCGGTAGCCTTCATTGCTTTGTAGTTTCATACAAGTTAAATATGTATTAAAGTGCAGCTTATAAGTACTGTGCCCAATTGGGAACACATTTTTCTTAATTTTAAATAAAAAGTTTGTCATAGAATGTTTTATATGTTTTATTTACACCTTTAAATATCATATCTTTAAAAAAATTTTTTTGTAATGTTAAAAAAAATGAAAAATTAAATCATGCAATAGAGGGTTAACAAGGTTCGATTACTCCTCGTAAGAAAAACCAAGAAGAAACTTACGAGAGATCAGTCTACATTATAAGAAAACATAAATGGAGTAAACATAAACAATAAAAAAATGTGCATACTGCACCCTGTATGAAAATAAATACTAAATAAGTAACACTGTGTCCTAAAATCTAATAAAATAACAATAAAAGCTATACATGTTATAATCACCATATTCACAAGGTTCAATTACTGCTTGTAAGAAGAACCAAGAAGAAACTTACGAAAGATCAGTCTACATTATAAGAAAATATAAATGGAGTAAACATAAACAATAAAAAATGTGTATACTGCACCCTGTATGAAAATAAATACTAAACCTCGACCTCTATTACTAAGTACTCGACATTTATTGATCCACCAGTAGCAATAAAAATATATAAAAAATAAATAAATAAAAACGTTTTTTATAAATAAAATGCTATTAAAATTTAAAATACCTGCAGTATATCATCGTCCAATTTCGAATTAAGGCCAGTCAATTTTGTTCCAATTATTTTATGGATATTTATCAAACATATTAACAATCTCTTCGAATAATCCACTCGAACGTCATTAGGTACAACTGGGCCTTAGTCCGAGTCAGATTCGGACGAAGAAGAGTCATCCCCCACATACGATGTCCATTACAATGTCAAGCTGCCACATTTTTTTCTCTTGACTTTGCGCATGACGAATGGCATTCTTCCAATTTTCAGCAGAAACATTTCCAATGGCTTGTTCAAATAATGGGTGAATTCGTGACTACCCCTTTTATTTGCTCCTGTATTAATTCAATAGGATTAAATTCACAATGATATGGGGGCAATCGCAAAACCTTACGATTCTGTTGTTTTGCCATCTCATCGACCACTTATTTAGGCGTAATGGCGACCTGTCTGACAAGATCCATGAGTACTCACCATGTCTGCTTTGAATTATTGACTTACTTGTTAACCAGGCTTGTATGTCCGTTGTCCATCACAACCTCAGAATGTTCATCCAAGCATCCCAAAATGTGAGTAAACCAGTTTTCGAAAACCTCACCAGTCATTTCTTCATAGTAATCTCCAATTTTCTTTGATTCGAAGCATAGTAAACTATCCTCAACGAAACCGTCCTCTGATCCTCATGGAGGACTATAAAACGACTTCCCTTGCCTGATGGATCCTTTAACCCCGTCGTTAATCCTTGGATGAAAGCCTGCCTTGAAGTCAAGATTGTTGTGTACTTCCATACACTTCTTACGGTGTGACCAGCGTTCACCCACGTTTCATCTAAGAAGAACAATATCCTGCCTTCTTCCTGGTATTTCCTCATATCTCGTAGAAAACGTTGTCTCCAGGCGATGATCTCGTTCTTTTCCCTAAGGACACTATTGCGTGACCTTTTTGCAAACCTATAGTGCCAAACACAATAATTACATTACAACATGTAGAAATAAAAACTTGGTTTACTCACTGAAAGCCAATTTCTATTATCAATGTCCTCAAAGTACTCCGATTTAATCGAGGTAGATGTTCATCTCCATGCACCACCGCTAACATTTTATTCAGAATTGGTGGTTCGTTTCTTTCAAAAAATGAATGATTCAAACGTCTGAGAGCACTTTTAGTTCCATCATCGATGTTTACCAAAATCATTCGTTGTCTGTGGTATACTTTCGGTGAATGAAGTTGGTATGTTTCTTTATTTTCACGAGGAATGTTGTAAACACTTACAGCACACACACCTAAATTATAATGCATAATAATATAAACATAAACTATATTAAATATAAACAAACTAAAAAATACCTTAATAGTAAAAATATACTTCGATGCACTGATGAGCTACCTCATAAAATACAAAAATTAAAATTACCTGATGCTTTTGCAACAAACTCGACGAATTCTTCTCTAAGTTTATCCGGGTTGTCTCCAGTATAAGTCTTATAACCGTTCAAAATATGTTGTTTGTCTTCAACCGAAAAATACTTGAATGTCTGTTTTTTCGGTGGAGAAATAGACGCTTGAGCCATAATTGTTGGTATTAATCCCTGAAAAAAAGTGTGGTTAGAAGATATAATCAATATTAATCGTTTTCATTACGTACCTTAATATAAATAAAAATGTTTGTTTAGCGCTAAAAAGCATTATTTATTAGGTAAATGTGAATAACAGCAAATAGAAACAACGAATTGCAACAAATAACTAATCTCCACAAAACACCAAAACAAAACGTATTTGAAAGTCAAGAAGCTATCAAGTTAAGAATATCTTGTGATATGGGTTTTAAAAAATACAACCAATAGAAAAATTTTATTCGAATTTGGCGCAATTTATGTGGCAGGACATAATTCTATTTGTTCGTTAAATGGAGTATAGTACAGAACAATAAAAATAAAAGATTATTTTCGTTGACCCAAAAATTGTAATTACCTGAATTATTTTAGGTAAAATTATTATTTCTCTGAAAATTGATTTGTCAGCGACCACTGGAAGACAACCAATTATGCGACGTTAATTTTTATCGAATTAGGGAATTTCTATAGAATTAAGAATTAAAAGATGGGATTTTTATTTAGGGTGGTATTTTTGTACAATTCAGTTAGTCTGTCTTGGAAAAATATACAATTGTTATTAAAACTAATTTAATCCGTAACAAACGGGAACAATCAAACTCCAAAGAAAAATAAATTCAAATTTGACAGTTGCCATGCAGAAACAGGAAACCATGAAACGTGTGACAACGGCGCTAGTCAAAAGTGTTTGATCAGGATGATCGTTATTATCCTCCCCTGTGTGTTACTGAAGTCACGCCCTCTCTTTCTTTTTCGTTAGGGAAGCTTGGTTTTCGTCTCAGTCTTTTTTTAATCTGAGGTTTTCATTTAATGCATCAACAACGTTAGTCAGAGATATCAACAGTCACATATAATGCGCTGTTTCTCTCATTTTATTACTTTGTAAACGATGAACGCTGGAACAGCGTTCGTTGTAGATTAGAAATAATATTGTGACATAACTGCATTCGTTCGTGATGTCGATTATAATATAATCTTATAAAAATATTAATTAAAACTAAATAATTGCTAAAGAAATCATTTATGCATATTATGTTACTAATAATAAGACAACTATGTTTTATACAGTGTGGAAGTTTGTGTTCCATAATAGCGGTTTCTCCATTGACATTTAGGTCAGTCAGTTATCTTGTCTGTACGTGTACTTATGTGCAATACGCTTTTGTATGCGTCTTCTTCACGTGAGATATAATGGGGCGTACATCAATTAACTATCGTTAAATATTCAAACCCGTGCAATGTTTCATATTTTGTATTATAATCAGAATATCAGTTCACGTAAAAGTGGATGTACTAAAATCATCTTTAAAATACCGGATAGTTTACTTAAAACAATTAATTGTAGTTTGATTTGAATACTTACAATAAGTAAACATTAATCTAGTGAGTGTTTCTCTGTTGCCATCTATAGTCCTGCATCAAAAATATATTAAACAGAGTTATATTAAATATTAACACTAGAGGGATTTCTGTCCACAATATTATATACTAAATTTTGTGGGATGTTGAACAATAAAATAAAAACACGTAAGTAACAAAGATTGACGAGTTTCTCCTGTTTAATCAGGCTTCATCAGACTCTTTAAAGATGAATATCGTATGTACACTTATTAACAAAAGAACATGCGAAGCGATTAACTTACCAATCTAACAGTTATTTAAAAATTAAACATAGTACTTTATACATTGTCAACTAAACAAATAATAAACTAAACAGTTTAAACAATTTTTTACAATTAAAACAACAATTTAAAATAACACACTCTATAGGTATCGAGTTCTAACCTTACACTTTATTAAACATATTATAGATCTTCTTCTTTGGTCTGTCTGCACTCTATATACGGAAAGTAATTTTGATGTCTTTAGTCAATATGAGGTTGGAATGAGTTGTGCCACAACCGTTCAACTCCGATCATTATTCACACACTACAGAATTAATTGCTTAGACAATCGATTCTCCAGTATTCGATCCACGTACCACAGTTAAACAGCTGTGGCACAACTGTCCTCTTGTTAGTATTCCTGAACTTTCCAGCCCTTCGATATCTATTCTTTGATTTACACAGTTCTCAGTGCAATTAATATGTATTATTTTTTGTGTCCAATTATCTTACATTTTCAAAATCGAATTTATGTTGTGAACTATTTGCATGTATTGCCAATGCCGTATTATTTTTATTTTTTGTTGTATTGTCATTTTTATGATTATAAATTCTTGATTTGAGCCATTGCTTAGTTTGGCCGATATAGTGGTCACTTCATATACCACGTTACTCCTTAATTCCATAGCACACTTGTCTTTGTTCTTATTAAATAATTTATTTAACGATTTGGGTGAAGGAATGTTTATGTAATACCCAATAATTATTTTACAATTTTTTTCTTTTAAAAATATCATTATATTAAATTAATTTATTAATAGAAAATAAAGGGATAAGTTTCTCGCAACAATCAATGTTTAGAACCACAAAAGTATTAATATTCATAAAAAGTCATTTCATTACCATACAAATTAAATAAAATTGTTGTAGATGTTACCAATTTAGTTCAGTGACATAATAACCATTGTTTGTTATGATATAAACGTTCTACATGACCCAAAAAATACCTTATTAAAAATTCCTATTGTAAATTGATTAAATAGACTAATAGATCACTAACAATTAAATGTAATAGAAATAACTGTGACATTCTCAAGATTATTTATGTTAATTTCCGGAAAATTTGCCATGACACTATTGTCAGAGTATAACCAGTAGTAGTAGTAGCTACTTATTTTACTAGGTAAGTAGGCCACAATGGGCCCTTTTTACCTAGGGACCTACAGTGAACTCCGTGAACTGCGAACCACGGTCTTCGACTGTCAACTAACCCACCGCCTGGGCCTGCCCGGCTGCACCGCTAGCAGAGTGGCAAACCTCCTGGGTAGGTCTCTTCGACCCTCCACCCGGGCTCGCCTCTCCGCCTGCATCAGGCTAGCGGCCTTCCCGGGATTGTCTGTTGACAGCCTACCGACTATTAGACGAACTATGGTTCATCCATCCAATTGCCGGACTCGATCAGTGCTGCTTAACTTCACTGATCGAATATCGGAAATTAAACGGATGTCCATACCTCATCCCCTTAGTATAACCAGTAAGTTATTTCTCCTTATTGCAAGGTCTCGCCGCCAGGAACCTTCAAGAGCGGTTAAATTGACTCGTTATAATGAAAAGCATCAGTATAGTAGTGGCCGTTAGAGCTCCGTGTATGTTATCCACGAAATAAAAAATAGCTCGTGGTGTAAGTGCTTTACGCGTAATTGATTTACTGTGACAATTGTATGCCTTTTATTTTATTTTAAAATGGGGAACGATAAGAAAAGAGGGGGAGTGGTTTGTTCATGTAATGGGTAGGGTATACAAATAAAAGTTATTCTAATAATGAAAAGTTTTATTCATTTCCTGACAAACCATTATATTATGCAAAACATATTGAATTTAATATAGGTGTTAGGTATTGTTTTACAAAAATAAGAACCATTAATGAAGTAATTTTAAGAATATAAATTGAAAGTATAAATAAAATAGGAAATGGAATAAAAAAATAAAATCTTTAGTTTTGTATTTACAATTAGACGAATGCTCTTCTGTATCTATTTTGAATAATTTTTAAAGTTATCACAGAATAAGTTTAGTCATTTTTTAAATGATTATTAGTGTTGTCGTTTTGTAAATCCATATTTTTTTAAATTAAAACTGATAATTTCAGCCAGGCGGCGACGAATTATTAGATATACAGGGTGTCCCAACCAAAAGTAGGCACCCTGAATAACTTTGGAGATAAAAACTTTTTGAAAAATTGGTGAAACACGTCGACCTTGCTTCCAAGGGAGACATATTTTAATGTAATACTTGTATACCTATCATCATCCCTCTACCCTACACGGCCACCCCCCTCAAAAAATTCAAATGGCAAAGGGGGTCGAGTGATACATCTTTTGAAAGGTCTTTCAATTCTCTACATAACTATGTACTTTTTTAAACTTTTATCAATTCGTTCCTGAGAAATAATTGTTTCATTATTTTAGATTCGGGAAATAAAAATAAAAGAAGCAGTTTAAATTATCGTATGTATTGTTCATACTTCCATACAGTAGTGTAATCTGTCTTGAAATTCTGTACGAATATTTCTGAGGACATCTGGAGTCAATAAACTGCATTCTCGAACAATTCTTTCACGTAACTCTTCCAGAGGTGCGGATTTTGTTGCAATTACCTTCGATTTCAAATGTCCCCACAGAAAGAAATCCAAGGGAGTTAAATCGGGTGACCTAGCGGGCTACTCCACAGGACCTCTTCTTCCAATCCATCGCTCAGGAAACCGGTTATCCAAAAATTGACGGACTGCTATAGCAAAATGTGGGGGTGCCCCAGCGTGTTGAAAAAACATTTCGCCCTCTAAAAAATTATCGTCTTCTTCGAGGATTTGGGTAATCATTGGGTCGATGTTATTTTCTAAAAGATCGAGGTCCCTTTCGCCATTTAAATTGTCAGGAATAAAAAACGGCTCGACAATGAGTTCCCCTAAGATGCCAGCCCAAACGTTTAACTTCTGAGGCCGTTGGGTATGCGTTTCCATGAACAAATGTGGATTGGTTTCACTCCAATACCTACAATTGTGCCTGTTTACCTCCCCATTTAACTGAAATGTCGATTCATCAGAAAAACACGTATTGTACAGTAGATTGGCATTACCGTTTAATTGTTCACTAAAAATCTCACAGAAATCAAGCCGACGGTCGGGATCATCTTCGTTTAATTCGTGTACTAATTTAAATTTATATGGATGAAATTTGTGGACTTTTACAATTCGATGAACACTGCTTCGTGATACACCGGAAGCCTCAGCTACTTTCCTGATCGATTGAGTATTATCCATCTGCAAATGACCCCGAACTGCCACTTTAACTGCTTCATTCCTAATCGGTCGCTGAGGTTCATGCTTTTTGTTTCCTACCTAACCTGTTTCCATAAATGTTGTCAATAATTGTAAAACATACTGAGAACTAACCCTTCTATCTGGGTCATTTCTATGCTCCGTAGCTCTAGCACAATTATCGTTTTTAAAATAAATGCTGACAATTTCTATTCTCTCCTGAAGGGCATAAACCATTTTGAGAACTCACTCTGGTAAAATGTATCTCGATTTAAAACTGGTTGTGAACAAATTAATGTTCAAGGACTATCAAATACTTATGAGTCTTTTATTATTCTAAAACTAAACGGACCAGGAATGTGTTTTTTGTCGAAAAAACTCGTGTTGATTTGAGAGCACTAAAAAATGTAGTTTTTTTATAAATCCCAATACCCAGTGCCGTGTATTTTAGATTTTTTTAAACAATTTCGATTGTGTGTAATCATCAAAAATAAAATTATTTTCCTTAAGAACGAATCGATAAAAGTTAAGAAAAAAATACACAGTTATGTAGGGAATTGAAAAACCTTTCAAAAGATATATCACTCGACCCCCTTGCCATTTGAAATCTTTGAGGGGGTGGTCGTGTAGGGTAGAGGGATGATGATAGGTATACAAGTATTACATTAAAATATGTACCACTTGGAAGCAAGGTCGACGTGTTTCACCAATTTTTCAAAAAAATTTTATCTCCAAAGATATTCAGGGTGCCTACTTTTGGTTGGGACACCCTGTATGTAAAACATATATAAGCGATTATTCTTATCACAGCGTATCTTGGGGTTGTATTATTTGCGGGACATTTACAGGGTGAAAGAATTAAATAAAGTTATATCCCCATAGTTAAGTATCTTCTTTCAAGGGGGTAATAGGAATATAAAAACAAGTTGGGTTTTGTATATAAACAGTTGTCTTAAGTCAGCTCATAAGGGAGCTACAATTCCTTAAAGGGGGTGAGTACAACATAGTTATTTGCCAATAAATACGAAACGTCTTGAGTTGCAAAAATTAAATTTGGACCTGGATTAATTTCATAATGTTACTTATTTTGTTAAATTATTATCTAAATACCATGATTTTTTGGAGTAATTACAAAGAATTTTCGCCATAACTTTTTTTACACATTTATAGCGGGAAGAAATGCTAGTTTTAAAAAACTGCATAAAAAGATGTTCTTACCAAATGTCGATATAAGTTATCGTTTTGAAGTTATTTGTACTAATTTTATTGCAATGCAGGATGGGTATACAATAATCGATAGGTAACTAGATACTTCGACAAAAATAATTCCGCACTTTTATTTATAAACTGATTTAAGGCAAATGTTTATATACAAAACTCAACTTATTTTTTATAGTTCTCTTACCCTCTTCAATATATATACTTAATTATGAGACACCCTGTATACAAATTGTTTTTAAATTTATGTTGACAATCCGTTAAGTGGTTTGCATTGATTCAGAGAAAAAAAAACAAGCAAATGTGTCTTTTATGTCTTGTATAATTTTGTAAAAGTATCCCTAGACTTTTCTTGTAAGTGTATATTAACGAAATAATAAATAAATGTAAAATTAACATTTATTGCAGTAGTTGTTTTATTCATATTTCCTCGTGAAAAAACGGTTATATTACTTTATTGATTTTAGTATAGGAGTTATTGTTTTACAAAAGCAAGAATCATTAATGAAAAAAATTTAAGAATGGAAATTGAAAGTATATCATTTTGTTTTCACACCACATCATATGAGTAGAAGCGCTGTGTATCGGCAGTTTTTCTAAATTATTGAGAATAAGTGCTTTGAGAAAAAAATACGAACATATTTTACAGCCCTCAATTTATTAATAGAAATTTTGAAACTGGCAAATAAAACACAAAATTAATAATTTGGAATTATCAAAATTTTTTTTTTGCTTTTGTTTTTTTTTATACTTAGTAGGCTAAGAAATGTTTAGCATTTATTGTTGAATTATTAGTAATAAATTATTAAGCCTATTGTGTATTTTATTTCATTTATCTAGATCATCTACATATTTTTTAGTTTAACCATATAAAATGTTAAAAAATGAAATATATACTCCTGGCTGCACAAACATTAAAAACCCGTGATCTCTTTCCTAACTAATAATTATTTATTTTATTAATTAATCAAGGCTAAATTTGCCTCGTACACCCATGGTATCCTTGTAAAATACTACGACTGTGACGCAACCACCTGCACTTGAGGTTCTAGAGCGCTCAGTGGATTTATGAATGAAATGTAGCTGAAATAATCTACTGGTTATACTATTGTCATATTGAAATTACTCTCCGTTTAATTTCTTAAGTGAGATTTAAGTGTTCAATATCACCGTTAACAATAATGAAAAAATTGAAATGAATCGTACATATGTTCGTTACTGTAGTTTCGGAAATTCCCATTAGTCTTGTGCTACCGCGCACTTCCTGTTGCCATAAAATATGAAACGTCACCAAGGCCATAATTTTGGTATAAATAGAATCGCCGTAGCCAGGAGAAGGAATTCAGTTTTCTACTGACAACTATCTTCAGCGCGTTGAGCTGTGTAGTTGAGGAGTCTTAAGCGGGTTGAGCTTGACTCGATTTGGTTAGAATTCAGAATCTGACAACGACGCTGCCCGGCCATCTTGGGGTTTTTAACGCGCTGGGCTAGACCTCCTGGTGTTGGTAGCCATTTTATCGTCCTGCACCGCCGTCACCAGTTTAGTGATTATTAGCCGTTAGTAAATAATTGCTAAACCAACCGCCGTCACCAGTCCCATGATTGTTTATTGCCGTGAGTCTTCAGCGCGTTGAGTTGGACCCGCCGCCATTAAATAATTATCTAACTTATCGTCGCGCGTCGCATCGAGTCCTGGATGTTTCTTTCAGCACGTGGAGCTGAAGCCTGAAGGTACCGTTCAATCACCGAAATTACACTCCTCACCGTAAATTAAAATCACCGATTGATATAATATTTATTAATTGTACTTGACTTGGTTTAATTGTTAGAGAATCTAATTTTATGTTTATTTGACCTCACGTTTTGGATAAATGTTGCTTTAATGAAATAAACTCTTTTATGTATACTTTGGGCTTTCATATTTACAACTAACAGGAATTTTGGATTAATTCTCCAAACCAGCTATCCGAAAGCAAACACCTTTACATATTCCAACTCCCAAACATACTTTCTTATATATATTTTGGGCGTCCGAATAGGCACCGTTACAAAATAATACATAAACATTAATATTACAATTATATTTCAATAATGAACTACAGAGAAATAGTACTTAAATGCCTAGTCAAATGTACAATTTGGCGTACTTATTTACAAATTTGTTGTTTTAAAAACTGATTTCAAAATAAAAATATAAATATACAATAATACATTTTTGATTTTTCTTTTTTTCCTTCTCTAGCTCTTACTATGCATAAAATTCCTCGAAAGATTGAGTATCTAATGTAAACGGTTACTAATACTTAATGCTGGATGCCGCGCCTGTGACTTGTATGAGAAACAGTCAGAGGGTGTTTTTTTGAAAACTACATATTATAAATCTATAAAAAAATAATAAAATTTTTATATAAGACATTTATACAACTTTCTGTTCCAGGATAGTTTAAAACAAAACAATCACGTGCAAGGGAATACAACCAACAGAAATAAGGTAAGTTTTTTTTTCTGTATTTAGTTTACATTATTTTTATTTAACCTATTTATTTATTATTTATATGGCTCCGTGGTCTAGAGGTAACGTACTTGCCTTGAAACTTCGGGGTCCCGGATTCGATTCTCGGCCGTGGCACTGGGATTCTTCTGTGAGAGAGATTAATCGTAGTATATTCGGATATTGGATGTATGTCCGTTGTCTCTTAATGTGTAACCCTCTCCCGCACAATGTTATTTAAGACATTCAGGGATAAAGGGGGTCGTCATTACATGTGGTGTTATTATTATATTATTATTATTATCAAATAAAATTCTGAGTAAACAAACTTGTTCAACCATTCATTATGACGCGTTATCGGAATATTAGAATTATTGATCTATTACATCAGAATTTTTTTACCATCTACTAGTTTAATTTAAGTACCTTGAAAACATTTACTTTTAAAAATAAACAGGATTCGTGCATTTGTAAAATGAAATGAATTATTTTTAATTTTCAAAAACCAAACGGTTTGTTATACAGTAAGAATTTTTCAATACCAGTTATAAATTTTATCTATTATGTTCACAAAATATTCTTCCCGCATAGGTCTATTAATTAAAACAAAATAGTAACCATTATTTTTTTAAAAATAAGTCTAGTATAATATAATAATAAATTAATTTAAATCTTAATATTGAAATTACATTTCCATTCTTCTTGTTACAAAACGTATATAAGAAGCTGTTCATTATATTAATTTAACCTGTTATACTAATTTTATAAATCAAATACCGTACAATATTTTTTAAGGGCCGAAAAAATTTTAAGCCCACTCTCAACTTAACATTGAAAAATAAAATATCAGGGTATATTATATTGGCTGTTCTGCGTAAAACTCCTCAGACTAATAAACCTTGGGGGTTATAATTTTTAATATTACACACAAAATTAACGCTGACGCTGTGGACGTTGCGACGCCATAACATAATTTTTCGATGCAAGGAATGTTCACTGTTTGACATTAGAAAAAACAAGTAAATATAATAGGATTGTTTAAAGACCCCTAAAAAAGTTAGGTTGTGTCCATTTTTTACCTGTTTTCCTCCTATTTTGAGCTTGCGATGCTTGAGAAGTGGTAAAAAGAAAAGTCAATGAAGAGTGGCATCTCAATAAAATGTTAAATATGTTTCATATGGAATAGTGTTTTCTTTTTAAATAAAATTTTTTGGTCTATTGAAAATAGCTATTCATTATAGATTTTTAAGAAAGAGTATCTTAAAAACCATCAATTGACACTGTAAGTGTATTATATTCATACCGAAGAACTACTTTCAAAGTTCTTGCTGCACTTGTGAGGTTCAAAAAACGTATTATGGTGATATTTATGGTGTTTTCTATTTTATCAAATAAAGTAGTAGATTGTCCAGTTTTCAGTTTTTTTAATGCTAAATTGAATTAATGAAGAAAATACCAAAATTGTAAGTCTCTTGCAAGTAACTGAATTCTTTATAACGTGAACGGATATTGTTTCGGAGTCTTTACATTAAATCTATGACACCGACGCTACGTGCAACTGGTGCTAAAGCAGTACTGTGAAATAAGAGAAAAATTTTGAAGTCAATGTCCAAATAATAACAATCGTTGAGTATAGCCTTTCTGGCTTCTAGGTTAAACTTTTCACTGCACATCAATCAGTATTTTTCCTTCCACAACAATCCCTGATCGCTATCTTCTCTTTCAACATACATTTTCCATTTTGGGAAAGATATACTTCTCCTCGGTCTCTTACCATTGCTAATCTTGTTTCCATTGGTTTGGATTTCGTAGCCGTTTTATATAAATTTTCTCATTTAGATCAAAAATTTTCTTTCTGTTGCCTTTTTTCTAAAAAATGACATCATTGCGGCCATCTAAAACTAATTTATTTTAGGCCATGACAGATAATTTATTTTCAAGTGCATTATGTCTGGTCATCCTTCATTTACAAGTTTTCCAAAAATTTTCTCAGGAATTTTACATTTATCACTAGAGTTGGCAAAAATGCGCCGCAGGACATAGGCGTACGCATCATAATAAGTGTAACAAAAGAAATTAACTAGTAATAAAAGCAATACATTTTTACAATTTATAACAATGTATGCACTACTTACCCTCTTAACTAGCTTGGTTATCACAAACTGGAAAAGATTTGTAAAAACTTTGCAGCATCATGTATGTTTGTATGGTTGTTTCCGAGAGTAATGTTCGATGTGGTGAAACAATATGCTTATATTTTGAGAACGACCGTTTATTGATGTAATACAAGCATACTTAAAAAAATAGGCTTTGAACTCACTTAACGGATCTGCGGATGCACCATCAGTACCATCACAAATTTGTCTTAATCTGTTAAAATCGGTGTATTGCTTTAACACACGTGCGACCTTTTCTCCAATGGGCTCATTTTCTTTGTCTCCTATAGAGTGTAGCAGTCGATTTACTTCGTCCACTATTTGCAGTGACTTCGCTAACGACAACGCACTGTTTTGTAAGTCTTGTATGACATCATATAATCCTTTATAGTTCTTGTGAATAGTTTTTAAAGCTGTTTCAACAGAAACAGTTTCGAATTTTGTCTGGCTTTCCTCAATAGCTGCGGCCTCGTCTGGATTGAATTGTAGTATCACAGCTTTTATTTGTTGCAAATATTCAGCATAATAAAAAAACTGGCTTCAACCATATTCCCCAACGTGTAAGAATCAGCTGTGGTGGTTCGGAAATACCGGAACACTTGCTATGAAATGCGCGAAGACGTTTAGGGGATTTAAGTAACACTTGTTTTGTACTTGCTATTAATCTATCTACCTCTGAAAAATCTTGTCGAATAGTCTCTGCCACAGGATGTAGAGTATGCATTTTACACGTAACATGTACCATCCTACAACCGTGTTCTTGAAGAGAACGGCCTACCAAACGCATTGTCTGGACAACATCGGTCACAAATATCAACATTTGACTTTTTTGACAGGTAACATTTTTCTAACGTCTCCAGCACCACGCGAGTAATTGTTTGATCAGTACACTCAGTCTCGTCAACACATAACCACAGCCGTGTATTTTTTAGTACACATTTGATCTTATTTACAATGTCTTCTCTTACAGTTGGTACATAGATACTTAACGTTGTGCGACTTGGTAACGTCACCTTGGGATTGTATTTATTCCAGAACTCCTGAAATGGTTGTTTATCGAGTATGTGCAGTGGAACATCACAGGCAATCAGCATTAAGAGTAAATCGAACATAAACTGTGTTGTTGAAGGTACACCATTTTTTTGTTTTATTTGCACAGAATTTACGTGAAGTTTACAATCACGTTTGTCCCAGCACATCCGGTCTGTCTCGCACACCTTACAAATTATTATAGCACCATTGTCGAATAAATCCGGGAATTCACTGATAAATTTATTCACATTGTCAGCGAATGGCCCTTGGGCAGGTCTGACATACTTTATTATTAAATTAATATCAAGAATAAAATACAACAAATAAAATTATCAACAATACCACGGAGAGGAATAAATTACGTTGTACACATCACGAGGCATAAAAATAGACTAAAAGCTATTCTTGCTAAAATTGTAAACAAGTCTCGCTTACGTATTTGGATATTTCTCTACCTGGCACCGCCCGTGACTAGCGGACCGATTTGCCAACTCTATTGATCACTACTTCTTTCTTCATCACTTGATAGAACATGTGCACTACTAGAGAAACCATTTTCGTTAGATATATTTTGTGACGTTCGAGTTTTACTAGAACCAATATTCATACAATATCGCCAAAAAGAGGTTATTTAAAATTTGAATATGATTTTGAAGGCCTTCTTTGAAAGCATCCAATGGATCCAGTTTTATTTATAAGAAAGATTGATTTTATTTTATTGCATTATTTTTAGAATCTGTTTTTTGAATTTTTTATAAATCTGCTTATAAACTTTTCCCCCCGTCTTTGTAATGAATAGTAACTATTTCCATCCTAACATGATAATAAAGTATCGAAAATATTGTTTTCATTTTATCCGACTTTATTTTTAGAGCAAAGAAGGTTTAGTGCCATATCCCAAAAAAAAATGCAGCTACGGACACGTGTTTGGGTGTTATTGCCCCTCATCAGGGTATCGTAGCTAAGAAATTGGATCTAGGATGGGATAGATCAGGAACAAGAACTAAAAATAAGGCTGGAAAGTGCAGTACACAGTACTTAATTAATGCCTTCATATTACCATCTTCCACAAATTGGGCCTCGAAGAGCACAGTCGACACATAGAATTCTATGTGTACTGCTCGTTTTCACCTGGCACATACAAACAAAACAAGATAGATTTATTGGGGTTCATAATAAAACAAAGAAGATTATGCAGCTACGGACACATGTTTCGGAGTTATTGCCCCTCATCAGCGTAGCGTAGCTAAGGAATTGGATCTAAGCATGGGGTAGATTAGGAACAAGAACTAAAATAAGGCTGTAAATCTATCTTGTTTTATTTTTAGAATCAATTTTTTTAAGTTTATATAATGCCATTCACAAATATTTTTGTTACAATAAATGATAAAAAATATATGTTCATTTCCGTCGGAGAAAAATACATATATCTTAGGAATTCCCTAGAATTCTTAGCTGAAATAGTGGAATTCCGTGGAAGTACTTCCGAAGTAGAAGTTTGGTGTACAAATTTTTGTCGCCATAAACTCAATGCAGAGGCCACGCATCAAATAGAAATTAAGTCAACTTGGTCCTCCGGTCGAAGCGCTGATCAATTTATCAATTATTATGTGCTACCAATGAGAAGCACTTTGTTCACATGTGAGTAGATAAGCAAAGAGAGTTCTGGACCGGAAGTGGGCTCGATGTGAGCTCGATGGCATGTGTTCATCGAGAGCGTCCAAGAGGTTGTTGCCGAGCTTATGGTCATTGTCGTCGCTGAAGAAGTCTTCAGCGTTGAAGAGCTTATGGTCATTGTCGTCGGTGAAGACTGTCTGGTGTTGTATGACGTCAGACTCTGTGAAAAAAAACATGGCCGCCTGGGGATTAGAGAAAAAAACATGCGCAGTGGGGCTTAGAGAAAAAAAACATGCTCGCCGGGGCTTAGAGAAAAAAAACATGGCCGCCGGGGGATTAGAGAAAAAACATGGCCGCCGTGGAATTAGAGGAAAAAGCATGTACGCCGAGGCTTAGAGAAAAAAAACATGGCCTCCGGGCCGTGCGTAGTAGTGGGGGGGATTTTCTTTTTTTCACTTATAACTCGAGACCCGTTGAAGATAGCTAAAATTTGAAAGATGTTTTGATTCGATGTTACATATGGGCTATCACATGGTGTGGGTGGCAACCCTATATGTAGTGCCCTTCTGGTTGTGAGATTTTTGTCTGAAGCCGGGATGACTCGGCAGTTTTATACTTGAACAAATAATAATTTATATTAATGTACAGCAGAGCAGCGGATGTGTGATAAGAAAAGCGCAAAGTGCGATATGATGCTATTTGTGTAGAGAGGTCAACTAATTGACATTTTTATCATTGATGTATATAAATTAAAGTGAAACAAAAAAAATTTTGAAACTAAGATTTGAACTCAGAACCTCAAGATCTTCAGTCTAACGCTCTCCCACTGAGCTATTTCAACTACTAATAAAAGATTCTTATATATAAATTAAACGAAAAATAGCATTTCTATTAACTACTTTATTTTTATAATAATTTATATATATTTTTTATTTTTTTATTTTTTAATTTTTTTAATAATAATAAAACATTCATGCTGGATGGTGGCTTGTGGTCGGGGTGGATATCCACGGTGATGGGTCTATAGGTCCTCCAGAGGCGCTGTGGGGGTTGGATATCCGCCACGGTGCACTATAACAATAATTTTATGAGATAAGAAATAATGCGCTTTTAAAAAAATTAAATGATTAATAAATTGAATAATATTTATAGATACCTTTCAAATTCCGTAGAATAAAATGTCGTCAGATGATCCTCCAGAGGCGCTGTGGGGGTGGATATCCGCCACGGTGCACTATAACAATAATTTTATGAGATAAAAATAACACGCTTTTAAAAAAATTAAATGATTAATAAACTGAATAATATTTATAGATACCTTTCAAATTCCACAGAATAAAATGTCGTCAAATGATCCTCCAGAGGCGCTGTGGGGGCGAATGTCCGCCACGGTGTGCTATAACAATAATTTTATGAGATAAAAAATAATACGCTTTTAAAAAAATTAAATGATTAATAAACTGAATAATATTTATAGATACCTTTCAAATTCCACAGAATAAAATGTCGTCAAATGATCCTCCAGAGGCGCTGTGGGGGCGAATGTCCGCCACGGTGTGCTATAACAATAATTTTATGAGATAAAAAATAATACGCTTTTAAAAAAATTAAATGATTAATAAACTGAATAATATTTATAGATACCTTTCAAATTCCGCAGAATAAAATGTCGTCGGATGATCCTCCAGAGACGCTGTGGGGGTGGATATCCGCCACGGTGCACTATAACAATAATTTTATGAGATAAAAAATAAAGCGCTTTTAAAGAAATTAAATGATTAATAAACTGAATAATATTTAATGAAATGTGAAAATAAATTAAAATTGAATGTGCATAGTTGTGATTGCAACGATAAAAATCTAAGAATTTTACTCAATAATACTACAAATGAAATGTTGGAACTAAGATCTGATCTCTCTGCGTGTGTAGCTAACACCGAGGGATTGGAATTTGAAAGAGATAAATAAATAGCTAAATATATGGAGACCAAACGATTACCTAAAGCCGAAAGTTTAATTTCCTCTAGCAACAGCAGCACATTACCCCCACCTATAATTTCAAATACTACTGATAGGGGTTTGTTAAATTTGGAATGGCAGTATTCTTCATGTATGCAGGAACTCAGACGAGCAGAAAGTAAATTAAATATCTGTAAACATAATTCAGTATCGAAATAGACCTAATAGCATCATGTTAGAATTAAAATTGTGGTTAGAAAAACATTGCGTGCAGTTGGAAAAGTTAAGAGAGCTTATAAAATTTTATAAACAAAAACAGTGTATGTTCTCCAGTTTCCAAAAGCTGGGTATAGTTGCTTCTGAAAAGCAGCATGCTGAAGAAATAATATGGGATCGAAACGTGTTTAAAAACATGAAGCGTTTTAATGGATTGACAAAGAGGGTGGAGGAGGACCACCGCCGTCGCCGCCGTATTAGTCCCACCCCACTATCGTAGAGATTTATGCATGCGTTTGCTGGAAGAAAACATTAGTTTACTGGTAAAGATGGTGCTGTTAAGTTCACACTTTATAATTCTACATACGATACTGCAAAATATCCTGTACATACATCAACCTTATGATTCTAAAGAAGTATTTGCATGTTCGGGATGGTCATAAAAATGATAGTTGGCCATCAAAATGGGTAATGATGACTCCATATGCAGCAAATAACATCCCCACTCTTCTGACTTCAATACCGAATGATACAATTCAATACAAGTTTAGAATACGATTTCAAGATAATACCGTGGGTGATGTGGACTGGAAAAAGTTGAATAGCGTATGTGCTATTACCACTACTACTACTACCACCACCCCTTCTACACCACTCAAGCCTCCAACCGAATTCGAAACAGCACCATGTTTACTGTATTATATTACAGTCTGTTCTTCTCTGCTAATAATAAAGTGTATAGTTAGAATTTTCCAAAAAAAAAAAAAAAGTTGGAAAAAATGTGGATGTTTTACAGTGAATTGAACTGGAGCAAATTGCCGAGTCATCCCGGCTTCAGACAAAAATTTCACAACCAGAAGGGCACTACATACAGGGTTGCCACCCACACCACGTGATAGCCCATATGTAACATCGAATCAAAACATCTTTCAAATTTTAGCTATCTTCAACGGGTCTCGAGTTATAAGCGAAAAACAGAAAATCCCCCCACTACTAAGCACGCCCCGGCGGCCATGTTTTTTTCTCTAAGCCCCGGTGTACATGCTTTTTTCTCTAATCCCCCGGCGGCCATGTTTTTTCTCTAATCCCCCGGCGGCCATGTTTTTTTCTCTAAGCCCCGGCGAGCATGTTTTTTTCTCTAAGCCCCACTGCGCTTGTTTTTTCTCTAATCCCCCCGGCGGCCAGGTTTTTTTTCACAGAGTCTGACGTCATACAACACCAGACAGTCTTCACCGACGACAATGACCATAAGCTCTTCAACGCTGAAGACTTCTTCAGCGACGACAATAACCATAAGCTCGGCAACAACCTCTTGGATGCTCTCGATGAACACATGCCATCGAGCTCACATCGAGCCCACTTCCGGTCCAGAACTCTCTTTGCTTATCTACTCGTGTGCAGTAGTGTTATCGAAGTTTCGCCAAAGCAATAACAATTGATTCGGCGTGTCTTTTTAACAAATTGTGACTTATGTTTTGATTCTTACTTCAAGTGTATGGCCGTAATATTATTGGACTTTACTAAGGCCTTAACGTCATTGATAATACTATTTTGTTAGCTATTTATTATGAGGTCTTGTGGAATAAGTGATGCGGGCACTAAACCACAGTCGAATTTCTCTCACTCGAACCTCCTAAATCTCCCCCGAAACGGTTCGAGTTAGAGAAAATTTGAGTTAAAGAAAATATTTTTAAAACGAAGTAAGGGCACAGAAATATATTCGGGTTACAGAGAATTTCGAGATATAAAAGTTCCAGTTATAGAGTTCGTACTATGAAAGATTGTTTATTTCTCAGAACAAGCTATAAAGTGATTGGTTTTTTCTTAGGTAGAGAATAAATTTATTTGCATATATTTGAAGCAAAGATTTATTTAAATATATTTCATTTCATTTAAAATATTTTTCTTATCTATCTATAACAACTATACAACTATAAACAATATTTTACAATATAGCAAATCTCTATTAATTGACAATATCCTAATAAAACTGTGTGAGCCATGTATATGTTACGTATAATGAAAGAAATGACATCTTTGACTAGCAAATGACAACATTCCTCGCCGAAGTTGGACATAATCGACAATAACCGGCCAATGTCGTCAATTCCCATGTAAATTGGGTATTGTTGCCAATTGTTAATTGAAATGGAGTTCCTACGATATTGCCCAAGCATGATCGTCATTTTCCACCACAGAGAGGGTAATGATAGCATAAAGTAAGCATTGGGTCCTAGGTTATGTTCGTTGTTTATGTTTTAAGTGAAACACATGTGCTCTCTGTGATTCAAGAAAGTTGTGTAAAGAAAGTGTTTTGAATAGAAAAAAATAGTAATGGATTGTCATTGTAAAAGCGGCTGTAAAAATAATGAATGTGCATGTCACATCAGCAAAAAATTTATAATTCAAAGTGCCACGGATCACTTTCATGCCAGAATAAAAATGATTAACAAGCAAATATTGTTTGGTAGCTTTAATTATAATTCCACCTTTACCTAGTTGCTTTCGACCAATGTCGTCAATGGCCGGACAAGTGTGACAATACCTAGATCCGATGTATATATTTTGCAGATTACCCACTTTTAACAGGAAAAGTTGTCAATGCTCAGACAAAGACGTCAATTTCCAGTAAAAATGGGGATTGTCTTCATTGCCCGGTCAAACTCGTCATTGCCTTATTGACATCATTACCCGTAACATATACAAAAGAGCACGTTGTTGGCAACAGTGAAATGTAAGATTAACTTCCGTAATTATATGTGTTATATTAATGGTAATGACTGAATAATGACACTTCTTACGCCGCGCCGCTACAAAAAAATGTAATAGTCGACTAATGTACATTTCGAAGATAAATAGGCAGCATACTTTTAAAAAAATCTCTCCCAGTCACTTAAATAAGCAAGTCATTATCTCTTTAAAGTTATATAAGGATTTGTTTTTGTTAGCAAATGGTAATAGCTGTAAAAATCAGTGGCGTAACTAGAAAGCAGAACAGTTTCTTTTATTTAATCTTTCCTAAATTTCGTATATTTATGAAGTTTTAATTAATTATTTAAATCAAATCTAAATTTCAGTACAACCGTTTAATATTATTTTATAATATGAATACACTAACTTTATTTTTAAATTAATTATATATCATATTTCACCATCATGCATGTAGAGTATATTGAAAAATTTTGTTAATGTAGATGTGTGTGTGTGTTATATACAAATAAAATACTAAAGTTCCTAGCAATTCAAACACGAACTAGATCTTCCATTTCACTTCTTTTCAAGAAATATACAAAATCTGCAGTTTTTTTTAATACTTGCCTAAATTTTACTGACTGAAATAATGTCTGATGATTTTAATTTTAATTTGTATAAAGAAAGAAGATTTATTTTATAAATAATTAAATTATAACAGTAAAATGTCTGATTTTTCTTTAGGTTTTAAAGATTTCAGTAATTTGTTCTCTGTTATAAGTGCTTTTTATTTAATATTAAATTCGTATAGTTAATTTTTTTTACGAAAGTCGTGGCTACTACGAAGGCGTATAAGGGCCAACAACTTTATTTTTATATAGTTATGCGAATTGTCACTTCAATGTGACAATTGTCAATTCGAAGTGGCAGTTGTCTCATTGAAGTGACAATTGCCAATTCGAAGTGACAATTGTCAATTCGAATTGGCAATTGTCACTTTAATGTGACAATTGTCCCTTCGAATTGACTGTCACATCGAAGCGACAATTGCCACTTTGATGTGACAATTGTCAATTCGAAGTGACAATTGTCACATTGAAGTGACAATTCGACATAATTATATAAAAATCGCACGTCGCACTATGACAAAACTAACAACACAAATTCCGAGGTTGTTGCAATTCTGCATCTAAACTAAATAATTGTCAGTTCAATGTGACACATGTCACTTCGAATTGACAATTGTAACATTGAAGTGGCAATTGTCACTTCGAATTGACAATTGTCACATTGAAGTGACAATTGTCACTGTGATTTATCATTTGTCACTTTGAATTGATAATTGTCACATTGAAGTGGCAATTGTCACATTGAAGTGGCAATTGTCACTTAGAATTGGCAATTGTCACTTCGAATTGACAATTGTCACATTGAAGTGACAATTGTCACTTTGAATTGGCAATTGTCACATTGAAGTGACAATTGTCACATTGCAATTGTCACTTAGAATTGGCAATTGTCACTTCGAATTGAAAATGGTCACATTGAAGTGAAAATTGTCACTTCGAATTGACAATTGTCACATTGAGGTGACAATTCGGCATAATTATATAAAAATAAAGTTGTTGGCCCTTATACGCCCTCGTACGTGGCAGACTTCCGAAGTAAAAAAAAGTTTTTCACATAATGTTGCTTTTTCTTTTACTAGTGAGAGAAAGTAAATCCATATATCTCTGTAGAAATACATGGTTCAAAGTAACAATTTACAACAATTTACTATTTTTACAGGAGAACAAATTTAAAATTATAATCTCTAAAACATACACTTTGTTTCCATTTTTATATGTGGAATCTATTGAACAAAGTAATCCAGTATCTGCCTGACATAATACACGTAGAATAATTTAAATTTTCCCAAAATTATAAGAATTATGTATATTTACTTAGAACTATGTGCTTCTGTAAAGTATACTTTAGTATAAAAAATGCTAAATAACTTTTATTCATACGAAAACGTATACAAATAAATAATTTTCAGTTTGTGATATCAAATAGTTACGAAAATCATAAGTTGTAGCAAATAGGATTATATAGAAATGTAGGTTATGGCGCCATTTTTCATTCAGTAATGAAATTTCGTAGACAGAAAGAAGAACAAAAATATTTATTTACAGTAGGTTGTAAGTGCGCTATGACAAGCGTGACAAGAAATATATGTATCTGTCATAACTGTGAGTTCGAAATTCGCCACCGGCACCGGCAATGTCGGTGGATATAGTTGTATGTCCACGTTTTTCTAAGCAACCGCGGCTTTAGATTTCGGGGGTTATCTAATTTCTGTAGTATTTATTATTATTATTAATAACCTAATATTAATATAGATATCAATTGTGCTGTTGCAGATTATCAAATGTTATAAAACAGATTTGCTATGGTGAACCGGTAAATTTCATAGATACTGGATACAATAAATGCTTATCTTCAGTTTGGTTCTATATTACTTCTGGGCATTCTTTGTTGCTTGTGACCTATAATACATCTGGTCCTGTTCGCGGAACGAGAGACGAGAAGAGATCGTGACACAAACACCTGGGCTCCAGGCCTTTATACCGTTGTTTCTGTAGACAGTGGCGGCGGATGATAAGTACACTCTGTATTTGGGAACTCAAAAGATTTCAACGTTAGATCAAGAATAAAACCAAACTGAAAAACAAATGAAAATGAAGGCGTTGTTTTTCGTATGAGGCACTGCACTCCATGTTCTAGTCCATTTTACATTTAATTCGTTCATACTTGTTATATGTAGCTAAATTTAAAAAGTCAACAATGAATATTTTCAAACTTTTCACTAACACATTTTTAAAAATTTAGTATTTTCCGGTATCAAATGTTTTTAAATATTTTTATTTTTATAATTTGTACGTAAAATTCAGTATTTATACTTTTTTAAAGAATAGATTTTAAGTAGAGAACTGGTACAAATATGGGTTAAGCATTTATTATGGGCTATTGCGGTATTTCAATTGTACGAGTCACCATCTATTAAATGGCTGTATGTACCTAGTACTAGTTCAATTTAAAACGTATGTATGTATGGTTACCGCCACTGCTGCATTCCTAAAAACATTAGTGACAATTGATGTTTCCGGAGCAGATACAAAGTTTTGCAGGTATCTAATTACATTATAACCAAATTTATTAAAGATAGATAGAAACTTTTCATGGTAGTTTGAAGTGAAGTGTGTAAGGCCTTCGTGTTCCATAATTAGTTGTATCATTTCTCGATTAAAAAAAAATATAGTTCCATGAACATTTTAGCTTATGTTCCAGTATGGGTTATTTTAGAGTTATAATATATGCTAGGGGAGAACAATGGATTCAGTGCCGTATGTGCAAATTATGGGTTCATGTAGACTGTTCTACTGCGATTTTTGCTACTAATTATGTCAACGATTTTAAAATAAGATTTCAATTTTCTGTTTAATTTACATTTTCTATGTTGGCGATTTGTGTTGCTAGGCTTAAGGTAGAGAATTTATAATTTGTTTTTTTTTCAGTTTTAAAAAAATTTTTAAGTTTTAGATAAACTTCTTTTGTATTATTTTGGTCTGTTTTTAAGTTTTACTTTACTCTTCTGGTGCTTTCAATTCACGAGGTTATGGTCAAAATTATATACCAGTCCATATTTGTAGCATAGTTGATCAAACTAATAAATAAAGCTGGCAAGTCGTGCGGGGGAACATAGGCGTACGCAGCATAATAAGCGTAATAAAAGAAATTAACTAGCAACGAAAGCAATAAACTGTTACAATTTATAACAATGTACGCATAACTTACCCTCTTAACTACCTTGATAAACTAGCTTAGTTATCGCAAACTGGAGAAGATCTGTACAAATTTTGCAGCATCAGGTATGTTTCTGTGCTTGTCTCCGTAAGTGATGTTCGCTGTGCTTATATTTTGAGAGCAACCGCTCGACATATATGTAACACATGTATACTTAAAATAGTTTTTGAACGCATTTAACGGATCTGGAGATGAGTACCATCACAAATTTGTAATAATCTGGTTAAACTGGTGTCTTGCTTTAACACACGTGCAAACTTTTCTCTACCGCGCTCAATTTTTGCGTCACCTATAACGTGCAGCAGTCGATTTACTTCATCCACTATTTGTAGTTCTTGTGAATAGTTTTTAAAGCTGTTTCAACGAAAATATCTTCGAATTTTGTCTGGCATTTCTTTAATAGCTGCAGCCTCGTTAGGATTGAATTGTAGTATCACAGCTTTTATTTATTGTATTTATTGCATATTAAAACGCCGCCTTCAACCATGTTCCCCAACGTGTAAGAATCGGCTGTGATTATGTGTTGACAAGACGACAGATTGTAAAAAAGAATCTATTGTAAATGTTATAGTATGTGTACTGGACACTCTTAAACCGACATTTCCACTGTTACCGCTGGAGACGTTAGAAAAATTTGACCTGTCAACAAGTCAAGTGTTGATGTTTGTGATCGATGGTGCCACGACAATGCGTTTGATAGACCGTTTCTTCCAGAACACGGTTGTATATTGGTACATGTTAAGTGTAAAGTGCATGCTTTACAACTTGTGGCAGAAACTATTCGACAAGGTTTTCCAGAAATAGATGCATTAATAGGAAGTACAAAAAAAGTGTTTCTTAAATCTCCTAAACGTTTTCACGCATTTCACAGCAAGTGTTCCGGTATTCTCGAAACACCACAGTCGATTTTTACAAGTTGGGGAAAATGGTTGAAGGTTTTTATTATGTTAAATATTTACAACAAATAAATGCTGCGATACTGCAATTCAATTCTGACGAGGCTGCAGCTATTAAGGAAAACTGGTGTCTTGCTTTAACACACGTGCAAACTTGTCTCTACCGCGCTCAATTTTTGCGTCACCTATAACGTGCAGCAGTCGATTTACTTCGTCCACTATTAGTAGTGACTCCGCTAACGAGAACGCACTGTTTTGTAAGTTTTTCATGGCGTCATGTAATCTTTTATAGTTCTTGTGAATAGTTTTTAAAGCTGTTTCAATGAAAATATCTTCGAATTTTGTCTGGCATTTCTTAATAGCTGCAGCCTCGTTAGGATTGAATTGTAGTATCACAGCTTTTATTTGTTGCAAATATTCAGCATATTAAAACGCTGCCTTCAACCATGTTCCCCAACGTGTAAGAATCGGCTGTGATTATGTGTTGACAAGACGACAGATTGTAAAAAAGAATCTATTGTAAATGTTATAGTATGTGTACTGGACACTCTTAAACCGACATTTCCACTGTTACTGCTGGAGACGTTAGAAAAATTTGACCTGTCAACAAGTCAAGTGTTGATGTTTGTGATCGATGGTGCCACGACAATGCGTTTGATAGACCGTTTCTTCCAGAACACGGTTGTATATTGGTACATGTTAAGTGTAAAGTGCATGCTTTACAACTTGTGGCAGAAACTATTCGACAAGGTTTTCCAGAAATAGATGCATTAATAGGAAGTACAAAAAAAGTGTTTCTTAAATCTCCTAAACGTTTTCACGCATTTCACAGCAAGTGTTCCGGTATTCTCGAAACACCACAGTCGATTTTTACAAGTTGGGGAAAATGGTTGAAGGTTTTTATTATGTTGAATATTTACAACAAATAAATGCTGCGATACTGCAATTCAATTCTGACGAGGCTGCAGCTATTAAGGAAAACTGGTGTCTTGCTTTAACACACGTGCAAACTTGTCTCTACCGCGCTCAATTTTTGCGTCACCTATAACGTGCAGCAGTCGATTTACTTCGTCCACTATTAGTAGTGACTCCGCTAACGAGAACGCACTGTTTTGTAAGTTTTTCATGGCGTCATGTAATCTTTTATAGTTCTTGTGAATAGTTTTTAAAGCTGTTTCAATGAAAATATCTTCGAATTTTGTCTGGCATTTCTTAATAGCTGCAGCCTCGTTAGGATTGAATTGTAGTATCACAGCTTTTATTTGTTGCAAATATTCAGCATATTAAAACGCTGCCTTCAACCATGTTCCCCAACGTGTAAGAATCGGTTGTGATTATGTGTTAACAAGACGACAGATTGTAAAAAAGAATCTATTGTAAATGTTATAGTATGTGTACTCGACACTCTTAAACCGACATTTCCACTGTTACTGCTGGAGATGTTAGAAAAATTTGACCTGTCAACAAGTCAAGTGTTAATGTTTGTGATCGATGGTGCCATGACAATGCATTTGATAGACCGTTTCTTCCAGAACACGGTTGTATATTGGTACATGTTAAGTGTAAAGTACATACTTTACAACTTGTGGCAGAAACTATTCGACAAGGTTTTCCAGAAATAGATGCATTAATAGGAAGTACAAAAAAAGTGTTTCTTAAATCTCCTAAACGTTTTCACGCATTTCACAGCAAGTGTTCCGGTATTCTCGAAACACCACAGTCGATTTTTACAGGTTGAGGAAAATGGTTGAAGGTAGCTTTTTATTATGCTGAATATTTACAACAAATAAAAGCTGTGATACCTCAATTTAATCCTGACGAGGCTACAGCTATTAAGGAAAGCCAAACAAAATTCGATAATATTTCCGTTGAAACAGCTTTAAAAACTATTTACAGGATTACATGCTGCCATACAAAACTCACAAAACAGTGCGTTTGTCGTTAGGGGAGTCACCGCACATAGTGGACTGCTACACGATATAGGTGACGCAAAAAATGAGCGCGTTAGAGAAAAATTTGCACGTGTGTTAAAGCAAAACACCGGTTTTATCAGATTAAGACAAATTTCTAATGGTACTGATGATGTATCTCCAGATCCGTTAGGTGCGTTCAGAGACTATTTTAGGTATGTCTATATTACATCAATAGATGTCGAACGGTCGTTCTCAAAATATAAGTATATTTTTTCACAACGGTGAACATTACTCACGGAGACGATCATAAAAACATACCTGATGCTGCAAAGTTTTTACAGATCTTCTCCAGTTTGTGATAACCAAGCTAGTTCATGAAGGTAAGTTGTGCCTACATTGTTATAAATAGTAACAGTTTATTGATTTTGTTGCTAGTTAATTTCTTTTATTACGCTTAATATGTTGCATACGCCTATGTCCCGCTCACATTTCTGCCAGCTCTACTAATAAAAGTGCATTGTTTTAATTATTAGCTGCTAAAAGAGATATTATTTCAATACTCGAATAATCGCTTTAGCATGATGTTACAGAATAAATTAAATATCAGTTACCAGATTTTTGCAAAGTTTTAGTAAAAAATATGAAGGTCAGAGCTCAAAAACAAATTGGTAGCCCGTATTTGTACATTCAGTATTATACCGGGTGCCTACGAAACCAGGTTCTTGATTTGGCGTTTTGTTCTTTACAATTTAAAGCAACTATTTTCTGTTAATTTCTGTCAAAAATGCTAAATCTTCATTGTGTCATCTCAAACTTCAAACTGTAGTTTCAAGTCCATTTATGTACGGATTTTAAATTTAAAAATTGTGATGGAAAGCTAATTTAAAGCTCTACCGAAAACAGATAAAAAGTGTATAGAGCACCTTTTAAAACAGTGAGTTTTGGCCGTTTATTTTATTATAAAATATTTTTCAAATTCAAAATCAATTTCAAATCTCAAAATCTAACGGTCAAATTTAAAAAACTCAATATTGGTGAATCAAAATCTCTTTCAAATGAGGTATCATAGTTTTGAAGGGCTAGTTGTTTTTCAAAGATGGTCGAAGTGGGGGTGAGATACAAGAGTGTGTTATTTCGAAAATAAAAATCGACGCGTTTCAGAATTTGTCTTAAAAATTGTTAATAACGCAAAAAAACCACTTTATCCGTTATACATGGACCGCACTGTATAATACTTCAAAATAAAAAGTTGGTATTTAGCCCAATCCCAAAAAAAAAATAATAATAACGGTAGAAGCTGGAATAAAATAATCCTTATGTGAAATTTTGCACAGAAGTAGGTTTTTGTTATTAGAAAAGTATAAAAAAATTCTCATGGTTGCAACATAAAACAAAATGGCGTCAAACTCCATGAACTGTTTCTTTGAACATAACTTTTAAAACGCGCAGAATAGAAAAAAATCGCGGGAAGGAAAATTAATGATAAAAAAATTCTACACAAAAAATGTCTTACATACAAACGTTTTCGCGTAAAAAAAATTAAAAAACTAAGTGTTAAGGATAGTTCCTGGGCATCAGTTATGAGTCAGTAACATGTTGAGATTGCTGACAATATATTAGTGACCTTTAAGTATTTTAAGTCGTTGAAATCGTATTCGTAGGTTATTTTGACCAATATATGATCAGTTTTTAGTTATTAACCATTTTTGGCACATTTTTAACTAATTTTGCTGAAAATATTCCATTTACTATTCATTGATGCGTATTTAGTGGAAGATTAAATAAGTACTTACTTATTTATTTAAATTATATTTTTTACAATAAATAGGTTAGAAAAGGTTAAAAAATAAAACATTTGAATCTATAAAAACTTATTAAAAAAAAAAGTAGAATACAAGTGCAACGTTAATTTATTGTAGATAATGTTCATACACATATTCTATTCCTAGTAGTCTATAAAAAATTTTGCAACCTTGTTGAATTTTAAGCAATATAACAGTGTAGTTAACACAACGGGTCGCTTACTTGATTTAGTTTTTTTTCAACATGGATTGTGAAATATTTCATGATAATGCACCCTTTGTACCCAAAGACATATACCATTCTGGTCTTTTTAGCTTCATTCATTAAAATTCACAAGTCAATATTAATTTTTTACCAAATAATACTAAGAAAGCAATCTGCTGACCCATTTCTCGGCCCAGAACCCATGCTGGGTATTCCCAAATGCTCAGCAAAGGGAATCATCAAAGACTGGATCAAGAAGCAACATAACAAGTACTGGAGGAACATTCCAGGCAACCGACATTTGAAAACACTAATCCAAACAAACTGAAGAGCTGTTAAGAATGCCTAGGTTTCAGTTGAAAACAGTAACAGCGCTTCTAACAGGACATATGGCTGTTAAAAAGCACCTGCAAACAATGGGAATGTATGATGGTGACTTAGACTGCAGACTATGTGGGAAAGACTCAGAAACCGTGGACCATATCATATTCGAATGCGAAGCGTTAGCTCGTAGGAGGTACCATATATACGGGCAAACACAAACCGACCCGGAAACCATCAAAACTCATCCAGTCAAATACCTGTCCCATTTGATCAGTGGCACAGGGGTACTGGAATGGGTAGAGTAAAGCAAAATAAGGAGTGCACAATAAGCCCAGGAGGCTGCAGTGCCCTCGGAGTCAACTCAGACGAGCCCTAGGGAAGGAGAAAAAAAAACAAGGCAATCAATTTTAAAAGAGCGGATTTTCCATCACTTTATAATGCCATCATGGACACTGATTGAATCCTACTGATCAGTTCTATAAGGAATTATATGAAGTATTTGAAATTCATGTACCGATGTACAAATCCTATAAACGAAAATATCCAAAATGATACACGCATGAAATTATAAACAATATTCGTAAAAAAGATAAGCAATTTAAAAAGTATAAAAATACTAAATTGGAACATCATTTGCAAGAATTCAGACGATTAAGATCACTAATTAAAGTAAAAATTAACTTAGCTCATGATGCATATTTAATTAATGTACAATCGTCTGTTAACACGAACTCCGAATGTTTTTGGTATTTCATTAACTCTAAAAAAACACCAGTCAAGAATTCCTGGCAAAATGACTCTTGAAAATGAACAATATGAAGATGAACAAGCAATAATTGTCAATGTTTTCGGTAACTTCTTTAGTAATATTTACTCAAAACCAGATGTTGGTGAAAGCGCTTCTGATGAAAACAAAATTATTTTTAATAACTGTGATATTTTATAAATAGAATCAGCTTCAGTATTAGAAGTAACTAATGCTATTAAGAAACTCAAAAGCAAAATGACGTCTGGTTCTGAACTGATTTCATCTTTCATAGTTAAAGATTGTGCTTATGTCTTTGCAAATCCATTACGGATATTATTTAATATGGCTTTGAGATCCAATAAATTTCCTAAATCGTGGAAAACTGGCAAAGTATGCCCAATTTTTAAAAATGGAGATTCCACATGTATAGCAAACTATCGAGGTATAACTATACTTTCGAATTTTGCGAAAGTCTTCGAGATAGTCTTGTATAATCGAATCTACCCATCTGTAAGTCCGCAAATTTCTCTGTCTCAATATGGTTTTTTTAAGTAAGAGATCAACCGTTAGTAATTTAACTATCTTTACTCAGTATATATCTGATCACATTGATAAACTTGGACAGGTAAATACGGTGTACACAGACTTCTCGAAAGCTTTTGACAAAATTAATCATAACATGTTATTAAACAAACTAAAAACTTTTGGGTTTAGCAATTCTCTACTAATATTTTCTCGTCCTATTTAATAGACAGAGAACAATGGTTATAGCTCCGGCATCCTATTTCTTAATCTGCACTGTGGTAATGAGAAACAATAATTCTGGAACAACAATATTCGTAGCTGCGTCGTATTTATTTTTGGGTATATGGCACGATTCTATTTTGTTTGATTTATGGATCTCCACGAACTCTTTGTATTATGTTTGTCTTACCAAGTGGAGACGGGCAGAACACAGGTCTCTGTGTGCTGACTGCTCATCGAAGTCAATGGCCCATTGGGTACGAAAACGTGAAAAGGGGATTTGAGTTTTTGTGTATAAAGAATGTTTCTACAACAAAACAATGGCATCTCAATGTTCTACTGCAATGACAAATTAAATGGCAGAACTAGATTTTAGCTATCTCTTTTTGTTTCTGCGATAGTTTTTAGCTATTTTTGAGTTTCCTTGTATTTCGTAGGATGAAGGTATTTCAAATTATTTTCTTATTGCCTATGGAGTCTTTCACGAGAATTTCATTGAACGTATTTAAGCGTAATTGATAGTAATTTCTACCTGATTTATATAAACCAAACTTGTATTCTCTTAAATGGAGTGCTTAGTTATAACGAGCTTTGACAAATATTGTGCCAACAACGACAACACAGCAAAGTCAACATGTACTTTTTAAATGTCTTAAAAGCCATTTTTTTTAGTTCGGATATAGACTATGATTGCCATTAAAAAAATAAGTTTTCAATTTTTTTTTTTTAATTATGGTAAGAATTTAATGAGCTCGGTAGCGCAGTAGGCTCGACCATTGAGTAGTGAAGGTTTCTGGTTAGACTCCTTGCAGACTCCCGGGTTCAGATTCCGGCTTCGACCCTGATAAAGTCGAAGGGAGTGGTTGTGTCCGTATTCTTTTAACAGTGAACGCCTCCCCCCCGCCCATGCAGCTCCGGCTTTGGATTTGGGGGTTTATGTGGTGCGTTTTTTTATATTAATTATTGTTATTTTGAAGAGCATAAAAAATGACGAATCCAATTATATAACAATTATCTACGTATTCCAGTAAGAAAATGCCAGTTTTGAGTTATTTGGGTATATCTGGAAAAAAAGAAGATAAGTTTAAATTTTATACTTAATTATTTTTGTTTGTTTATTAGATCTACCAATATTAAGATTAAATAAGTTCTCGCTTGTAGAATAGATGGTGATTTTCATTTAAATTTTTCATAATGACAGAAAATGATAGAAAACTTAAAGTTAAAGTTAGTTATAAAATATCCGAATAATATAGTGGAGTTCCCCAGGATTCAGTCTTGGGGCCTCTAATTTTCTTACTCTTTATAATCGACCTCCCAAATCATATACATCAAGCAACTATAACCATGTTTGCTGATGACACGTCGATGGTAGTAACTGCAGCTGATGTCGATACTCTACAAAATATGATCAATCTTATAGTAAAACAGTTTCGTGAATGGTGTAACAAAAATTCATTAATTTAAAATTTGACAAAAACTGCATGGATATTCCTTCCTAAAAGTAAAACATTACCTGATAATTTTGCAGGTCGTATTTCAGAGTTAACTTTATATATACAACAAAATAAGTAAAGTTTTTAGGAACTTGTTTAGATAATAAGCTATCCTGGGATAAATATATGTGAATTGTGCAAAAAATTGAATAACGCTTGTTTTGCATTAAACCAAAAGAAATCTACAATGGATGTCAAACACTTAAAAATGTTTATTTTTCTCTGGTTTATTGCCATTTATTTTCCGAATTTCATGTTACTTTTGAATTCTCCTCTGTGAATCTTTATAGTTTCAGAGCTTTCTTACCTCCCATAGCCGGAATGCCCGGCATTCAGTCATTCTCGCCACTTTACACTCACTAGACCCATTACCAACCATTTTACGCGTCCGAGACACCGCTCACACAAGCGGGTCGATCTCCTCCGATTTCATTGTAGTTCCTAATTTTTTAAAATTTCGCTGCCACACATGTTTAGCCTCTCTATTCTCTTCTATACATTCTGCCATTCACACCAAGCGTTTTGTACGACTTTTATCAGTTTGCCAGCATCACAGCCCAAATTATATTATTTTATTACACTTTCCAATTTTTCTCGTTTTAAACAACAAGTGAAGCCCGATATTAATCAGCAAATTCATTTCTTCTGTCGCCTATTATCTAACCAGTATCAGTGCTCCATATCCCCGGCGTCATCTCTAGCTGGTGGAAGCGAATCAACGTTTGTGTTTTTTCGACGACACGTGTTTCGTCACAGCGTATTTACTAATGTTTGGACTGGATTTACTTATGACAGTCTAACGCTCGCCACTGTATATAACACTCAAAGCATCACTCTTTCTGAAGACGCGGACTTTCTCGCCATTTTTACGTCCACTAACGTACTACACTAAACGGAAAAAATCAATTAAATAAAAAATGTCTTTATACCTGCCGTACACACAACAGATTGCTAGAATGCTTTCGAAGTGAACTGCATAGAGCAAGGATGTAAACTAAATAGAAGGTCATTAAGCAGGTAGTCGCCTAACGACGCAAAAGATATTCACCCTTCGACACTACATACTTACATAATATAATTCTCGGCCGCTCATTGGTGCCAGTATAATTCTCAGTGGTTGACGACCGTTCATCAATGGTGGTTTTAGATGCAATAGCTACTTAATTAATATAATTACTGTGTAAGTACAGTGTCAAAAATTAGAGTTTAATTCATTACTATTATATCACGCCTTTTTTAGGAATATAGTATTAGGTTAAAAAATTCGTCTCTGGGGTGACATCCAAACTCCCTAAGTATATAATTAACGAAAATAAAAACTTCCGTAATATGCATTTTTGAAGCAACAAAAATCCCAATGTAATTTGAAACACGATTTGCAACAAAGTTCTTTCTCACGACAAAATGGGAGTTTGGCAAAATTGCCATATTAGGGGTATTTATGCTTACACATATACTGATGAACTTTTCTCCTGACGTCGGCGATTAATCCTAGTAGTGAATAATAAGTGATTAAAACAGTGATTAAATAATTTTTTTAAAAAGTGATAAAAATAATGTGCATGGGCAAACTTTTAAATTCATCAATGAGTCCTTAGGATATGTTGTAATCTCACTTTTACCGGAGGAATATGTAAGGAATGATCAAAGAATGGATCTGATAAAACAAAAATATATTTTGCGACAGAAAAACATTGAAAAAGGTTTTAAGTAAAAAAATTTAATAACTTTAAGTAAGCAAAACTATAGGGTTTAATGCATATATGCATGTATTGCAAGTTTATAATTCAAGGAATGAAACATAAATCGTTGATTTTAAATGAGTACGAGCTGTGAGAAGTAGTCTCTACAAGAAAAGTAAAAGTTTGCTATAAATTTACAGACTATTGATATCTCGTTTTCAAAAGCATGCAACGACTTTCATATGTCAATAAGTCGGATTTGATGTTAAATACAAATTTTATTATTCAACGTTATGCGTGAGAACGTAAATTTTATAAATTAATTACTATGTTAATTTTATTTATTTCAAGAAATACTTTCGTTCTTGTTTAATTTTTCCACATCATTATGTAGAAATGATTCATCGCATTATTTAAATAAAGCTAATTTAATTGGCTCCTCGCCAAACATTAAATGGTCAGTATAACGCATTTTTTCTTTCTCATTGAAATTCGACGGGTCGCGATTGTCGCAATCACTAAACTTGAGGAAAAATATTTTTTTGTTATTTATAACTATAAAGGAGCAGGTGCACTTTTGAAAATATAAAGAGAAAAAGTGAGGCTATTAACAATCTTAGGTTCAGGAATGAGTCATAAGTAGAAATTATTCTTAATACTTGTTTAAAAAAGAATTATGTACAGAGGATCAAATATTGATTCTCGAAGCCTTTTTTGTTTTACAAACAGCGTTAGAAAAGAAGTTGCTTACTTAATTTTCACATATCCCATTAATGCACCAATCGAATCCATAGATACGTATTCACAGATCTCATTTCGACTAAAAATCACAGATAGATAATGACTGAAAATTTATTTTTATTCTGCTTAGTAGTACCATGTGCACCTAAAAAAGTTACTGTAAATAATATATCCAAGCATCCGTTTGAATATGCTTTTGGATATGTCTCGGTTTGTTGTAGCAATATATTGACTGTTGCCATCTATCTAGATTATGATTGCTCGATTATTAAACAATAATCCTATCTCCACTGCTCCAACGATAAGTGGTAAGTGATAGGTTTTTTGTGAGTAGGCCTATTGTGACTCACTTCTAATTATATTTCACCCAATAGGTTTAGTCTCTTAATGAAACTGATAACTTTATTGGGTGAGAATGTGTCCAGATCCTCTGGCAGCAGTTGCCCTTTGCCAAATATTTAGAATCAAATCTTCTCCACAGCGTGACAGGTGCATAAGGTGTGGTCTGTCTTCTCATCATCCTCAAGGCATAGACGGCACTCAGCATTTACCGCTAGGCCGAGTTTATGCAGATAACAGTTTAGTCAGCAATGACCGATATATAGGCCTGTTAGGGCTTTCAGGTTTATCCTGCTCTAAAAGTTTCTTAGCTCTTAATTTCAAAGGGTATTTTATAAACGCCTTCGAATGAACTAATCCTGGTAACTCTGGACAATACTGGAAAGTTTTCAGCCCAGGTTGACATAGCCATCTTAGCAGTAGTTACTTGAAGATATGCCAAGTATCAGTTCTGTTCAGATGATTCGTGATCCCGTTCCTTCTGTGGCCAAAAAGTCGGGTATTTCGTTAGCTTCTATACCAGAGTGGCCGGGTATCCAGACCAGAGTCACTTTGTTGCTTTTGCTCAAATGATTTAGAGCCTTCTGACAGTTCTATACCATTGTGGAGTTACACTGGTAGGAGCCAAGAGCTTTTATAGCTGCTTGGCTATCTGGGAAAATTTTTATTGATCTGCGAGTAAGATGTATATAATCCATCCTTCGCACACACAGTTCAATGGCATGAAGCTTGGCCTGAAAAATAGTTGCATTAGTATCTTGGTGTGAGGATATCCTCACCCTTGGTCTATAGTTACGTACTTCGGCTCCTGCTCTTTCGGGCGTTTTGGAGCCGTCTGTAAACCAGCAACTGTCTATCCTCAGTAGGTTGGATATATTCCGATCCCACTCATATTTTCCGGAGAAAGAATGTTAAAGGTCATGGTAGGCATAGTATCCGAGAGCATTCCCATAATGCTGTGACTTTCTATTTTATCCAGCAACCTGTTCCGCTCCATGATACTAGTCTGTGGCATATTAATTTCCGCTTATTACAGTCTATACGCTATCCACCTGGCCTCTCTCTCCAAATGTATATGAAGAGGGCGTACGTCCAGGAGGATTTCCATTGTAGCTGAAGGTATGGTGCTAATTGCCTTCATTACTGTCAAGTATGCTAATCTTTGTAATCCAGAGAGTTTGGCTTTGGGCGTCCGTTGTGATCCTTTCAGCTTTTGAATCCATACGTTATCATTGTCAAGAAAAGCTCCCACAGCAATTTCCTTTATTTGAGGCGATTGAGTGATCTTCTCTACTAGGTTATCGAGTGCTAGTTCTATTGATTTTCCTGTCTGATAGGGTGATGGGTATTGAGGGGGTGATGACTCAGGATGTTCCCCCTGATATATCCGTCCAGCACCTTCTCCAGGCCTTTCAACAGAAAATATGTCAGGCTAATTGGTCTAAGCGATTTAGGGCTTGGTTCTTTCCTATCTATTTTTGGTATGTATACTACCTTAACCGCCAACCAAGATCCCCCTTTTCTTTCCTTATTTCTTTGTTGTAGTCTGTTAGAGCAGATCTATATTGGTCCCAGTCGCCCGAAGCTTTAACTCAATTAAAGAGGCGTCTAACTTTTCTCATTTTATCCAAATTCTTGTTTCACCAAGATGCGCCTCTAATTTCCTTTTTTTCTTTAGTGGACAGTTTTCATTGTAAGCTGAGGCAATTGTGTTTCGGATCGGTTCCACCGCAATTTCAGTTTCATCACGATTCCTGATTATGGTGAGAGTGGATTGAAGGTGAGACTGTAGGTTGTTTGTACCCTTCCCGGTCTGTGCATTTCGGATCCCAATATGCCTCCATACGTCTTGGATCAGCTTCTATATTGAATAGAATATGCTCGCAGAGGTCAATTTTGATTTTTAAAATTACACTTAATTTTATAATTTACAATTTTTTACACGTGTTCTACACTCCTTTCAGAGATTGCCCACCTTCATCGGGACACTCTGTGTAAGTAGTCTTCGGATTGTTTTAAATTTGCAGGCCTATTTAAGTAAATTTTGATATTTAAGTAGCCCCATGGGAAAAATTCCAATGGGGTCTAGCTAACCATTCGATACACACTCTTCTTCCTATCCACCAGTTAGGAAAAATCTTATTTAAGTAATTTCGAATACAAGCGAGACAGGTGGGCAGGTGAATAACATATTAACTGGCCTCGCCCCGTCTCGAACTTCTCAGTCTGCTGTAAGTGCGGCGATTTACAACACATGACACGCCTTAAACACCCATTATTGGCTAGAGGAGGGGACTAACTTAAATTGTATTCTATTGCACAATTACCCACTTACTAGCAGAGATAACCCTCTGTTACTAGTCACGCCCAATTTGCAATAGGTTTTGAGACATGCTGTATAAATGGGAATCTATTCTGTTAAGGATATCATATCACTCATATATGATGTGAGTGATATCCTTAACTGATTTGAGTATTAACTAACAACATGGATCTCGAATAAATAAAGAGAATGACCTTACCTTAAATATTTTTAGCTTGGATAAACAAGGTTTTTTATTTTTAGATTTGGAAAAATTCGCCTATCGGTCAGTGGCTTCTTCTGCAGACTTTAAACAAAATATAGTTAATTATCACGATCATTTTTATTCGACGGTTAAACATATTTTGTCAATATTTCATATGTTCGTTGATACATATCTATTATTTTTACATTGCTCCATTATTTTTGTTTACATACATTTTAGCAAAATTATTCAAAATATGCCATGCAAATCATTATTGAGAATTTATGTTAAATATATGAATCACTTTACAGTTTACTTGAGAACGTTATGTATGTGTTAATTTTTTATGTAATTCTTGAAATTGTGGCTTCAACAAACGAAAATATGTTGACGTCTCCACATAGAATTCATTAAATTCGTTAAAAATTAGGAGATTAGATCACTAGGCCGCTAATATTAGTGGTGGTGTTTTGTCTTATTATTTGTTGTATATATAATATAATTCTAAAATGAGGATGATATCCTTATTTTATATTATTGCTCTTTCAGTATTGTTATTAGTGACAACTTAAATATATATTACTTAATAAATTACATAATTTGCCTAAAATTTTAGCGGAACAAATAAACCTATAAAAAATTTCATTTTTTAGCAGTGAACTGCACAAACAAATGTGTAAATCTGTCAGTAACTACCCCTGCAAATCATGTTATTAAGATAAAAAATTTGACAAAATATGTAACATTATGAAATTAATAAATGATCCAAATTTAATTTTGTCAACTTGAGAGGTTTCGAATTTATTGGCATATAACTATGTTGTATTTACCCCCTTTAAGGGGTTGTAGCTCCCTTATGAACTGATATAAGGCAAATGTTTATACACAAAACTCAACTTATTTTTAATAGTTCTATCACCCTCTTGAGGAAGGGTATTTAGATATGGGCCACCCTGTATAGTAAAATTCTTAAATTTTTATTTGTTTTTATTTCTTAATTGAAAAAATAAGCAATTTTAAAAAATCAGCACCTGATCTATAATCCCATAGGAAAACTAAAGCTGATGATTATGTTACAACTTTTTAGTTTGGAAATACTCTATCAAATATTAAAAATGTGGATGGTTGTCACCAAATGGCTAGGAGGAACATTTCTTGGGGTGGATATGAGTGATTAAAAGCGATTTTTTTATAAAGTGGTACTTAATGAAATAAATTTCAACATGATAAATTGAATAGTGTAAACCCATTATGTCTCACTTCTACCATTTTCGATATATTTACATCAAATCCGCAATTTTTTTTACTTTACAGTGGATACAGTTTTTTTAAGATTTGCTTTTCAGAACATTTTTAATTCATATTTGATTTTAATTACAGTTTTGGTTAATTTTATTAAGAGTTATGTTATAATTACACCACGGCGATTTTGGAGACATGCCAGAGCCGAACTATTGCGTTAGTAATATAACGTACGCACAGTGTTTCAGAATTTGTTTATTTATAGAAATAAATTAAGTATTAAGTTTTATTATGCAGCTTCATTTATAATCAGAGATCGGGAGGTAGCGATAATTTATGTCAATTATAGGGTTGACGGTAGGTGATGTGTCACCGTGTAAATACGTTCATGCATATATGACACAATTAATTATCTTATCTTGTAGTTATTTTGGCGAGTTCGGTAACATCTAAAGTTGATACGAGGAGGACTGAAAGAATTGGTGACTGTAACTCTAACACACACATGTGTTTTAACTAACGATCACAATAGTAAAAGTATATTAATAATATTTCTTATAAATGTTCCGGAGTTAATCTCCGGCGACTCTCATCAAAAATCTATTTGTATTGTGAGAAGGACCATTCAACGTCGACATATGTAATTGGCGGATATTTAAAATGTGAAATTTTTCAGACTCCACATTTATGTCTTGTGTAGAACAGTCTACTTCTTTGCCATTTTATATATCATCTCAGATGTAACATCTGCCACCCCGTAGACCGATGCCCGGGGAAATTCAAAAACAAAAAAAAAAATTGAAAAAATCTTTAAAAGCTGAGTAGATGTTTAATATATAAAGCAGAGATAGGCAAACTTTATTTAAGGTGAATCAAATAAAAGAATAGACAAGATGCATGCATTTTAGAAATGCATTAATTTATTTTATTTTTTACGGTAAATATTATACGTCGAATATAACAAAACATTTTTTTAAATTTTGTTTCGTAAATATGTAATTTAATTTAAAATTTAAAGTTTTTTGCAAGCAAAACCACGTGATCACAAACGCTACGGTATTAGCCTGACGTCATACCGTAGAAGTTCGGGTTTGACAGTCTACCCGAATGCATTAAATTGCAAGTTTACGACTGTTAAATCTCCCGTTTATTTATTATTTGGCGTAAAAATCACTAATCCACCGAAGTGGAGAAAAAACAGCTAGTGGCTTTGTGCAAGCTCAGACCAACAATTTACCGAAAATCGACGTGTTTATGATTTGCACCGAGCAGTTTCTTTACTAATAATACTGATTTTATATTTTACTGGTGCTCAAATTAGGGGTACAAAAGCAGCAAGGTGTGTACCATTCATTGTTCGCAACAATAAATTAGTTTAAGCCCACTTTTATCATTTTTCTGTAGTTGAATATCCATATTCACAAACATTTTTAGGTACCTAACCTCAACATACATAAACAAATATCTATGCAATATTTTAATATTAACTATTATTTCTCGTCTCAGAATACTTCATTAGTTTTTTTTATAATAATTTAATTACATGGGTGGTAAATATCTGTTGGAAATAGGAGTAATAAACGTCATTGCTGATGAAAACGAGATTAATAATTACTCCTTACTTTATGTGATACAGAGAAAATCATATCAAATCATTGGTTTTAATGAGAAAACTTAACAAATATAAGTGTATCCCTCTGGTGGTAAGTGTTACAAACCGTTAGACATCACAGGTCGCTATCAGTCACTAAGATATCAGTAATGTCAGTAGCACTGACACCAGAGGGAAGCAGTTATCACTCACTATGTCCGTCTTGTTTAGTCTGCTTTAGGCTAGCCTGGTTTGCTATTATTATTTGTCTTTTCCATTATTTATGGCATACTAACGAGAACATAACAAGTTCGAAACCGGTCTATGTCTAGTTAAGAATTGACAAATGACTTGCAGGTTTAATTCAACGCAGGTCGGGGCTTTTGTCCGCTGAGTAGTTGTTTCCTGTAAATCTTATTCAGTATATGGTTTAGCCCATCAGGGTTAGCGGTCGCAGCTCTTGCTAACTGCTTTGCAGGTCACTATCAGTCACTAAGACATCAGTGATGTCTGACGGGTAGTAACACTGACGACTAGAGAGATACACTTACCATTCATTGTGTCTATTCTTTATGTAAAAATTGAAGAGCAATTACTTTGATGATGAGACAGTTCCACTTTCATCTCGAGGGATATGTTAACAAACAGAATTTTCGATATTGGGCTTTAAATAAACCTAAAAGTAAGCGTCAGAGACATTTCACAGCCCTACGGTTACAGTTTGGTGCGCAATGTCGTCAGGTGCCAACATAGTTGGTCCATATTTTTTTGAGGAATATCAGGGTCGAGCGTTAACCGTGAACAGTCCTCGACACTGTGAAACATAGTTTCAGCAGGATTGAGGCATAACACACGTAGAAAGAGGAGAGTCTATGGCCACCTTCAAAGAGCTGTTTCCGGATGTTATTTCCAGGCTTGGTGACTTTTCCTAACCTCCGAGATCACCAGACCTTGTCACCATAGACTTTTTCTTATAAGAGTATGAGGGATATCTTTTGTGTCCTTAAGAAATATTAATTGAAGGAAGTTCGACGGGATAGAATAAAAAATAAAGAAACTAATTCGCAGAAACTAAATAGCGATTGACCTGAATTAGTTTCTTTATTTTTTGGTCTATCCCGGCGAGCTTCCCATCAACTTATAGGAGTATCTAAAGAGTAAAGTTACATTGATCCTCCAGCTAATATTCACCAGTTGAAGGAGTACATACGTATCGAACTCACTAACATTCCTGTAGTGTAGAGATATACTAGAGGTTACTGGAGAATATGAGGGCCCGGTTGGGGGAGTGCTGCGACCGAAAAAGTTCACACTACCCCAATCGAGCTGACTAACCTATTGAAAACAAAATTTTAGGTCCTGGTTGGATGTGAATTCGCAAGAACTGCATACAAAATCGGTACATATTTCTAAAGTTGTCTGAAGTAGTATTGGGTCTCTAGCATTATTTTTAGTGGACTATTGGTAATGTAACATTATATGATATGGAACTGAAGAAACATTTGTTTTGTTAAAGTTACAGAGGTGAAGATTAGCATTTGGATCCAACAAGATGAAGCAAAAACCCACAGCCCATACTGTTATAGATAGCATGCAAGAGTCATAAGAACAATGTTTGGTAATCATGTTATCTCCAGATATGAAAACACTGTGAGTGCCAGGTTCCCAGTCTATATTTCTTTCTATGGGGCTTTTCGGCATCGCTTTGTAAATATAATTGAACTAAAAAAAAACGTCAATATTGTAGGTATTGTCAATATTAATAGTTACTTCAGTCACATAATGATGAATTTTCAGTCAAAACTGGAAATGTATAAAACTTGTAGGTATTATAAATCCAAAAGATTTTTACACAATATTACTTTAATAAAATAGGTACGTATTTGTTTTGTCGTTTAATAACTTTTCTATTTATATTTAAAAACTACCAGCTCTGATTGGGAAACCCTGTATAAGATTGTCCTGGAGTGGGTTGGAACCTTTGATGTGAAGACAACACTGACGTAGTTTTCCACGAAACACCAAAACACTATATACCGCACTCGACGCGCGTTTCGCCAACCAAGTTGGCATCATCTGGAGATGATTAAAATTAGTTTTGATGATTAAAACAGTTTTAAATGGTTAAAACAGTTTTAATCATCTCCAGATGATGTCAACTTGGTTGGCGAGACGCGCGTCAAGTGCAGTATATAGTGTTTTGGTGTTTCATGGAAAACTACGTCAGTGTTTCCTGTATAAGATTATCATTAATGGCTAAATTGGTGTAACATTAGGAATAGCATATTTCCTTACCATGCATAACAAAACAAATGTGACAAAATTTAACTTTTATAACAAACCATCATCGCATCATCATAGTGATATGTTATGTTTCATATCCAATGCAACATTTCTTAACGAGTGTTAATTAATCACGTTTCCGTCAGCATAAAACCACCTTTTAGTTATCATCATCCACGCAAATTCTTTGTTGGAAAAATATAAAACGTTCACTTCTCTAGGCGGATGCCAAGAGTGGACTTGGAATCATGCATTTTATATGTCATTTATGCGAATATTAAGGAAGGAGGCATGGGTGGAGTGAGTGAATGTAACTGTAACGAACCCACTCATGCCCTTGATCAGGAAATATCTGAGGTCAGTCCCTCGCCCTCACCTTTAGTAATCGCCTGGTTTATATACAAATATAGAGCACCTCGACAATATTTTATAAACAGGATAGGCTTAAGGCTCGTCAGAACAACTTTAAAATAATAATCTTGATATAAGTTCCATTTTGTTTGTACCTTTTACGAAAAACTATTTATCTGTATCCGGTAAATTGTGAGCAAATTGAAAAATATATATTTGTAATAATCTATGGGAGTTGTAGGTCCCAAGAAAGAAAAGAAAAATAAAAAAAAGTATAATTTACAATATGCGTTTCCCTAGCACTAATTGCCGATCCTCTCATAAAAATGTTGAATTGTCACTTGTATGATTTCTGGCTTCTAATCCTATTCTGCCTTTCAGACTTAAATATTATCAGGTCCAATATGTTACATCCGCTTCTTCATGTAACCCAATAGGAAATAATTCAGTGCTGTTAGGTCTGGAAACCTACCTGGCCACTCCACAGAACCCGTTCGACCGATCCAATGATTGAGAAAATCATCGTTCAAGTATCGTTGAAAGTTTATTTTAAAACTATTTTTGTTCATGGGAATATCAGGATTATCAATATTTTGAAATATCACTGCTAATTCAGAAACGAGATCAAACCTCAGAAAGTGAAGAGTATAAGGTGATCTAAAGGTCTACTGTTCTCTTCAAACATTTTTTTATAATCTACAAAGTTAAGTGGCTTTGAAAGCGGTTTGAACGATCAGGTCAATCTATGTTTTGACATGCCGGGACGCTCTTGAAGACCGTGCCAAGCATAAATAAATACGACTTGTGGGTTCTGGGACATATAGTGTTTTCACGGAACGAGAAAGTAGATGAATTGTCTAGACATGCAGTCGAGGAATCCAGCCTCGGACCTGAACCTATTTTGGATATCATAAGGAGACAGGCACTACGGCCCTCTATGATTGGGCTTACGGAATATTAAAGAAGCATTGGAGAATAAGTAGAAACTGCAGACAAATTCGAGACTTTCTAACAGAATCGAACAAAACACTAGCGGCCTGATTACTCGACCGGAGCTGGAAGACTCTAAAACAACTAATTGTAATTTTGACCGGCCAATGCAAACTTAGGAGACAACTATGATGGGTACTCAGGAAGATCCTAAGATACGAGAGAAATTAACAAACGTTCTACCATTTCTTGGTGCAGTGTGAGGTGTTCGGAGACTGAGGCAAAGAAACTTATGTGAGAGTTGATGAGCTACCTTTAATGGAACAACATCCTGACCTTCAGGAATTCGAGGAGATTTAAAGAGGCAGCAGGTAGTGTGAATGACTGGATAGGCGGTGGTAGGAGGTCGGTAAAAAGGGACCATTTGTGGTTTACTTGCCAGGCGTCAAACTCCTTAACCATCACAACTACTACTAGATACATACTTTGTTTGTTTGCATAAGTTTCTTTTTAGGATGGCGTATTGTTTTTGTGATACTACTACTATCAAAGATACTTGTGTCTAATACAATTTGGTAAATAATGTATCTTTAAATCATGATTGGAATAAAATAGACTATTTTCAAACTGGCTGATATTTTATCGCAATTCCTTAATTGTAAGAACAATACAGTCAACGATGTTAATAACAATTACTTATTAAATAAATAAATACTACGTTTAAAAACACGACTCAAGTATGTAAATCAACTTATATGCTTATGTGCTTCGTTCATATCAAAAAGCAAGTGAAAACTGAAATGATAGGTAAATAAATAAACATTTTTGTAAAGTTTCCGGATAAAGGCAAAAACACGCGTTTTTCAATTTTATATAGAATTTACCCTGATATGGGTTGTACTAAATTTAGGACCATCATGTATAAGATAAATATACAAAATCATTTCGTAGAAACATACGACATAATATACATTTATACAAAACAGGACGATAACAATCTATTATTCCAATTAGAATACGGTACAATACCCGTCTAAAGTTCCCCTCTCCTAACTTTTGAGCGAATTGCGTTCGAGCAAAATTGAGGTTAAATTACATTGAATGAACTATTTTTTGGTGATCAACTGGTTTTTGAAAATTCAAAGATGGAGCTAGAAGCATTATCAACTGCAAATTTTTAAATTTGAGGGGGTCATGTTGCACCAGATTTGAAAAGTATTTCAATTCTCTAGAAACTCGATTTTGAAAAATGAAAATCCAGTAATCAGTTCACTAGTTAATATGAAAAAATACGTCAATATCAGATTCCCTTCGTATTCGCATGCAGACAATTTTTTTTTGTACAAAGAAATATTTGACATTTTTTGTCTATATATCAAATATCTGTTCTAACAGCCAATTATGTAGTTTGCAGTAGTTTATTGTGAGACTGTTGTTACCAGTTTTCTGAAATTTTGCTCCAAAATGGTTTGTGGTCTTGAGGATAAAATTGACGCAGTTATTTTTTGAATGTCAGAGATCTTATACGGTAGAACGGATCTACATTAAGAAACATCTTGAACGTTTTGTTTGTACGAAACAGTTGAGAGAGCTCATTTCGAAATTCTTGAGGACTGATTTCATCCACACTAAAAAATAGACGGGCAGATTATCTGTTTCGGAGGGTGAGAAAATTGATATGTGGCGGACATGGTAATGAATTCTATGCAACCCACATCTCAGGTTACTTTATTATACTATGCATGCCTCAAGAAGGTCCTCAAAAAAAGTAAGTTTTATCCATACAAGATGACAATAATGCAAGAGTTGGTGAAATATGATCTAGACAGATTAATGGAATTCTCTTGAGATCATGACAATTTCCCTACAAGTTAAATGTTTAGGCGTGTATCAGAATACCGGTCACATCATAGGACCATTTTCCATTGAGAAAAATTTGACTGGGCTCTTATACATACGCATGTGTTGGAGAATGCCATGGAGTCTGAAATAACCTAAACAACTTAAAATAATGCCTAGGAATTTCAAGGGAAATAACCTTCGAGCAGAACGGTGTCTTTCCACATTATTTCATGTAAGTTAGATATCACCCTGAGAACCTGCTAGGTGGATTGGATGTCGTGGCCCCATTAAATGACCTGTTCGGGGTTGACTAAATCCAAATGATATACAAGTATTTATCCCGTTTTGACATCAGCTTTATATTAATATATTTACGTGTTAAAAAAATTATGATACCTAGTTTAATACAGTTATAGAAGTAAAAGTAAACCTTATTGCCCTTAACTATCACCCTATAAAGACTTTTCAAATTATCATTTTGCAATGATTTAAGGTTACTTGATCAATTTGCATACCAAATTGCATCAAGATCGGTCAAGGGATTTCTGAGATATTGACGAAAAAACATTTTTCAGTCCCCTTTTGAAGGCGATAACTATCTTATCAATGAACAATGAACGATATTATTTTCAGAAATAAATTCATTTAATAACACTCAAGAAATTAAAAATGGGCAAGTGAGCCGTTTAGTTGTGCTAAGGTGTATAAATTAATATTGCACATTTGTAAAGATAAATTACATTTTCTCTTTTTGGGGTTACTGGAAAAAATTACTGAAAACTTATATTCGCCGAAAGATCACCAAACTGGTTTTAATTTTTTGATAAAGTATTAATTAAATAGCATATTATTCTCTAGATTTTTCAACTGATATTTATAGAATGAAATGGAAAATCTGCAAGACAGTCCTGGATATCTAATCAGACTATACAACTATAAAATAAACAATATATTGTCCGTACATAATTTATCTCGATAGAAAAATGTTAGGCGAGGTACACTTATTAATAGTAATTAAAAGAATTTTGCAATTAAAACTAATCTTTTAATTATCATGTTATAAATTGATCATAAATTAATTAATGAATTAAGCAAATGAAATGTCATATATAACTTTTATTTAAATAACAGTATATTTGTATTATCTTTTTAAATATTAACGCTGTTTTCTTTTCTAGGTATGTGCTTATGATAATATGCTCATTTCCGTAAGTATTTTTTATTTTTACTAAACTTAAGCAGAAAAGGGGGTTAAGTGTAAGAGTAGCCCACTGGCTAAACTTCGCCGCGCACACCCCAACATCATTATCAATTTATATATGTGTATATTGTGTAATATACCTACATGCATACACAAAATAAAGACGATTATTATTATTATTATTAAATTTAAACTAAAGTAAATAAAAGATTACTACATCATTTAATTTATAATTTTGATGTCATCTACAGTGTCAGTCTCACTTAAGATTGTAACAATCCTATAATTTCTTTAGTTTTTATCCAATTTAAATCAAATCGGTCTCAAAAGATAGAGGTAATTAAAATCTACTTATGAGTGACCATAAAATCATTTACCCTATTCAATGCAAAACCACCTACAATGCAAAATTCAATAAAAATAAAAAACATATTAGGCATTTTTTATATAAAAAAATTTTTGAAAAGTTGGTCTGATCATCCCGAAAGGCCGTATCCAAATTTTTTTTAAAAACAAAAAAAAAACGCCAAAACGATTGAAAAAAAATATATTTTTTTTAGTTTTATAAATTAGCCTATTGGAACGATTCTCAGCATCTATTCTGATTAAATTTTTTTTGATTTTATTTAGAAGAAAAACTATTATTTTTCAACTGTTTTTAACAAAATTTTGGATCTTGCCTTTCGGGATGATTCTGAACAATTCGGCTAGGTGGAGTAGTTGGCTAAAGCGGGCGATGGCATGTGTGACTAGCAATATTTGCATTCGTAGTTGGAGGATTCGAATCCCGCCACCGACACTGGCAATATCGGTGGAAATATGTAGTTATGTGTCCGTATTCTTTCATCAGTTTAACACACGCCTATTCAACTTTGGCCGTGGAGTCGGGGATTTCTGTGGTGTTGTTTATTTAAACTTCAATATTTTTTTTTTATGAAAAAATCCTAATATGTTCTTTGCATTTTTTTATTCAATCTTGCATCGTAGGTGGATTTGAATTTGAAGATGGTAAATGATTTTGTGGTTATAAGTAGATCTCTTTTTTTAGATTAATTTGGTTTAAATAGGATAAAAACAAAAAAGTTTTACGTGAGACACACACCATAATAAAAAGTAAAAGAAATTAAATTTAATATATGATAAATATAAAAAATATAATTTCACTGGTCTTAAATAGTTAAAATTCTCTAAAATGTTTTTATCTTCGATTAATAAAATAAATTTATCAAGTGTGTAATAGATATCCCAAATGGTGGGAATTAAGGGGTTAGGCCCGTTTGCGCACAAGATAGAGAAACGCTGATTACACATTCTCAAAGTAAATTTTCGAGAAAAATCGAGTGGACAAAGGTCGGTTTCGATATCTGTTACAGTTTCCGTGATATGGGCCAGAATTTTTTTGAAATTTTCGAAAATCTTTGCTTCTCAATTTTTTTACAATTAATACTTTCCCATTTTATTGACACTCAAAAATATGACAGAAAAAAACAAGTCTATATTTTTTTTCGTAAATAGATGAGTTTATTCTCCAAACATAAATTAAATTTAGCTTTTCATATTTTCGAAAAAACTCATCTATTTGCAAATATAGGAAAAATATCGTCGCTGTTAAGTCAAAATTTGCTGTGAAGGTTTTGCCATTTTTGTGATATTGGTGCCATATCTAACAGCTCTAACGTTCCTGCGTGCTATAGTAAAACCAGCTATGTGTAAACAGAATTTATTTACGACTTTAAACTTTACTATGTGCGTAAGTAGATATAACGATATAACTACGTTATGGTTTTTTGTATCTTCTGTAAAATGTGACAATCTCCACATAGCAGTTTTTGACTTGACAACAACGATATGTAAATCATGTTTACTGTACTTCTTAGTATTAATTATAAGAAAATAAAATGAGACAACTGTCCGACAAAATTGGACCCTTAATGTTTTGGCAATCCTGCAAATTTCAGTTCTTCACCGGAAATTGGATTTTATGTAAAATGCCGGAGATTAAAGAGAAAATTACTGGATAAAATTAAAATAACTCAAAAGATTCTAATAGCAGTACATATTAAATTACATATCTTTAGTAGCGTCTTGATGAGCTTCATCGACTATTTTTACAGTTTTGAAAAATATTAATTATTATAATTTTATCCGTCAAGATGTATTTTCTATGTTTCTGTAAACCTTAACCCTAAACACACAGGATGTTTTCTAATAATAGGGTTATCCAACGAAAAGGCCTAGCCCTATATTTTGTTTATTTTTCGAGAAAAAAAATGTTTTAAATAAAAGTTGTAATGAACCTAATGAACTCTTTTAGAATCCCTGCAAAGAATATACAGGAGGTCCCATAAACGCGGGACAAAGTTACATTTTTGAATGGAATACCCTATATTTTTTATATTTTTGAAATCTATGTTTTTTTTTGTAATTTCAGATATATAAATATGCTGTCTTATCTTTTACTGTATTTTATTTATTTCAAATTTTGTACTACTAACATCTGCATGGTTATCAGGTTCGCCATGGATGAAAGACAATTAATTTGATACGTATGCCGTACAAAATAATTTAATGAATTCAAAAAGCAAATATCGTGGTTTTGTGTGACATATTATTTTTGTGAAAACGTTTACTTTTCAGAGTGATACGATATGTTCACTATTTATAAAAAATAACAAACGCTTCAAAGGTTAACATTTTATTTCGTATAGTATATATAATAGTAGTTATAATAATAATTATTACGCAGTTTGCTTTTTGCATTTATTAAATTATTCTGTAAGGCATGAATGTCAAATTAAGTGTTTTTCATCCATGGCTAACCTGATAACCTGGCAGATGCTGGTAGTAAAAAAATTTGCAATAAATAAAAACCAGTAAAAGATAAGATACACCTTATCTATATATCTGAAATCACAAAAGAAGACAGATTTCAAAAAATGTAAAAAAATATAGGGTGTTCCATTTAAAAAAAATAAAAGTTCGGTTTGTCACGCTTTAATAGTATATTCTTTGCAGGGATTCTAAAAGAGTTCATTTGAATCACTACAACTTTTATTTGAAAATTATTTTTCTAACTTGAAAAATAAACAAAATATAGGGGTGGGCCTTTTCATTGGATAACCCTGTACAGGGTGGGCAAATTTTGATGTTTGTATAGGGTAACTCGGTAACTGTAAGAGATACAAAAAAATGAAAGAAATATTCTCGATCTCTTTTTTTGAGGCAAATTCACAGGCGAAAAAAAATTGCTATCGTCCTTTGTTTTCGAGTTATAAACAAAAGTTTAATTTTTCGACTTTTAGACACGTCAGTATCTTGGTTGTTTGTAATGTTATGAAAAAACAGCTTTACATACTTTTTTTGTGTATGATACAGTGGCGTTGAGAACATTAAAAAAAAAAGTTCAATTTCGAGGTATGGCATAAAGTTGTATTTTTTTTTAAATAGGAATCATGGTTGGCTATGGTTTAGTTAAAAAAGGGAATTTTTTTCTCTTTCAAACTATATGTCACATGTGGAATCGCTTTTGATGTGTAAGTATTTAATAGCGAAATAATCTTTTACTAGATTACTTTTTGCATTTTTTTATATTTATTCTAAGTGTATCATCTATGACAGTGTTTATCTGTTTGTCAGTAAATTGCATATTAATAATTTTGTTTCCGTTATAACTACCCCATTTAATCGTAAAAGTGAAGACGACTTAAAATTAAAGGATTTGCAACCGCCATTCCAATTACAGTTATAGAAGTTTCTTCAGCATCTTCAATGTTGTAATTTTTTGGTCTTGGCTTGTTAAAGGACCCACAATTAATGAGATTTTTTTTAAACATCTTAAAAATAACTAGCATATCATATTTCTCGTAATTTTCGTAAGACATCTTCACTTTTACGATTAAATGGGGTGTAATTATGACGGAAACAAAATTATTAAGATGTAGTTTACTGACAAATGGATAAACACTGTCATAGATGATAACGCCTACTTGGAATAAATATAAAAAAAACGCAAAAAGTAATCTAGTAAAGGATTATTTTCGCTATTAAATACTTACACATCAAAAGCGACCCCACATGTGATATATAGTTTGAAAGAGAAAAAAAATTCCTTTCTTAACTAAAGCATAGCCAACTATGATTCCCATTTAAAAAAATACAACTTTATACCATAACTCGAAATTGTACCTTTTTTTAAATGTCCTCGACACCACTGTATTATACAGAAAAAGTGCCTGCAGAATGTAAAAGTTATTTTTTCATAACTTTACGAACAACCAAAATATTGACATGTCTAAAAGTCGAAAAATCGAATTTTTGTTTATAACTTGAAAACAAAAGACGATAGCAAATTTTTGTTTTCACCAGCGAATTTGTCTCAAAAAAAGAGATCGAAAATGTGTCCTTGACCTATTTTAAGGAAAAAACTATATAAAGATGTGCCCTAAAATGATTCGTTTTCAAAATACAGGGTGTTAAAATTTTCCAAAAAATTTAATTTATTTCCAATACAGCAAAAACCATTTACTGTAAGAATATTAAATTTGGTGTGTTTTGTCTTGTTCTGTTTCACCATCATCCGTGAGTAACAACTAAAAATTATTCTTACCAGTGGTGGAAAAAGCAAAACCTCATTGCCACTGCTTTTTTTTTGTAAATTTGATGGTGTTTTTAAATGTTCTGTTCAGTTCTGAGAAAAAAAATCTGTTTCCGACATACCACCCTGTATCTCGAAAACAAATTTTAGGAAACACGTTTATATTATAGACATTTTGGATGTGTCAAAATACACGAAACGTGAACTAATTGAAACTTGATTTTCGACTTTTTGTCGACCTTCCAACTAATTTAAAAATATGTATTATATTAAATTTGTAATAATGTCGATAATGGCGAGGTAGTTAATGTAGATTAAAAATAGCAATAGACCAAGACCCCAGCCTTGGAACTCCAATACGACTACGCAATTTTTCTTTGATATTTGTTTATTGCATTTGACCTTTCTTATTTTTCTATTAAAATTTTTTGATTAAATTTTAAGTAACTGTACAATTTACGCTTTCTCAATTTCTTTTTAGCGAGTCGTGATGAACACAATCAAATGTGTTGGCTAAGTTCAAAGAATGTATTTCTTTCTGCAGCTTGCGTGAATTGCTTGATTTGGAATGTTTGATGAACTGATGATAGTTTATGGTTATCTTAAGGTTTAGTTAAAGTAGAAAAAAATTAAAAAAATAAAATGTGTGTCCCCGGATGGATTTCACAATACTTATAAAACTTTTAATTTTCAATTTTTCGAAAAAAAGTCATTCTTTATAAGAACTTTTTCGTATTTTAAAAATTCAAAAGCCGCAATCAAATGTTCGAAAACTTATAAAGGGTGATAGAAAACTTAAAAAATGTGAAATGTGTTTAATGGTAAACTACCAATATTTTTCTTTTAGAAAAAAATTTCATGAACAATTGCCGTTCGTAATCAGAAAAGGTAAAACTTTTTATAAAGAATAAATTTTTTCTTTGAAACGAAAAATAACGGAGTTTATCCTGTAAGCATTTCACCATTAACTTGATAATATTGGTTTTCTATGACATTCGATTTTTTCTACAAAATTCTTAATTTAAGTCGGTTTTATGATAAGAACGAATCGTTCATAACATTTTTCTCTAAAGAGAATAATATTGGTAGTTTACTCTTGAACAAATTTCACATTTTTAAAATTTTGATCACACTTTATAATTTTCCGAATATTTGATTTTCAAAGTAAGCAAAACTTTTTACAACGAATGGGTTTTTTCGAAAAATTGAAAATAAGAAATATAAGTATGAACTCCATTCGGGAACACACTGTACGTGTAATAATTTAAGAGTTTACTTAATTCAAACCAACTCGTTTATGTCCTATTCGTGTAGAATGATTTGTTAGTAATGAAGACATATAAAAGCAATTATTATTGTTTTGCTAGCACAGCCAACTAGAAAAATTTTTTGATTTTGCGTTTCAAAAACCAGATCAAACTTAAAGGACAATTTTTCAACTTTTAGTTTAAGCACTATAATTAATTAATTAACTAGTTAAAAATTTAAGTTAAAACTCAAAAGGTAATTGTGGACAGTCAAACACTGCAAAATGAAATGAAAACATCAAATAATTATGAAAGTGTTCTCATGAGGAGCCTTATATGACTGGATTTAAAAATATGTACATAATTGTCCTTTCTGTAATGTGTGCAAGACATAAAAAGAAGATATCTAGTTGTTCATTCTGCATTTTCACATTAATCATTATAAATATAAATATAATAGTCTACTCAGTCATTTACAGTCTTTATTGTTGTCTATCAGAATGTCGACTCCATAAGTATGGAAAACAATTATCAAATTGACGAGAAATATTGAGACGAAAGATTACTGCTATAAGCACCGACCATGCATCATTGGAAATGCAAGCTTGGTTACGTAATTATTAATTAATAGTTCTTGTTTAATATATTAAAAGTTTGAGAAGTTGTAGCACTGTAATAAGTTATGGTTTATATGGTAATTAGAACGCCATTACGGGTTGAACAATCTACTGTGTAAACGAGTTTTTCTTATTTTAAGTAACATTCATATCGTTAGGATATTGACATAAGAAATTTCTTGAGCAAAGTAAAATAAATAATTAAAACTTTCACATTAAAACTAAAAATTTAATTGGAACATAAAGAAAATGTAATTTACAAAAATTGTTTAAAAATTCTTAAAAATGTTTGATATGTCCATCTCTGATCTTTTTCAATTTTGGATATGCGATGCTCCAGAAGAGATAAAAGAAAGTGCCAATGAAGGCTATGAAGAGTCCTATATAGATCTCGAAACAATGTCAAATATTTGAATAATGGTTTCAAAATTTTGAACCTATAAATAAAACTTGTTAGGCTATGTTTACCTTAAAATTAAAAATGTGTTGTTCACTGTTGAATTGTTGAATTGATGACTTGTAAATTTATCTTTTATAGAGGGTATTTTACCTACTATTTAAAACAAATCTTTAATCATACCTATACACAAAAGAAAGATGAATCCCTCACATCAAGTTATAAAGGTATTGCATATTTATCTGTTCTTTTCTAAAACCTTTGAAAATTCTTGCTACGATGGATTAAACGATTTTGTATTTACGAAAAAACTAGAATCATTATATAAATTTGGCTTTCGTAAAGGCGTCAACCAAATATGCAATACTATTTGAAAACAAAACGAAAAGAGCTTGTTTATTTTTTGATTTGAGATATGCGTGCTTTCGACACGGTTGATTACGAATAATTACTCCTGAATAGACAATTTTTGAACTCGTGATACACCCTTTACGTGGACTGAATCTTATTTAGGAGCGATAACCTAAATTGTTGTTATAAAAGATGCTGGTAAAATATTTACATCTAGCCCTCTTAAGGTTTCTACTGGTGTTCCTCAGGAAAGTATTCTGAGCCCTTTATTTTTTATTTTTCTTATAAACAATATCGTGCTCTTCGCATAGAAGATACCTCGCTTTTGCTGATGATTTCACTATTGCGGTTGATTTTGTTAATATAAATGGTCTTAGCTTTAAAGATAATAATGCCATTAGTTAGCTCTATGCATAATTGAAGGGTGTCAGGTTAAAACATGCTAAGGGCCAAATTTTCTTATTTTAAGATATTTAGGCAAAAACATTCTATATGCCATTTTTATATCCCAGAAAAAGGCTAAGTGCTTGAATAGTTACAAAAAAAAATTAAAGACGAGGGCAGCTACAAATCACATGCCTCCTTTCGGTACAAATAAGCTGCAAGAAAGACAAATCCGAGAGCAAACCTAATACTTTTGCTCCAGAAAACAAAATATCAGAAAGCAAGAAGAAATCCTTACAGTCTGTGATACATTTTCTTGAAAAGGAAGAACATAAGGACTATTACAGACAGTTACTGACTCAAAAATAAATCTTTAAAATGACATATTAAGTTTCTTATTTATTTTTGCTTGTAAAAAAACCATTTTTTTATGTTTTTACCGTTCATTGCTTAGTTTGGTATTTAATAAAAATATAGTTTTTAATAACAATGACTTTTAGTCTTTTATTAATTAGTATATTATTTTTGATCAAATATTTTACTTTGATATTAATTTGTTATGATAGTTTAAATGAAATTCTTCTTAAGAAACAAACTAAGTTGATATTTTAATATGTTCTAATGAATAGTAAAGGCTAAATTAGTTTATATATTAGTTTAAATTGATTCTATTTTAAATTGTGGGACTCATATAGACATACAGTTACTAATAAATTATCTACTCACTGCTTCATTATCAGGCAACTGTGCTCCTGTTAATATAATATATTGTGCTATTTTATTACTCCTATAATTTATTTTATTTTTAATTTACTCAATTTCTCGATTTAAGTATGCTGAGCGCCAACCAAATTAATACATTAACTTGGATTTTAGATTGAAGTACTTTGAACATGAAACACTTATCTCAAAAGAGCCGGTTCTAAGGCATTATAAATTAAATTGAGGCCAAGATTAAATACCAAATGATCATATAATGATTTCTAACTTTTACAATAACAATTAACAAACTGACTCCTTAAATTTAATAATGTTCTGACATTGATTTAAAATAGAGTTTATCACATACCAAGTTCCTTATATTTCTAACACTTGTATGCAAACAACATTAACTGTCTCTCCTACGTTCACCGTTGGAATTTCCTCTTCCCGTATTCTCCAAACTTCTTATTAATTTCTTAAATTTAAATTCTCCCCATCTGACATTAATTTTGACATTCACTTTTTCAATATTTAATTTCTTCATAAACCAAGGTTTTCTAAAATAATAATTAAATAGCCGGAAACTAACCTTTTATTACTGGACAATAAATATTTTGAGTTCCTTATCAATTTTGCATTCAATTATTATTATTTCTTCCAATTTTTTTAATTATCTTCTGTTTGTTTATTTATTCTTCTTTAACTTCTTATACTGCGCTTTATTTATAATAGCTTTATTTATTTACTATACTTGTATTTTTAACAGTTCTCAATCTCTTGTCCCTCTCTCCACACAAAAAACAATTCCCTTCCACTCACTATTTTGTTCCTCACAACAAATTTCTTTGTTTTTCCTAGTTAGCCTGGATGATTAAATCAATTGTGTTATACTAGCTGAAAATTTGTATTTCAAGATTTCCAAACTGACTTCAAGTAACTTATGATGATTGCATGCTTCCTCAAATCATCACTTTCACTTTTATTTTAATTACAATGTTTTGTTAATTATCTGTACGGTATGTACTTCTATATTATAACATTATGACTTAAATTGTAATAACTATGTTCATTTAATATTTTTATTTCTTGCCTCATGGCTCTCAACACATTTTATTATTTCTTTACGTTTTAAATATTTTATGGTTATATGAAACAACAAATTTCAAATCTGACCACAGTATTATTACATTTCATGATATTAATGCTCAAAGTAATTGCCATTTTAGCTGATTTCTTAAATATTGTTCTTATTTCTCCCTTTTAAACAACTTAATTTTAATGACCCATGAATATTATGACATTCTATACATATTTTAAAAATGTATTATTTTACACATATACAATCCTGTTTAAATTATTGCACCATTTGCTGGTTCAAGTATTCTCGATTAAGCGAAGTGTTCACGTTTAAAAAAATATATATGTACTTGGATAGTCCTTTAAATTGCTTCGTCATTTGTGCAGATTTCTTTTCGGAGAATTAGGTATTTTAGCTGTTCCATCTCCATGCATTCTGAATAGCGCATCATAGATAAAAAAATTTATCAATTCAGTAACAGAACTGATATTGGCAATAGTCACAACATACGACCAATAATTTATAATTTGAATATACCAGGTTATACTAAATCCATCGTTGCCAAAGGTCCTAAATTAATCTTTGCTCATATCAAGTAAATTACTTTTACTTACATATTAATTTCATTCGGTTGGTAAATACTGTTGATCTTATGGATAGCGGCCAATAAGAGAAAGGATGTTATTTTGATCCAATCTCCTTTTTTCTTAATTTTGTATATTGTTAGTCTCTTCATTATAATTTATTGTTTTTTTACTTAATTTTCTATTAATATTTGGAATATATCAGTGTAGTGTAGTTTTACTAATTTGCCAGTATTCTAATACTTACGTAAACATCTATGGAAATAAAGATTTTATTATTACTATTTTTATTCAAAATTGCGTTTATTTATATTTAAAAAAGTAATAAATATGGAAATCCGTTAACTGGAACTGAATTGGATGAAATTGCTTAGAATTTAAAGCACTAATCAAATGTCAAACGGTCAACGCCACTGTCATCACAAAAAATATGTTAAACGTCACGACGACCTCAGTGTCAGAGACAATTTTGTCCACTCTATTTAAAATTAACCACTAAGGTTGGTCACAAGGCTACAAGCTAAAATCTATTAATTTCATTACCGTAATACACGTATCATATTAATATGCAAAATAAAATCTTAACACTTAACTCTCTAAAACTTCTGTTTACTGTGTGAATTAACATCAAGTTTTGTTTGTTAAATAAGTATGTCGGAATTAAATTATAGGAACATAAATTTTCATAAATACGAATTATGTTTTATTGCAGTTTAACTCTCGGTTGTTTATAACGTAATTTGCCAGGGGCTTTCACTTTTATATGAATTCAGTAAATATTTTAAAAATATGGAAGTTTTACTTATGAATTTTTTATTATAAACGTGTCTAAGTAAATATTATATTTATGATTACTTAAACAGATTTGCTACTGTTTTTAAGAATCTCATATAATTACTTCGCTAAGGTATACAGAGTATCAAACGTAAATGGCAACTGTATGTAGAGGATATGATTTTGAATATACGTTTATTTTAAAAACCCACATTTTTAAACATTTATGAGGGTTTACTTTTAGATAAATGAATAACAAGATCTATATTTCTCAGAAATTTTATGAATTTTAGCATAGTCTATTATGTAGTTTCAAGGAAATTGCAAGGATGTTGCCAGAGATTTGATTTCCTATCCAGTGGTACAAAATACTCCTCATAAACAATATTATACTGCCAGAAAACCCAAATTACTACAGAAGTTACCAATCATATAAAGCGAGATGCAGATGCATGTATGATCACGAATTTTCAGTTGTATTTTTTGAACGGATGGAGCGTCATTTACAAGATCAGGGAATTGTAATAAGAAGAATGACCATTACTGGGCATCAGAAAGTCTGAGTATGGTTGAAGACATTCAGTTTCAAGATGTAGAAGTTCAGATATGTGGCTCGGTATAATAAATAATGAATTTTGTATGTTTTTTTATGGAAATGTGACGGGTGAAAATATTTACAGAGAGGTGATTTTTTCGTAATATGCAGTTTCGATGTTTTATCTAATAAATAAATAAATAACAATTTATCGATGATAAAAGTAACGGTTACCTACTACCATTAAAAACAAAAGCATAGACATTATTTGTCAAAAGTTGTTGTTAAAAAGAGTTGTTCAGAATCATTCCAAAAGGCCAAATCCAAAATTTAGTTAAAAACAAAAAAAAATCTAAAAAAAATAATTTCCAAAATACTGAAAGTTTAATAATTACTCTTTCTTTTTTACATTGAATAAGAAATATGGTCAAAATAATTTGAAACTTTATATCACTGGGTTTCATCGAAAATAAATAGTGAATAACATTTAATTCAAAATGAGAAACAAAGCAAACGGACAATGATTGCAATAATATTATATTCTGTCCATCTCCACTCGACCACCCTCCGAACAGTAAACTTTTCGATTCTTGCCTATTATTCAAAACAATTTTGCGAAGTTGTTGCGGCGTTATTTGTTGACATGCAATCATATTCCTTCCTTCAGCTCCCCTGTGGTCTTATACACAAAATTTTTGGTAGTATCCATTAAAAAAGTCTAATGGCGTAGGTTCCGGGAATCGTGGAGGCCATTCAACTAAGATACTTAATTTGTCCTATCCATGGATTGGGAAACTTCTCTTTGAGTCAGTTCCTCACTACCTTCATATTCGAATAGCTGGAAGTACATGTTCTAATTCCCACTATTCATAGTCAAAGGGTAGCGAGGAAATAGTTTCCTAGTTGACTAGTTTTGTAATTTGTTTATTAGATAGAATTTTTTGAAATGAAACTGTATATTTCAAGACAAAACAAAATTCAATACATGTATTGAAAAGTCATTTATCGGGGTGTTACCAAAAAAATAGAGCACATGTTGTATTTATGTATGTGTATAAATTGTCGTATGAGTACCATAGGGTTCTTGCGACATTTTGCTTAAACACAGATTTTTATTAGAACTTTTTTCTGCATATTTATGCCTAGAAAATCACTATTGAATGAAAGAAGGCGCCATAAACTCTATTTCCATATGATCCTAAATAATTATTTGCTACATTATATGTTTTTCGTTACTCTTTGAAGTCACTGGCTGAGATTTATTTTTATACGTTTTCTACCGTCTGTTTAATGAATAAGAGTTACTAAAATTTATGTTCATTTCTATTTTTTATACTAAATTATACTTTACAGAGGCATACGGTTCAAGTACAAATGCAAAGATTAATTAATTTTCCTATAATTCCTACAATTTTGGGTAAATTTAAGCCATTCTACATGTATCATGTCAGGCAAATATTGAATTAATATAAAAATTGAATCAAAGTGAGTCTAGAGATTATAATCTTAAAATCGTTCTCCTGTAAACACAGTAAATTGTTACTTAGAACCATGCAATTCTCATTCGACGGTATGTACATACATTTTTTTGCACTCCCTGCGGTAATAAAGTGACAGTTTAGTTCTGGAAAATGAAGATTAAAAGAAGTTTGAAACCAAGGAGTGCAAAAATATCGTTTGTTTTTACATGTTCCTAGAGCGTCGAATTTGTAACACCCTGTACAAGAGTTTGAGCTAACTAGTACAATTATGTGATGAACCCAATGTCCAGATTCCGACCCTCAAACACTTTGTACGTATTATGGGTAACAATTTATTAAATTTAAAATCATATTACACTTGCATTTTCCGGTACATAATCATGCGTGCGTGAAACACCCTGGCCTCATTGAGGAAAAGTTGAATGTACTGAGGTGCAATTGCATATAATCTTAATTAAAATAGTGTCTACGAAATACGAATGTAGAAAAACGAATTTATTATACAAATCTGCAATATCAGAAACCGCCAAAACTAAAGAAAATTTTATTCCTAAAATTAATTGCAACATGTCATTTAGAAGTTAACACATATTAATTCACCCATTATTAGTCGAATATAATATAAATGAAAGGCCCACAGTAAAAGGATTTTCTATAAATTATTACAAACAATATAGACACACCTAACAACAAATAAATAAAAATAAAAGTGTTACTATTAATTTGAACTTGGCCTTATAGAAAGTTTAGGATTCACTTTTTCAGTTTATATGTAAGGTCTGCCGGTTGCTGTTAGAGACAGTAATTTAATTTATTTAATTATAATAATTTAAAATCAACCTGTTACGATATACGTTATGCGTTATGAATTTAAGTTATTTTAATTTCTCTATTTAACCTCATATTTATGTGAGATTATAAGCAGCTAAAAGATATTTCTTTAAGACTCAAAAAAAATGAAAATGAGGTGTATTCATAAATTTTATTAAAATGAATGCTTATTTGCGATAAATTTCTAACGGTGCGCGGTGGTTTTTAAATATATAAAAAAGTAGTTTGTGGTGTACTGAAAAATTAAGTGAACTATGGAATTAAAAAAACGAGTCTTGGCTAGGTGCACCTATACAATACTTTCTTTTCGTCATATCAAATTAGAAATGAAGGAAATAATTTTCATTTAAAATATTTCAGTTATACTTATATTTGAGGAGTTCCTGCGCAAAACTGGACAAGTTCAAAATACATAATTTTCTAAAATATAACAATTTATTCCTAAGATAATTTCTTGCTTTCTTTGAGTAAACAGCTTTTAACATTTCTACGACCACACTAGCCAAATATGAACAAAAAAAAATAATAATGATATACTTTGACTTGTTTAGTTTTGATAAAGGGGTGGGAACTTATTTAGTTCTGCATTAACTAATACAGGGATTTGTTAACTTTCTTTTAAAACAATAAGTATACAAAAAAAATTAATCTAAACAATGTATGTAATATACATATACTATTTTGACATATGAAAATAAAAACAGTGACTTAACTTACAATGCCTTGATTTCTTGACGATTGCTCGTTTCGATTGGAACTTTTTCTTTTTTTCGTGAACCGACACTACCATCTGCAACAGACAAAGCTTCCTTCATATTCCATGATATAAAAACACAGACAAAAGGACAAGAATAAAATAACAACCGACAAGTCTTCGAATTTGAAAAAATTTATTGAACAATATTGATTACTAATTATTTGTATTTTCAGTCTATCTGCGCTGTCATTGGAAATCTGTGATGCACAAATCACGACTATTAAAATAAGATGTATACTTTTCCTATTGTCTGGTAGATGGCAGAAGTTGTAAAAAATTAATGTTGCTGCATATGGCGAGGACTTGCTCACTTTTGTTTTGCGTAGAATTATTACCATGTGTAAACATTGAACTTGTTCAATTTTGCTACAAAATGACCAGTTTTTAAAATAATTTAATAACATTTAACAATTTAATAACATCGAGATCTGTGGCCGATCTGAACGGCCACAGAAACAAGGAACGTTCTGCTCGATTAATCGGGTTTCATATAGACCTGTTTAAAGACACTTGTACAACTTTGCACTAAAAACATTGCACAGTTGTTTGATTTTGCATTTAATGTAATTTTTTAGCTGGAGCTCTTCATTTATTGGCCCAACAATAAATGTAACGCCGTTTTTTATCAGTAATGGTTAATCTGACGAAAAAATTGCACGAGACATTTTCGACACGATTCTATATCTTGAACGTTTTTTTGAAACAATTTCAATTTTAGCAGACGTTAGCAATGAAATCATGGCTGATATGACGAACATCTTGCCGAATTTTCTTCTTTAAATCTAAATTTACAGGTCTATTTATGTAAACTTTGTTTTTCAAGTGGCCCCATGGGAAAGACGGCGTAAATCTGACGATCTAGCTGGTTATTCGATACTCTATAAACAGAGTTTGTTGAATAAATTAAATCACGAATTTTTTTAAGATTTATGAGAAACGGAGTAAAGATTTTTGTTTAATAATTAACAAATAATTTGGTAAAGGGATACTATCTAGGCGGCATTTTATGTGGGTGGCTTGTGAATATAAAAATCGTTAAAGTATTAGAAAACAAACACAAACATGTAGAATGCAACGTGAATGTTCACTTGATACATAAAATAATAATAATTATAACTGCAGATAAAGTAAGAAATAAATTATCAATAAATACAACATTAATATTTACAAATAATTATGTAGAAGATTAATTTATATGTAAATAATTAAAACTGTAAATGACGTTTAGATACATTACTACTATGTTTAAATTTAAACATTTATTCATATGGGATGTCATTACCTCATTAACTTATTCAAATTCAAAATTAAACCGAGCCCGATATCTCAGTGGGCTAGAGTTTTGAGTGGCAATTTGGCATATCGCTAGCAAACTCAAAATTCAAATTTACTTATACTATTTATACTATACGTCCTTTTATATGTACATTCGTATACCTAATATAAGGATGTATAATAATTGTGATTTTTTTTTTGACTTCGAGATTTGATTGATATATACGTTTTGAACCCTCCTGAAACCATTCTGACTATTTTCCGAATGATGTCTGTCGGTACGTATGTGTGTGTGTGTGTGGATGTGTATATGTGTGTATCCGCGATAACTCAAAAAATAATAATGGGAGACTTCCCAAATTTGGCAGTTAAGATTTTCAACAACATTTTAGGTGACACATTAAATTTGGTGAATGTGGTATCACCAGAAGAGACATAATGAATGAATGAAAAAAAAGGTAAACTTTCGGGAAAATAATAAAAAGTTTTTATTGCATTTTTTGGACGAATCTCGACGAATTATAATGAAAAAACATAACTTTATGAAAAAAAAAAACTGTCCGCATGTCTGTAGTATCGCGATAGAAGCTACAGTTTTTGAGGCAAAGCTTTCAAATTTGGTACACATGCTCTAAAGGCCAAAAACAACGAAAAATTCGGTGAAGTGCTAAATTGGCCAGCTGAGAGGTCTACGGGACCCAAATTTTTTTATATTTGCCTTTACAAAAAAATATGTATTCTTGATGAAAGATTATCAAGCCAATAAAATACATTTTTCAAGTACTTAAATAAAGCTGATGTAAACTGAAATTTTTTTACACATTTGACCTCATAGAATGGGGTTAGGCTAAATTTAACAGTTTGACATTTGAATTGTCTAATTTAGATCAAAAATAACAATGTCAATAAGAAGAAATTAATAAAATATATGACATGAATTATTATTGACAGTATCGAATGACGCTGCTAATTAATTATTTAAAAATTTTAATGAAACATTTCAAGATACGCTATTAAAATTTAATTGAGGTAAGTGAAGAATTAAATAGAATGATTTTTTAGATCAGGATGATATATACTGGTATAAGAAAGTTATGTGCTGGCCACATCAGATTTAAGCATTACCTTTAAATCGTTAAGTGCATGCTTTTGCATGCCTGATTATTATCCAATTAAAATTTTTATAGTTTAAGGAGTTATATTGATTGTGTGGGGATGAGGTATGGACATCCGTTTAATTTCCGATATTCGATCAGTGAAGTTAAGCAGCACTGATCGAGTCCGGCAATTGGATGGATGAACGATAGCTCGTCTAACAGTCGGTAGGCTGTCAACAGACAATCCCGGGAAGGCCGCTAGCCTGATGCAGGCGGAGAGGCAAGCCCGGGTGGAGGGTCGAAGAGACCTACCCAGGAGGTTTGCCACTCTGCTAGCGGTGCAGGCGGGCAGGCCCAGGCCACAGCATATATATATGCTGTGCCCAGGCGGTGAGTTAGTTGACAGTCGAGGACCGTGGTTTGGAGTCCACGCTAAACTGTAGGTCCCTAGGTAAAAAGGGCCCATTGTGGCCTACTTGCCTAGTAAAATAAGTAGCTACTACTACTACTACTACTACTACTACTACTATATTGATTATTGTTATTTATTTATTTACTGTACTTTAAAAGGTACTGTATAACAAAATTATCGTCTACAACACATAGTATAAAATAAGGAAACAAAAAAAAACAGTAATAATTAATATGATAATCAAATGAAAACTTAATAAATAATGCAGATTAATACTATTAATTAACAATAAATAAAATAAAATGACTAATAAAAGAACTAAAAATGAAAGTGTCTATGAAAAGTTTCCTAAAGATACAAGTAAGCAGAAATTAATATCACACTGATCGGATATATTATTAAAATTATGAGACATAACTTAAATTGGTGATTTTTAAAACACTAGTTCTAGCGCTAGGTATGTAAAAGGTATTATTTTGTCTGGAATTAAATTGTGGTATTATAAAATTAAAGAGTGCAAGTAGCAGTTTTATTATAAAGAATATTATACAGAAAACCAAACTATTCATAATTTGTTGGAACTTAACGATGACATATCAAACCTAGATAATACTAATTCATAGTTATATCGAAGGCTAGGATATACATCATTATTCTTAAATGCTAAAATTTTTAAAAAAAAATTTGGGTGGCCTCCAGAACTATCGATTGATTTTCATAAATTGGGTACCAAATTAGAGATCCAGAGGTTTATTTAACAATTTTTTTAAATTATAGGACAGTGGCTTAATACCCAAAGGTGATAAAAAACATTAGAGAAAGATCCATATTTCAACCTAGAACGCACAACTGAATGGTACTACTTAACCACAGCATATGCTGTTTACTCAACTATCTTTGTAAGACTTGAGCTTGGATGCGCAATAATCTAAACCCCGCTTTTTCAATATAAAGCGGATTGTTCGTCTCTGTCCCACACTAGCGATTTTTCTTCTATCTATGCTCGGCCAAGTGCCAAGATAGGATCGTTTAGTAGTAGAGTTTTTAACAGCTTGTTATTAATTGATTTACAGTTTCTAATAATGAAGCATAATATATTCCCAGACTATTTAGATGTTCAATGAAATACAATTTATTGTCAAAATGGATGAATAAATCTTTTGTTGAATATTCATTTCCTATTTAATGTTCGACTGTTCAGAGAAAAGTTATAATGTATAATATAATATATGTTTAATTTTTGTTTGTTCAGAGAATAGTTTTAAACAATTGATTCATACTTTCGTGAGTAGCTTAGCTTTAGATATATTTAGGTTAAGTTTAAAAGTATTCCATCATTATTCAAGCAAATTAATGTTGGTAATTTTGAAATAAATGTTTAAATCATATGCGAATAAGAGCTCATCACATTCAATAGCCTTGACAAGATCATCAATAAATAATAAAAATACGAGAGGCCCAAGATTGGACCCTTGAGGTGCTTCAGGTACAGCTGCATACACGTCCAACCTAAACCCATTCTGTCCCATGTATTGTAATATTTTATCTAAGTAAGAAATAAATAAATACTTGAGAACCCAAAATCTATCAGTTTTGATATTATTATAGAGTGATTAATAGTATCAAAGGCCTTTGAGAAATCAGTATATTTTTAAGCCCGGACCGACGTCGCTCCGTCCGACCTAACATTCTCCCCAATGCCCTCATACAGGGGATACTAGGTTGGCAACGGACCGGGTGTCCGATGAGGGACATATATACGCTTGTTATTTTTCTATGCAATTGTAATAAAACTGAAATTTGTGTTTTTAATCAAGTAGAATAATAGTATCCGTATGTATATATTAGTTAATACGTAGTCGGTATAATCGGATAAAAATAAAAGACGGTTATTTTCACTTTGTCGACGTTTCGATTAAATATTTAATCTTCTTCAGGAGATTAAATATTTAATCGAAACGTCGACAAAGTGAAAATAACCGTCTTTTATTTTTATCCGATTATACCGACTACGTATTAACTAATTTGTGTTTTTGATTGACGAATGTATTTGAGTTTACTGCCTGCCGACCTGCGGGTACAAATCCCGATAAAATCGAAGGGAGTGGTTGTTATCCGCGTTTCTTCAGCGGTGTAACCCCCGCTCGTGCAGCGCCGCCTTTGAACCTGTGGGTTATTTAATTTATGTCGTGTGAAAATAGATAAAAGATAACCAAAGTAGCCCTCCGAAACGAGCTTCATCCCTTTTACCCTCTAAAACCACCCCAGGTGGTAGTTTTTCGCGTTTATATGGAAATGCTCCTTTTGGCCTCTTATAACTATTCACCCAAACTTATTTCTCGTTAAAAATGTAATTTAAATGAACTACGTACTGAATAATTTATTTTAGTTGCATTGAAAACTTGTTTACCAAATGCCTTTAAAAACATCTGATTTCGTTTTGACAATTTTCCAGCTGCTAAGCATTATTTTATTTTATCAGTTTACATAATTCTTAACAACTAATTTATTTTGACTAGAGAAATAAAAAAGCTGCATAATTTCATGACTAATATTATAATATATTAGTTGTAAGTCTAAAACTTGAAAAATCTAATAAACATAATATGTAGTTAACCAAATACCTTTAATAGCATCAAATTTTAATTTGATCATTTTCCATCTGTTAACCATTATTTTATTTTTTTTATGGTCGCAGGCTACTTACTACTATAATTATATAACTAAGCGCTACTAACCATTTATTGCCTTAAGCAAGATTCGAAGCCACAGTCTTATGTTTCCAAGACAAGTGCCTAAGTATCGAAACTTTTTCAGTTTACAGAATTCATAATAAATAACTTATTTTGACTACAAAAATAAACAAAACTACATTATTTCATGACTAATATCATAATATATTAGTTGTAAGTCTAAAACCTGAAAAATCTAATAAACATAATAGATATTGGATTCGATGTTTCTAAGAAGTCCGAAGTAGTTGGCATATTTATGCCCTAAAGGACCAAAAGAATAGTCAATCTTTGAAATGAAAATTAATTGAACTCTGGACAGATACTTGGACAAAAAAATCGTCTATTTAAATTTTAAAACGCGTATTGCTTTTAAAAAATATGTTGTATCTTTAAAAAACAATCCAAATATAATTACATAATAATACATGATCTTGTGTCACCATTCAGATAATTTAAATAGTAATTATTCGTATAATAATTTAAATGAACATTTTTTGGCTCAATAGAAATCCAATAAAATCCGTCCATTTCTAGTCACATGTGCGAAAATAACCAATCATAGTAACATTTAACTAAAAGCAACTCATGGTTAGTTATCACTTATGTCATAACAAATACTTCATCTGCTTATTCGTTTAATTTTACAAATTGTTGTTTTGACAACTGTACCTTTAGTTAATAATATAGTATAAGTAATTGTATTTTCTTTTGGTTTTAAATGTACTTTTAATTACCTATGTGGATTAAACATTAATTATTAAAATTTCAAAAAAATTTTCTCACCGAACGAACCACGTAATGATAAATCCTTATAATTTTTTCAAATAATGACATAGACCGAAGTAACCACATGAAAATCAAAGATATTGTGTTATGTAAAAAGAGAATAAGTGTACATAAATACATAATACTTTATGGGACGCTTTTATGTTTAATTATCGCACTCGAAATATTTTTTTTAACTGAATGAAATTCCATGACGAACATTTGAACTTGGTCCACTTGGTTTTTTTGTTGTAAAAATTCTGAAATGTTGAGGTAGAATTGCGTATATTTTGCCAGAAAAAACAACTATCTGTTTTTCATTTCCAATAATACAAATGTCTCTGGAAATGTCATCTTGAAATGTGGATAAGCAGTTGTTTAAACTGTTTGTATAAATAATAAATAATAGTAGACCTAAAATACTACCTTGTGGAACACCATCTAGAGGCATATCATCAGATCTAAATCTATAAAATCCCCTTTACTAATATACTAGAAAAAAACGTTCTCGTTTTGTAAAAATCTGGAAAAATGTGTCAAAATGTATCTTTTTTTATTATATATCAAAAAATGTTTGTTGTTTTCATATTCGTATCCTTTTTCTCTAGCCAAAACAACTTCCACAACCATAATTTCTTCTCCTTCTATCAACGATTATAAATGGTTATTGCCTTTTGGTTCTTGAAATGCATTTTTTTAGTTCAGGTTAGCAATATATTATGCATGATCCTTAAAAGTGTGCTATCTTTAATGCAAAGTTCAATTGCCTTTGAGACTGTTAATTTCTATTCTTGTAGAAGTAATATCGACTAGGCAGACAGTGGTACATTATAATTAAAAGGCTCTTTCTCTTGTCATTTATAAAAAAAATCTAAATCGGTTAGATATTGGCGTAGATATAAAATAATGAGTTTCAAAGCCTTAGTTAAAGTAGATCAGTACCTACTACATTATATTTTATCCAAATCTATCTTTTCTATCAGCAATTAAATTGATTTATTAAAGCGACTTTATAATAGCTGCGATAAATGTTGTTAAAGCAATCACAAAACAGTTAGTACTAAATCGGAATTTTTTCTTAAATATAAAATGAATGCATTTTTTACTTGTACCTGGAGGTGAAGAATCTGTAATGTTGAAATGGAAGTTATTTGTATTCCAAATTGCAAATTAATGATGTTTGAAGGCATGTTTATTATACAAATTATAATTGTAATAAATATTACATATTTTTCAAATGGGACACAAATTCATTATTTTCAACCCCTAAACGGAAGTAATATCTACCCCAAAATATCAAATGTCAAGGGGGATCAAGTAATACTTCATTTTAAAGTCTGTTAAATTCTCTTTTCAACATTTTACTTTTTAAAATTGAGCTGTTAGTTTCCGAGAATTTGCACCCAAAAAATTTAGTACCTAATTAAATAGATTACTTACATGTTAGTTGATTAAATGCTCGAAATTCCCCTACGAACATCGATACAATAGTAAATAAAGCCTTTTTTTCAAAATGTCGGACATCCTGCAGTATTTCTGGAGTTAGTGAATTGGGTTGCTTTAATGACCCTATCCTTCCAATCCAGCGACCAAGAAATCTTTGATTCAAAAATTGCCTCACAGGCAATTCAAAATGGGGACGATCTTGTTGGAATGTCAAATTATCTTCAAGATACTAATGTTCGTCGTTCTCGATAATAAACACACTACATAAATTAGACAATAATATCGGTCAACATTGTTTTCTGACAAATCCAGGTACATTTCTCTAGACTAGATCGGCCAACAAGATCATGAGAAATACCTGCCCTTAATTTCTCTGGATGTTGATTATATTCTTCGTGAAATATCCTCGGAATAAAATATGCTCAATAACGACAATTATGGCAATAGACTGTAGCATTTACGAAAAATGAGCATTCATTAGAAATGTTAATGTTAAAAAAAAGTTTGGGTTAATTATTCGTCCACTTATCAGCTCAAAATTGCAAACGCCGATCATTGTCATCTTTATTGCGTTCTTGGACTAAATGAATTTTATAGGAATTGAATTTGTAGACACAGTAGGCCGTGAAATACGCACCACATCAGACAATGTTCTTGTCACAGAACAGAAAAAGTTCTTGTACTCAGTGCATGGTCCATAGCAACGAGGCTCAAAACCGCCACTCCCACTGCTTTACATAGAATTTTAGCATTTCTCATTTTATTTACTACATATCCGATGTGACGAAATTTGACACTTATTCTACATTATAAGGATGATTGACATATTTACCTACATGTGTCTTCTGTAAAGTATTCTTCTGTGAAGTGACAATTATTTCTGATTCAAAATGTTCTAAACTTAAATTTCACACGAGTGAAAGTTTATGGGAATACATCCAAAGAAAAATATTATGCCGTATACCCCAAAATGGAAATAACCAACGCAGTTACGGACACTGGTGTTTCGAATTATTGTTCCTTATCAATGCAACGTAGCTAAAGTAATGCGATCTAGAATGGAATAGATCTGGAACAAAAATTACGAAATAAAAGTACAGTGCATAGTACTCCATTTGCACCATCGTGTTCGATGTGCCACATTTAGGGCCTCAGTCAGAACAGTCGGCACGTACGCTGTGTGGATGTGTATTAAAAAAAAACATGTCAGCTAGATAATGGTGTTTTGTTCCTGAATGTATGTACACAACTAATAAAATTGTCGGCTCCGTGACTCAGTGCTCACACGTCTTGGGTTCGAATCCTGGTCCTGGCTAGGGCGTAGATATATATATGTATATATATATATATATATATATATATATATATATATATATATATATATATATATATATATATATATATATATATATATATATATATATATATATATATATATATATATATATATATATATATATATATATATATATATATATATATATATATAGTGGCATTTTTAAAATACCGAGAGAGTTGGCTAGCGCGTTGTTGTGTTGTGTGGCAGAACATGAATCAGTTCTGTGTGTATGTGTATGTCTGTTGTATACAGGCTGTTTCAGAAATAACGTGCCAAATTTTACAGGATATACTGTGGGCTAAAATAAGCAAAATGGTTTTTATGGACGTATCTAAAAATGAACCGTTTCGAAGCTACAGGGTGTGTAAAACATCGCTAGAATTTTTTTTCTTTTTTCAGAAACTATTGGAGACAAATTCAATAATAACAATAACAATGACATTTAGAAACAGTTGCATTTTCAAGACTTTGGGTATGTCCTACTTTGGATAATTTTGATTCTTATTTTCACATACGTTGGTGGCTTTCGTTATGCATGAATTTCTTTTATTATTTTTCTTGAAAACATGCGTTATTTAAAAAAAAAATACAAGCGACATTTTTAACACAGTATGTTTTCCTCTTTAAGAATTATTATACAGGCTTTATCAAAATTGTTTCCTCTTTTAAATCAAAAGTGTATTGCGCCGCCACTGTAATATACACATAATAAAAATCTGAGAAATGTATAGTAACATAGCCTCCAATAAGTTTTTTTGCGTCTCAAGTTGTGTAATTTTTTCTCCAATAGTTTCTGAAAACAAAAAAAAACAACTTATTTACAGCAATACTTTATACACCCTGTATGTTCGAAAGGGTTCATTTTTGAACACGTGATCATAACAACTTGTTTGCTTATTTTGGCCCATAGTATATACTGTAGAAATTTGACATACTATTTTTGAAACGTATACAAACTATTATGCATATAAAATAAGCAAGCACCCCCATCTATGTATGTGTTCTACAAATAATATTTGGTGTTGATTCTTTGTTAAATATTGTAATATACTATCCATAATGTTTAGAAAACAATCAAGTAACACATTATATATAATGTTAATAAACAAATACTTTTACATCACTAGATTGCGATTGATTAAAATTGTTATTTGAAGCTAGAAAATCAGACACCATAATAACGACTACATTTGGTTAATTGTGCGAATTACCTTTCTGAAAACCTTTTCCGTTTCTTTATTACGTAATAAACTAAACATTAATCCTTCTAATCCATAACAATCATGGGCTTCGTTCTGTCGGCGCAGTACGTACAATGGATCTCGCGCTAGCTGCTGAGTTGCGAGCATGTGACGTCAGCCCAATCAGCAAGCGTTTGTCGAATTCAAATAAAGCAAGCAGTTTTTTCAGCTCCTATTGTAGTTATGAATTGTGATTGTTTTTTTTACCAAATATATTTCAGATATTGGCAATAATGTATGATGTATGATTTTAACTAACTAGACTTTCGATATAATGGGTAGCTAGAGCATATTTTTGTACAAAGAGTTAAAAACAAAATTAAATCGAAAACGGACGAAGTTTTAGGCTACATAATATATAGGATGACTTTCTTTTACGTAGGATATTGTCGATCAATGTGTAATAATTTAAACATTTACTTTGTCAATGTAACTATTTTTTAGCAAATTCTACTTACTACAATTTTTTAGAATGTGCTACTGTGTGTTTCATCTAAAAAATCACCACCCACTTCTTTTTAATAATACTCATAATAACAGATTTTTTCAGTTTTAAATTATAAAGTAAATTACAGAATTTTCTACAAATATATTTTTTATGTTGTTTACTATATCTGTTTATTTGTTATCTAGGATAAACCAGCAATTTCAACAAAATATAAATCGAGATATGCGAATAGGACTGCTATCTGATATTTATATTTTGTTTGTTTTTTGGTCACTAAAACTCCCTTTAAGTTAAAGGTGTCTTTAAAATGTTGATAATACCGGCAGTTAGAGGTAGTTATAAAATTTGTAGGCTAATAAAATTTCAAAAAAGTACAATGTGACAATAAATTAGAAGAGATAAAGGTGAATAATTACTATTTAGTCTCAAACTGATCATTTAAAATATTATCAGTATTTTATAATTTGTTAATTTCTAATGTCTCAGATGATAATTTTAACCCTTTATTTTGAGCATGTAAAATTGTAAAATTTTAAAATTATCATCAATTTACTTCAACTAGATGATTAAGAATATGTTCATTCTTGCTCTTTTGTTGTCATAACTTCTTTTATGTTCTATAAGCATTTTCCCAAACTTTTTTACCGGTCTGGCCAATATACACTTTAGGGAATGTACCACATGTAAGCTGATACACTACTTTAAACTCCTTTTTTATTTTTATCCCTGTTATTTTCAACAAATTTCTTTATATTTCTTGATTTTTTGAATATTTATTTTCAGACTGATTTGATTAAAATATGATATTTTGTTGCTAGTCGACATGGAGAATCCAAAAATGAAGTTTATTGTTTCAAGAAACAGAATGGGTCGTCTCTGAGTAAATGACATTATCAGTGATGACTGATGGATCCACTCTGGTTATTCCTCTACTTCGCACTGAAAAACGCAAAAATCAAAAACCGGTCTGTGATTGGCATACGCTGCGGCCTCAAGAATTTCCATTTACTTGGTAAAAATCTTTTACTAGTAGACATTCGCAATTAAAGCTTAATCGCTTCTCTTTGTGTGGTATAAATTTATAAGTCACCAAAAAGTGTCTTTTTCTGTCTTTTTGAATAAGTGAAAATCCATTATTGCGCCAATAAGAAAATCAAAAGTTGATTATTAGTTCAAAACTAGTAGGCTTACAATATATCCGTTGATATTTCTAGATTTTTTCATGTCCGCTAATATCATAATAAAATTTCAATCGGTTAGGTTTATAAATAAAAGTTATATGGAGAAATAAAAAAAATTGTAAACTTCAGTCCTTTCAGGATATTTCAAGAAGGGAGGTAAATATGTCAAATCTGAAGATATATTTTTTGTAAGTCTCTCAACTTTAACTGTTCCTTTACCTTTCAGGGTTTACGAGATTCTAATGGTGAGGAATTAAAAGTGTTCCACTCTGTACTCATACCATTATTATATTTAAATTCCTTTTGTATATTAGTAAAAGGAGTTTACCTAGATATTTCAATCAGCAATTTAATGGAATTATAAAGTCATCTGATGATTTGTAGGCTATCTTAGTTTTTTACTTGTGGTGCTATAACTTTACATACAAGGAGAAAACTATAAATATCGTCTATTTTAATACCAAATATTGACAATAAAATACAAAAATTACGTTACAGTTTTAACAAATAAGAATATTAGAAATATTTTACATGTTAGCCAAGTCAGTTATTGTTGATAAAAACAATAAATTATGTGGTATTACAAATTTAAAAAGTGTATTGTGAATGTAATGATAATTAATTTTAAAAAAATATAATGAAATAATGACTTTTACTAAGAATAATTACTTATTATATTTTAATTGTAATAAATTGAGTAAGTAATTACACAATCGATGGTCAATAACACATAATTATTTTTTTGCGTGAATTTAATTAAGTTCATATTGGAAAATTATTTGTTAATGGTTGTAATTATACAGGGTGCCCACCTGTATTTTAACCCATTTCAAACCCTGTAGACTTTTACATGTTCAGAAAGCTTGGTCTGTTTCCATTTCAAAAGCTTATCATATATTATATTTCCTTTAAAAATCCTAAAGTTGCCAACCTTTGAATCAACTACTGCATTTCGTAAAAAAATACAACTAAAAAACCCAAATCGGCTATGGGAATGAATGAAAAGTACTTTCTTGGATATAAAATTTTATTAAAAAATAGTTAAAATGAAGTAATTAATTAACCGAATTGTTTTAACAATAATAATAAAAAAAACATATAAATAACTAATTGAATAAGTGCGTAAAATGTCTTCCCCTCAGATTAATAGTACTAAAAGATGAGTAACAAAACATTAAAAGTTGTCCGATTCATCTACATCCTACGCAACGTACGTAAATGTTTTGGCTGGTTTTATTCTTATTGGTCAGAATCATGAACGCAGCACGAAGAAACTCGATAGATGCCCGATCTATCACCATCTTGACAACAAATTATGTTCTGTAAGACAACGTCTGTCATTTTAATCTGTATTTTTAAATGATTTTAAAGTTTTGTATTATTTGGTACTAGTTAATAATCAATTTTCAGTTATAAAAATTTATTTAGTGAATATTTATTGAGAAACAATGACCAAACCACAGGGTTGTTTATCTTTCACAGGTAAGTAAACAAAACAGATCATGGTCGGCATAATGCGTGAATGTGAAAGTGTGAAAGCTCAAAAATAACTAAAATTAATGATAGTTTTACAAAAACAAAAATAACATTTGATTCCATTTGAACAGTAAAAAATCCACATTTTATCAAAAAAGATTCTTGTACAAAAATATTTATTTTAACCAATGGAAATTTCATTCTTAAGGTTGCTCACAAACTGTAGATGTTTTAGAGTCAATTGATATTTTTTTAATTTAATTTTAAAGGTTGTTATTATAAAATGTATTTATTTTCAGATTTCCCGAGAATCTGGTGACAAGGGAAAGTTGGCTGAAAGCTCTCAAAATGGAAAATGCCAATAAGTGGCACTACGTGTGTTCAGAACACTTAAAAAAAGTGATTATACTATTAAATGATCTGGTTTAAAAAGTCTTGAAAATCAGTACTGTTCTATTTTTCCGCTGGCAACACTATCACCAGGTTCGTCATACGTACTGTACAGGTTATTAAAGAATTATATGGAAAATTAATAATATACTAAGTAGTCACTCATTTATACCGCATGAAATAATATTAAGTAGATACCTAGAAAGCATCAACTGTTTTGTTGATATGTTACCTTTCTTGCAGTGATGCAGGTTTGTATATTTTATAGAAATCTCACTTGTTTCAGCATTGAAAATAATATTCCTTCGCCACCATTAGTACCCAAGATTGCAAGGCATATTAAATTTAAATATACAGTGCAGTGATCCAAAAAAATTTTTGAATCACTGCACGCTACATTTAAAGAACTTAATAATATCTACAGTTTGATGTATCGGACATGGCCGTTGCTTAAAAAATAAAAAAAATATGGACCAGGGGAGTTTAAAGTGGCTGGCCTTGTATATTTAAATTTAATATACCTTGCTATCTTGGGTACTAATGATGGCGAAGGAATTAAATTTTCAATTCTGAAACAAATGAGATTTCTTTGAAATATACAAACCTACATCACTGTAATAAAAGTAACATATCAATTTAACAGTTGATGCTCTGTAGGTACCTATCTACTTGATATTATTACATGAGGTATGAATGAGTGACTACGTAGCATATTATTAATTTTCAATATAATTCTCTACTAACCTGGACAGTAAATGTGACGAAGTGGTGATAGTGTTGCCAGGAGAAAAAATGGAACAGCATTGATTTTCAACACTTTTAATCCAGATCTTATAATATTATAATCACTTTTTTAGTAGTGCCACTGACTGGCATTTTCCATTTTTAGAGCATTCAGCCAACTTTCTCTTCTCTCCAGATTCTAGGGAAATCTGAAAATAAACACATATTTTAATAACAACCTTTAAAATTTAATTAAAAAAATACCAACAGACTTTATAACATCTATAGTTTGTGAGCAACCTTAAGAATGAATTTTCCATTCAAGTTAAAATAAATAGTATAGTTAAAGTATCTATTTTAATAAAATGTGGAATTCTTACCGTTCAAATTAAATGGAATCAAATCTTTTTTATTTTTTGTAAAGCTAATATTAATTTTAGTCATTTTTGAGCTTTTACACTTTCGCATTCACGCAATATTCCAACCCTGATTTGTTTTGTTTACTTACATGTGAAAAGATAAAAAACCCCGTTGTTTTTCTCTTTTGGCCACACTACACATTTATTAGTCATTGTTTCTCAATAAATATTCACTAAATAAATCTTTATAAGTAACTAAAAATCGTTTATTAATCAGTACCCAATGACACAAAACTTTAAAATCACTTAAAAACAACAGAGATTAAAACAACAGCAGAGCAGCATTGAAAAATACATTCCTCAACCAAACAAATTTTGTATACCTATTAAGTTTTAAGTTATACAAAAGCATTAAAATAAACGCTGAAGTCTGGAGCCGCCCCTGATTTGTTTTGGATACATTGATATGTAAACATTGCAAACTGTTGTTTATGTATCGGTCATAAAAATCAGCGTATCTCTTATGGGTGTTACTTATCTTTATATTATGAATCTGAGGTCTTCCCTTTCGATGCATTTATCCTTTAATTTATTATTTATTCAAAGTCTTATAATTTTAGCATTTTACGTTTTAATATATGATAGGTTTTAGGAAAAAGGATAGACCAAGCTTTTCAAATATGCAAAAATACATAAGGTGTTCCATTTGAAATAACAAAGTTGTCCTATACCTGAAAATGGGCATGTGTACTTCCCGTATAGTTGGAAGTTAAAAGGAAAAGGTAAGTAATTAAAAAAAAAACTGAAAAGAAAGTAAAGAAAACCACATCTCATTATAAGTGGGCACCTTGTATTTATAATTTGATTTAAATGCAACGTATGAATAAACATCCGTTTTGCATTTGATTTTGTAACTACAGAAAATATAAAAAAAATTACATAATCTTGCCATTTTTTATTGCTTTATTTGTAACACTTAGGGCCAGTTTATCAATGCTTAGTTAACGCCTAACAACTAGAAGATAACATCCGAGGAAACAACCATTAGAACTGTTGTTTCCATGGATGTCTTTTATTTAATAATGACTATAATTCACTACCAAAAGTTGTAAGTGGTGATTTATATTGTAATTTAGTTTGTGTGGTATAATAACATAACACTACCCAACAAATAAAATAATATATCATATCCCCAAAATTTTAATAGTTGGTTTTTCACAATTTTATTCACTGATTTAAAAAAATTCAGCTCCAAATATCCTAGCATGTCTAGAACTCGAAATATATCTGTATTTTTATTTCTAACTAGGGATGTATCTGAAATTATTAAAAGAGTACAAAGAAATAGGAAATACTAAACTTACAAAGATAATTTAGTTTCCACTACAATAAGGTAATTTGGACATACATAAGAAACAACAAATTACACACCCCAGAATAATTATCGTATCACCTGAAATTTACTATTCAAGTTTGATGTTTTCGTTTATTCGATTCTGATATTTTTTTGCATATAGGTTGACTCTTTGGGAATATTATTGTGCTACTGACTTTTTTGTAAAAATTTAATTTTGCTTGAACTTTATTACCGGGTGTAACAATGATGTTGGGATTTGTTCCGAAATTTCGTTATAATCTGGGGACTACACCAGCAAAGACACCAATTTAATCTAGAGGTAACCCTAGCTGCATCTATTTTAACATTCTTATTTTTGGTTTAGTTTCTTATCACACAGGAAGAACATAAAAGTAACAAATAGACTATTTTTAATATGTACAAAAACAAAATTTAAGGTACAATAATTTTCAATACCGGGTAATTCTCCACTCGTCCTAATTACAGCTTGTATTCTCCTTGGTAGTCCTTTAAAGGTATTGTGTTTATTCAGGTTTATATATGGAACCTAATCTTGAATCGCCCATCCTAAATAGTTCCGCACGTGCTCTATAAAATTAATATCTGGGCTGCGAGCTGGCCAATTCATAATAATGACATTAACTTCTTCAAGATATTCAGTCATTATTGCGTGATCATGCATTATCGTGCATTAGCACAAAGTTATCGCCTATGTAAAGACCATATAGGATCACATGAAGTTTTAAAGTATCCCTTATGTAACAATGGGCCATCATCTTCCATCATTGACTGCCACTAACTCCGCGTGCCCCTAAAAGTAATCCCTACGGGTACCACGGTTGACCCACCTCTAAAACGTTCCGTTTGTCAAAAGTTACATTGGACTGACGCTCACTTGGTCTTCTGTACACTGGCATATGTCTATCAAAGGAATATAGGCCAAATCTCGATTTATCCGTAAAGAGTACATTGACCATTCTTCATAACTCCAGTCAGCGTGCTCTCTAGCATGAATCTCGGTAATTAGGTATAAGAGATATTTACAGGAATTATGTGTGTTGTTCCAAAAATATTAGTTATTGCCTTTCTCCAAACGTTTAACAACCATGATTTTTAACGATAATTAAATACTGGTAATTGGGTATTATATTATTGAAACTCACTTTACTTATTTCAGTGTATATTTTTATACTTATATGTTTTTATACTTACCGTACAAAATCGTATTGGCGAAAGAAAAACAACCCATCCGCTTTATATTAAGAAAATGAATTACTATATTTTTATTTAGGAGAGCTTCGTTTGTATTTATCCCATATTGGCAGTAATAGAATAATATATTTTTAAATATGTTGTGGCATTTACGTTTATAACCGGAAGAAAAATTAGGTACTTCCCATAAATACCAATATTTATGGTCTTGTACCAGTTTGGACAGCAAATGATGTGGTTAATTTATTACAAAATATGTCTTGACTGAAGCCATCTGTTGAGACTAATACATATCCGACAACAGATGACGTCATTCAACTTTGTTTTTCGATTAATTTGGATCACCTGATTCGCTACAAAGCTGATACGAACCAAACGACGATAAATGCTAGTATTTATGGGTTTGTAACGTAATTATTTTCACTAATATAGTCAGTTGTCTTAAAACGTTAAGAAATACAAAAATATAGTTTTACATTGTCGCTAACAGCAAAGACCATATACTATATAGACAATCCAAGCGCGTGTTAAAATGTATCGCTCCTAAATGTGGACCTACAAATTTTGTATCGTTGTAAGCATTATTTACAATTTTGTTAATTTATGAAACTTTAAATACGTCATAACTGTACTGGTTTATTATTTCAAAATTTACAATGTCGTAAATATACTAATTTCGATATAAAAATTTCGGTGTCCAGAATTTTGACCGATAAGTATAAGGATGGACTGATTATCTATGTATATTTAATTTATGCTAACAGTAAAATAAAAAAAGTAAGGAGGTATGATATTCTGGATGGATAATTAATAATGGTGCTACGTTCAGGTTAACATCGTATATTCTAACTAGCATGACATACAGAGCTCATTTTGCTTGTTCCTAACTTAACCTATTTTCTAGCCTAAAAAAAGGTCTCACACCCACATCTAAAGGATAGGATACATACAATAATGCATACAAAAGTCGCCCTCATAATGCATTTTAATGGAAAACGGTATGGTAGGTACTATATCAAACAAAAAATTGAGGAGCACGAAACAGAATAAATTTTTTTATTTTATTGACTACCTAAATCTTTATATTTGAAATATTTTATTTAAAGACACACAAAGAATGTAAGTAATATTTTAATATATTTGTCATTGTTAAAATTTTCTGTGGTTTGTTAAAAAGAAAAAATCATATTTTTACCAGCTGGAAGGCTTTTCTTAAAATGAAATAGTATATGTTTTTTTAAGTTTACTTTTTCCCTGTGTTATCTGTTATTACATCTAGTTATACATTCAATGTTGCCTTGTTAACTTTATCTTCTTCGCGTGTATTTTATAATCACCATATTTTGACGTATGAACTTTATGCAGAGAGATCTAGAAAATGACAATAGATAAAACAAGATTAATGTATTAAGCGCAATAAATTTAAATTAACACGCACAATTGATGCAGTTAAAGAACTTATGCTCTGTTTTTAATTGGTCGAAGAATTCGTGTCTGAGAAACTTTTGCAGAAAAATATTCTAAGCAGGAAAAGGCAGATTTATATTCTATAGCTTAAATTATTAGACAGAGGTATTTACTTTAAACTTGATCTGTTTCTAAGATTAATTAGGTCCAACTATAACTTTAAATAGTAATTGTGGAAAATTGTAATTAATTAATTAATATAAACACGAAATTATTACAGTTTTTTTGAACCATTTGTACATATCATTTTTGTGACATTTTAACTATGTTGTAAATACTGGTTAAGTAAGGTTGGTATTCGGACCATTATAACTATTTTTAGTATTTTAAAAAATTTAAAAAAAACATTTTTGGTAGTCGACAATGGTTAGAGAGTTTACCCATTTGAGCGTGGTACTGGCGCTTCCGGTTTGACAAGAAGTGATGTCAACTTTTTTTCAAATGGAACACTATATTTTTATGTCTTATTTTGTTTCATTTCCAAAAGAATATCACGTGTCAACTTGTATAAGAAGAAACTCAACTTAAATTGCTTAAAAAATACCTAAGCATAATATGTTCACGTCTAATTTGCTTTGAAGCCAAAGGCAAATATTTGGATCGGTTCATTTTCTGTAATCAAATAATTACATGTGTCATTAAAAATTTGGTATATGTACGTCAAATTTTCTAGGTTTTTTTCTGGTACAAGTAGCAATATTGATATATTGTTGGAAAGTGGACAAAAAGTGATTTTAAAATAGGCCATGAAAATATATCATTCCATGAAAAAAAAAATATATTAAACACCATTGTTGATTACCAAAAAAACATTTATAATTTCATTAAAATTATATTGTGACATAGGTTCGAATTGTGATTGGTGAAATGGATATTAGGCTTTAGTTTTAAAATATTGTTCTGTAAGAATTATGGTGCCCAGACAACATAACCTAAGAATTTAGTCTTTCATGACGTTACACACATTTGCTCTGCACGCCTTCATCTTATTTTATCCAGTGCGTTAGTTTTACTATAGTCGGTTCGATGTGAGATTGCAACTTTCTTAAAAGAGTCAAAGTCATAAATATTTTTTTTCGTTTCAATTGTCAACAGACCAGTTGTGCATAGGTATACACAATAAACGACTTATTTACAACTACGTTGTTGGATGATTGTAGCGTAAGATTGGTGAACAGTGACTGAAAATATTTGTGCTTTTATTTTGATATTCATTCAACCATTAATTTCATATTTTCTATTAGTCCTAAAATTAACATTACAAATTAGAATCATATTAAAATTAACTATTTTTAACAGAAAAGATTTTGGGTAGGTAAAATGTTGCGTCCCTGATATAGAAAATCTATTTACGTAAACTGGATAAGACCTAAAACTTCTAAGAAAATAATATATTCTTGCCGAAAAACATAAATAAAGTCTTCATTGTACGTTTTTCTTAACTTAGAGTAGCCCAAGTGGTAACACGTGTACTAACCATGAATTTGTTATTCAAAAGTATTCATATTAAAACAATCATGAATCAATCGAAAGAAAAACATTTAACTCGAGATTCGACTCGAGATGAACATCATTTTATACTAAAAGTGGAGAATTATCCGCGAAAAAGAAAATGGTGGACCGTTGTTTCTAGTTCGAACTGTACAACAGCGAACACCTTAACTGCGTGGAATTTTGAAAATGTATCATATTGTTTGTGTACCGCTGAAAATTGACCCAATTAACATGATTTATGGCTTTCACTCTTTAAGATGAAAATTGCAATTTTAGAGCGGCTCGACTATAGTGATATTTTAAGAAAGTATATTCTGGAAAAGAGAATCAAACTCGATTGATATATTACAGATTTTTGTCTGCTTCATTAAATTTCTAATAAGTAGTTGGCTTTATGAAGGCTTGATCTGAAAGCATTTTATATTTATAACCGAGCATTAACAATTACTCCAAGATAATTCCACAATGCAATTATAAAACTACAACACGTCCAAAATTCTCTATAACACTCAATACTCCTAACTTGGACTTAACGGCTATAAAATGTTATTGAAGGCTTGACAAATGCCTTGATAAGTCAATCATAAGCCAATAAACACAAAGATAATTTAGTTTTGATATAAATTCTTGAAGATATTTTTAAAAACAAAACTATTTTTAAGTGCACTTGGCATATAATAAATCTGGCATAAATCACTAGTTAGCTCTGATAAATCCTAAATAAATCTAAATGGTATTAAAATTGTTACTTGGGCTCTCTATACAACTTTACTTCAAAAACTTTGGAGTTAAAAGAATTCTCTTACATTTATACATTTAGATTTTTTGGATAATTAAATTATAATTTCTGTGGTGCCGCAAAATAAGCTGAATAGTTTGTTTGACCTGTAACTTTTAAGCGAAATAGATAAATAATGATCTAAATGGAAAATGAAAGCTTTGTTCTTGGATTTTTTTTTATATCATATATGAAAAATTATATCGGCCAAATGTTCACCCGCTCACAAACATGTGCTCTTCGTATGGCTTTTTTCAAGATATCATTCACAATCAGAGTTTCAGGAGAAGTTGTCGTTATCTCGTGCCTGATGTTCCATTTTAGGGTCTCTATAATTTAAGGGGTTACTGGCATACTCTTTATTCTGCAAAGAAAAAGTCTGGGCCGGTCAAACTCGGCGAACGCGGTAGCCATCGTACATCACCAATTTTCGATATGATTCGATTAGGAACACGCTGCCTGTGGTTCAAGCTGTGTGAACTGTAATCCTGTTGGAACCACATATTGTGGTTTTCTTGAACTTTTGCTATCCCCATCAAGGATAAAGTGTATGCGAATAATCTTCAAACATCAAGCACAAGATAACCACAATATCTCCTAAAACCATGAGAGATGTCTTGGAAAACGACGCGCTGTGAGAAAATGTTAGCAAGAAGCGAGGGGTCTATGATTTTGTACATATGAAGAAAAAAATTTTCTTTTCTCTTTCATTTGCCATTTAGATCGTTTATTTATCATATTTCCTTTAAAAATTACAAGTCAAACAAACTGTTCTAACTTTATTTGCGCCAACCTGTATAATGTATTTTTATTTATCTAGTACACCTCAGTTAATTTAATTCAAGACATTATAGTAGTTACTTCATGTTTGGTTTGGAACCCAACGATAAAATCGTTGGGTTCCAAACCAAACATGAAGTAACTAATTGTTTCCTTGCGAATAAATATTAACTAACGTTACTTTCCGATTAGAAAATTTAACAAATGCGTTGCACAAGTTGCAAAAAGGAATTTAAAATAAAAAGAATGTATGGCACGATAAACCGTTTAGAGATAACTACTCTTATAATATGAGAAAATACGTCGACTCTCATATATGGTGGAGAAAACAGCGATACAAAGGTGCGCGATATCAGATATATTTAATTAACCATACATTATATTTAATCATTTCTTCTTTACGTAAATCCACATGAAATAATTTGTATGAAGGAAGAGCTGGTGGGAATTAAATGATAGAAGGACCTATCATAGCAGAATTGCATCAATATGGCTATTGTGATTTCTGTGGGGTTTCGTTGTTACAAGCTAAATTTTAATAAAAATTAATGCTTACGTATTGATGTTTCAAAATCCCGAGGCCGTAAAAATCGTTGTGCAAAAAGGTATTAAAGTTAAAAAACGAGTTAAGCATATAGTGGCAAAGAAGAGACAAATTACGATTTTTTTGAGGTTATGGTAAAATCCTGATGTGATGGGGGTTAAATAGACCTCGGATACGGATTCAGCGACCCCAAAAACATATAGTAAACATGGTCAGACCCCCAGATCAGAATTTTTTTTGTGTGGCTGTGTTTGGTTTTATTTTTGTTTTGTCGATAGTTTTAACTTTCTTGTTTTTTTAATATTTTAAGGTCATTCAGTATTTGATTAAATTAAAAGCAAAATCATATTCCCTAGTGTCAGGCATTAAATATCTCCTAATTTTTTTTATAAACATCTTACTTTGATTTTAAAGTCATTTCATGGAGGCTGGCAAGGGGCAAGAGTGCAGTTGCAGTGACGAAATATATGATATGAATTATTATTGACAGGACGCTGATAATTTATTAAAAAATTTTAATGAAACATTTCAAGGTACGATTTTAAAATTTAATTGAGGTAAATGAAGAATTAAATAGAATGATTTTTTTTAGATCAGATGATATATACTGGTATAAGAAAGTTATGTGCTGGCCACATCAGATATTTATGTAATACGTTGTGGTACTTTTTCCAGATATATATTCAAAAATTCTGCTCTCAAATTGTCAAAAACTTAGATACACGAAGTTCAGGAATAAATATGGAGAATATATGATCACTTCTCTTATATTATGGAACATAAACATGTTACGATTGAAATGGTGAAGAAAATAATAATGATAAAAGGATATAAATAAACTTTTATCTAGGTTAAATCAAATCAAATTTAAAGTAATACCCGTAGCTTTATGTTATACCTTCACTAGTGTTCTTAAACCTACACAGTCTACAGAGAAACAACATTCGAACTATTTTCCTTTTAGCTTTCACTAGTTATCGTAATATTTTTATAAATAAATATATTTTGGCGAGGTATCATAGATAACGCATATTCCTGTTTCTATTAATTGTTTAACGATACAAATAATTATCTTCATATACAGGGTGAGCAGAAGAAGTGTACCAACAGTTTAACTACTAGTTTACCCAATTTAGGCTGCTCAAAGAATGGTCTAAATCCTGCATGAGTAATACCGGAATAATTAAAATTATATAGATTGAAACAGAGTTGACTAAATACAAAAATTCCTGCTAATAAAAATGACAGTGCTATTTACGATTTGCTCAAAAGCTGTTCCTGTCAGAAACAAATAAATAGTTCTAAAAAGGCATATTTTTAAAACTTTACATAGAGAACGCTAGAAAATAGGGGAGTTTCAGCAAATACTATAAACCTTGACAGGGAGACTTGTAAGAGCCATTCTATCGAATAGTGTACCATGCCATTGAGTGATCGTAACAAATGGAGTAAAACAGTTTACCACCTCTAATATTTAATCCTACTTTAGATTCGGTTATGCGCTAAGTTAATGAAAATAAAATCTAACCAGCAGACGGAAAGACCTTGGTTATGACAACAGTATGTGTTTCCTCTCGCATAATCCATAAGACATGCGGAATGAATTCCCGTATCAGAAAAGAAGACCTCTAAGTTGAACAGAAACAAATATACGAAAAACCAAGGAATTAAAAACAATCCAATTACGCACAAAATCTCAAAATTCAGAAACAGGTCATCGAGACGGCAGCGTGAATGATGGAATTGAGATATTTCTATGCGGATGCAGAAATTTCAAACATCTTTTAGGATGCCTATAAAGATCTGTAGTGTTACTTGTCGAGTATTGTTAAGAATCTTAACTTTAATATTAAATCCGTTCATCTGTGTAACTGCGAAACGTGCTTGCTTGGTATAGTAGTATCTTGCTTGCGTAAGATACTAAGCATATTTTGGTATAAAAGAATCTACAATGAAGGCTTCTAAGTTAGATAGAAGAGGATCGAAATAGAAACTGTTTTATTTTAACAGAAAATAACCTACACTGACGTGGTTTTCCACGAAACACCAAAACACCATATACTGCACTGACGCGCTTTTCGCCAACCAAGTTGGCATAATCTGGAGCTGATTAAAATTAACATTATGCTAATAATGTATTCTATTTATACCTAAACTATTGTTACGGTTCGGTGAACCGTGACTCACCAACTAAAGAGCGTAATATATGGGATTGGCCCTCTGTCAATATCCATACTATTCTTGCAATTTCCAAATGACTGTGAGTAATGATTTTCTACAATGGTGAGAACTTTCTGATTAACACTTTTAACGATTAATATCAAAAGCAAGTGTTCACAGTTTGATAAAGAAATTGATCTCCTTAACAAGGGATTAAATTTTGAATTACCTGCCTCTAAAGGCTAGATGAGATTATTGCAGGTATTGAAAGTTCAGTTCAATACCTTCCTGATTCCTCTAAAGGATTTGTTGGAGAAGCTTGCAGGAATCAACTCTGCACAGATATTTTCACTAAAGTAAATATAAAGTCAGAATACACAAAGGATAGAAACTTTATCAATCGGTTGCATGAAAAAGATATTGGTTTTACTTAAAAGCTGAGGTAATAAAATTGGTATTCTGGATAAAGAGGACTATTATGAAAAGGTAGACACCCTGATTGGTAATGGTAACTTTCTAGCAATTCATTACCAACAATTATTACTGACGTGAGAAATGTACTTAAATCATGTAACAACTTTATTATTTCAGCTTTACATGGGCGGTTACATGTATCTATCCCAAATGTGCCTAGATTGTACTGCTGGCCTAAAATACATAAACCCGGAAAGTCAGTGTGTCCTATTATTTCAGCAATTGGATCGCCGACTTACCACCTATCGAAATGCTTAACAGTTTCTCTTTGATTAATTCCAATGATTTCATTAATAAGGTGAAAAATATCCAGCTAGTTGCAAGAAGGTGAAATTTTGATCTACTTTGACGTGTATTCATTATTTCCAAGTATTCCGATACCACAGACCTTGGGCAATTTTGAGGAGTTACTTGAATAAAACAATCTTAATTAAAAATTTCTTTAGATTCAGTGATAATTTCTTCAAACAACATGAAGGGGCTGCAATGGATAACTTTTTGTCACTAATCATTGTCAGTCTACTTATGAACAGAATCAAAACAGAAGCTAAAAAAAAAATGTATAGAGTATAACACCAAGGTTCGGCTTAGGCATATGGATGATATTTTTGCAGTGCTTCAAAAGTCACTAATATTAACAACTTTTAAATTAAACAGTAGTTTTGCGTTAGTTAAAATTCACATTATTGAAATTGAAATCTGTGGATAACTACCATTTTTAGATGTATTAATTAGAAATAGTGAAAATAAGTTAGAATCTGACATACAGAAATGATATCAGTACTTTAAGATATAGCCCTAAGGACTGTCACTATTATGCCCAACACAAAATAGCGAGTAATTTTCTAGTTCAGCGTCTATTAAGCTTCCCCATCAATAAGGAAAGGCTTAGAAAAGAAAAAGCATTATGGACATAGCTATGAGTAACTGATATTCTGTATGTTTAAATTAATTATTTGGGTATTACGTACGCATCCTCTTAAACATAATATGATAACCATACACTACCTATAGTTTCCTATATTTTACACTCTTATCTGAATGAGCTAAAGTCAACATTTTAGGTAGACAATAAATTATACACAACACTTCAAATACATTTTGTCACAAAAACGATTAAAAAAGCTACTTCTCTTAACTACATGGAAGAAGACATTTTCATAAGAATAAAAGACGTTATGCAGTGGTCTAGGGGTTTTTCGTTTTGTGTTGTAACTGAAGGAAATCATATATCATATCTTTTTGGCGAGTCAACATATTTTTAACCTCAATAGTCTTTTGCTTCTAATAGTATTGACTGCGAAATTCTAATCCTAGTATATAACTACAAAAGAGTTGATTTGTTTATATTTTGGGCATAAAAATGTAGTCTGATAGCTAATAAATATGCCTAGAGTTTTAATTGCCTAATTATAAAATATTTCGTATTATTTAAGAATTTTGTAACAATTAATATTACATCATTTTATATATTTATAAATTATTGACATAATTTAACAAAATAACATAAAATTAAGAAGAAAATAAATATGGAGTCTATATATAAGCTTGCCTGTGGTACTTGTCCTAAAGTTTATGTTGGACGAACTAGAAGAAATTTTGAGAAAAGAATATGTTTATGTTTCAATTATTGTAAATCATATTTTTATTTATATATTTTTAATTATCTTTTAAATTATTTTAATTATTTACTATTTTTAATAACGTAATGAATGACATATTTGTACAGTTTTGTTGGATACCTACAAACATGTTACTCCGTCTTAATTTAATCAAAATTATATTTATCACACTATTAAACCTATTTCTAACCTGTTTAGTTAGCATTATAATAGTCAGACGTACTCACATCCTAAGAAGCCATTGTGTTGGCAAAGCAAGTGCCATATTTTTATATATTTCGTAACAAACATGAATAAAAATTTATGAAAATCATAAAATACTTAATTTTTACTTCAATGTTCACATACATTTTTGAGAAGTAAAGGTGACTCAATCTACTATATGAAAACAAAAGTACAATTTGTATTATAAACAAGCAAAACGTTTTAAAGGCACAAATTTTCAATTAAATATTAAAGATCCAAGATCCGATGATATGGGTAAGTGGGTCGTAGTGGAGAGATTCTGGGCCTCGGGCTGATTTCAACTCCAAATAAAGAACATCGTGCACCTGACGTAGTGAGGAGCGAAAGTGAATCACAATGCCCCTGGGTATAATACATTTACATTACCCTTAGATGTGAGAGATTTTTACTTTCAATTACTCTGTTGGATATTAAAAACAAAGCTTAATTAAAGGCAATTACAAATTTAAATAGACAGGTACCATTCACTATGTTACTTTGGGTCGATGACCATTGTTTGGATTTAAAGAAGTTTTGAAGAATATCCCATACATTACTTACATTAGATTAAAAAGTAAGATTTATTTCATTCTTTTATTATTTACTTGTGTTCTAATTATATTGTTAATACAATGCCATATTTCACTTTCTACAGTTATCTAAAATGGCCAATAAAGAATTACAAAACCACAATGGTGCTGTTGTTTGTAGCCTGAACTAATAAAACTAACACTATATTTTACGTACCGTGAACGATTTTGACAAATGACATCGAGCCTTCACAGGAGCAGGTCAAATACTTTTAAAAGTATTAACTTTAGATTTAGGATTACCATATTTCCTTCCGAGGTTAATTCAAAAAAATTCATATAGTTCAGGTTAGGAGCAGATTGGAATGGATTATTTCATTGAACATAAAACATGAAAAGGTTTTTGATTAGTTCCAGTGTGTATTCATGAACGACATCTGTGTTTTTTGGTTTTCTATTTCGGCTGATGATTAAATACATATATATTTTTATCCTTGTACTTTTATGGCAGTTTTATTCAGTATTAAATAGTTTAAACATAATTTAATTTTTTTTTTCAAGAAATAATCTTATCAATTACAACTCGTTTAATTAAAGATTACCTCTCGCAAATTCATTCTCTTCGAAACAAAATACGTATAGTTATCAGGAAACCGCACTCATGCCAAAGCGCTAATGTGATTTCCAGGCAATGTATTTTGTTTTTCATAATCGAAAGAATGTGATTTTCTGCAATGATTAATATACTTGTATTACTTGCGATAACATTTCTAAGGCATCATTGTTTTGCAGCGCCTACTGACAGTTTCGGAACAAGTGTATTTTTGTGGTTTCTGGTTGCGGTCTCTCTCTGATTGGAGGAATGCATTTTGAAACATGATATGGCATGTTCACAAGTGCTGCCATACTTCCTGTTGTCGAATTTTCGATTTAGCGTGTTTGCCTAAAAAAAGAGGACATTTCACTAAAAAGACAATAATGGTATATGTATGTATATATATATATATATATATATATATATATATATATATATATATATATATATATATATATATATATATATATATATATATATATATATATATATATAAATATATATATATATATATATATATATATATATATATATATATATATATATATATATATATATATATATATATATATATATAACTAATAGTTTTGATTGCCGAAAAACCCTTTTTAAAAAATTAATTTATTTTATATAAAACGTATAAAACGAAAGTACAAGTTGAAGATCTAAAAACAGACTGACTTAAATCTAATTCTAATGTTGAATGCTGGAAATGCTGACATCGCTGGCTGGCCCACTATCTGCTTCGTGGAACGGTGATATGAGCCGGCCGTTACACATATTATCGTGGGAATCGTCTCTATAACTCCTCCACCCTTAGAAGGAAGCATCCCCTGGGAGGCTGATCTTCCTGTTTTCCAATTCTATTACCTCAGGTACATTGGTCTCATTGATAGCCTTTTTATTTCTGCTCGACGTTTTGTTCTTTTTCCATCTGAGGTAGAGGTACGCTATACCAGCTGTTAGTAGAATATACAGTATGAGTGTCCAGAGGCTTGGAATGTGGTAGTTATTGATTGATTCTTTCTGGATTGGAATTATTGTGTTGGTCGGTAGCTCCTTGAGATTCAGTTTCTTGAGTTCGATTTTGAACTTTGGGTTATAATGGTTTCTTGACTGGAGACTGATAGAGTTGACAACTAGTGGCTTCCCATAACTTGTTTCCTGGAAAATTAGCTCCTGTCCTCTGAACTGTAATTTGCAAGAGTCTCGCTTGATTAGGAAGATACCCATTAGTGATCTGGTTTCGATTGACTTCTCACATTGGGCCTCGATATTTTCTTCTTTTGGGAGGACCGCCAAGTATTGATTAATCTCGGGAACGGTTTCGATGTGATTTTCGTTGATTTCTAGCTGGGTAAGGTGACAGCGGCTTGAATTTTGGTATAACAAGATATCTTCTTCACACGGTGCTCTGTAATTGACTTGTATGTTACTTGGACAATGATACCATTTGCCTTGGGTACACTTGTCAGATAGAGGCTTAAATAAGTTATTATTTTTGGCTTTAAGTATATATTTCGCGTTAGGAATTACTGTTAAATATTCTGATTCATGCCTTGTTGGTATAGGTAGCATGTAGAACAGATCAAATTCTATTTCAGAATAAATAGGAATTGATAAGAAGTAAGTAATTTTGTTGGAGTCTATCTTACAGTGAATTTTTAGAATTGATTCAAAATCTAAAATATTTTTGTAATTTACTTCAAAAGGCAAGGTAATTCCGTAATGAGATGATATTCTCTGAATTTCTAGAAATAAGTCGTGGGACTTAATAATGCTTGGATGTAATGTATTTAATCTACAAAATGTTATTGAATTTTCTACATCCTGTAAAGTGTTGAGAATTGCATTGTAAAGGATAGATAGTTGATTAAATAAGTCTTTTGCAAAAAGAACATCCTGATGTGTAGCACCATTTTCAATGAACTGGCTTAGCTGTATTATTTTCGTTCTTAACATTACCTCATTATGTTGAATATCTTGTATAGTTTCGTTAAAGTTACTTATCAATTGATGATTAAGAGAATATTGATATTTTAATTGATTATGCAGATTCCTTTCATTGTTTTGAATCTGATTTAAAATGCTATATATTTTTTCGCCGTCGGAGGCATCCAAATTTCCAGTTAAGCTCTTGACTATTGAACCAACCCCGTTGAGTAAACCTCTTTTAGAAATTTTGTTTCTGTTATGAATTTTAATGTTATTGATTTTACTTAGTACTAGCGTTTGACTATATTTTACGATTTTATTGTAATTATCTAATTCTCTACTAAATATACTATTATTAGAATAACTTAACCTAAGATCATTATATTGAGTGTTTAATTTTGAGTATTCATCATATAAAGGCTGCAGGTCGTAATAGTGGACGAATGTGTGTTCATTCTTCTGAAGTCTGGCAGGGCCCAAATTAATCGGGAGAATGCCTAAATTTTCCGTTATGTTTGTGACCTCTGTTCCTTGTCCGAGGGCGAGGGACCTGAAATAGTGTTTAAGGTGTGAGTTTGTGGTTTTCCCTTCTTTTTTGGTCTTTTAATGTTAGAAATGTGAATTTTTTTCACAAGTGTTACCATGTGTTGGAAGAATTTTAGCAGTCTTACGCTCCTCATTAATGTCGGAGATTGTTTGAGGTTTATATTTATTACGCGTTTTACTTTGTTTTTGTTTATTTTTAACGAAAATTTTCTCCGGAATTTCGGGAAGTTTTTCGCGGTTCTCGTTAGCTTTGGAAATGACACCTTCTTTTTTCTTTTGAATGTCCTCGTTTAATTTTTGGTATAAAAGTTTGACCTTTTCTTTATGATTTTCAATATAATTATTAACTAATTGATTTTCGATATCGATGTTAAAAGGGGAGTTCCCGCCTACGTGCCCAGTTACTATTTCGTAGGGTTTCATATTCGTAGTTGAGTGGATCGTGTTGTTATAAGCCAAAAGTGCATAATCTACCTTAATTTCTATAGGATCGTTTTTGTACACATTTTGGTTATTAAGTAGCCTAATGTGCTCTATTAAGGTTGAGTGGAACCGTTCAATTAACCCGTTAGATTCTGGGTGTTGAGAACTTATGAAATGTATTTCGATTTTGTGAGTTTTAAGTAGTTCTTGAACTACTGAGTTTTTAAATTCTAGACCATTATCCGAAACAACCTGTTCTGGAATGCAATGGTGTGTAAAATATTTAACTAATTTATTTGTTACTTCGATACCTTGTGCTGAGTTGAGCTTATAAGCTTGAGCATACTTGGAAAAGGAGTCGATAATAGTGAGAAATTTACAGTTTTCTAGGGTAATACTATCTATATGTAATATTTGGAATGGTTTTGTTGCTGTAGGAGTGATATTATATTCTAGTTTCAGGGGTCTACGGTCATATTTGGTTACTTGACATAGGTCACAATTGTTAATGTAATTTTGAATAGATTTTTGTTGGTTAGGCCAATAATATGTATTCTTAATCCGCTTTTCGGTTTCATCGATTCCTCGATGATTGGTTTTACCCTCATGATTATTCTGAATTAATTGATTTATTTCGTCATCGGTTGTGACGTCAATGAGTTTTTTTGTACATCTGACTATCTGAATCAGGGAATTTTTAAAATACTTTTGAAGGATCGCGCTGAACTCTTCGTATATTGGGTCTTCGAAATATACGTAATATTTTACCTTGGGGGCCACCATTTCCTTAACAAATTTAATAATGTCTTGTTCTAAATTATTTTTTGAGAATTGAACGAGTATGCGTTGTTTTGTTTTATACAGTCTGATAACGGAAGGGTCTGCTGGTGCGAAATTGACAAGGGAGATTACTATTTGATTTTTACCGTAATTGATCGGGCAATCGGCAATGGGGACGGCAACGATCGGGTTTTCGTGGTTCGAATGGATTGTTGCGTCATCTTCCTCGGCATTTTCGTGATCGTCTAAGTCGCCCGCTTCAGCGACAACCGATATATTATTTTCGCGATCAGATTCTAATGATTCATTGAATTCTTCCATAAATTTAAAAATTGGTGCATTAGATGGTCCGGCTTCGTTCAAGTTCAGCTCTATTCGAGAAAGCGCATCCGCGTTCTTATTTAGCGTACCCTTTTTATATACGATCTCATAGTCAAACTCTTCTAATTTCAGGCGCCACCTGACTAGCATAGAGTTTGGCTCTTTCAGCGAGAATAGCCATGTTAATGGTTTGTGGTCTGTGACTATTTTGAATTTCCTACCAAATAGATATGGCCGGAAGTATTTGGTAGCCCAAATTATGGCCAAAAGTTCCTTCTGTATAGTAGAGTAATTAATTTCGGACTCACTTAACGTCCTACTAGCATAGGCCACCGGTAGATCGGAGCCGATTTTGCCTTGCGAGAGTACTGATCCCAAAGAAAAATTACTCGCATCCGTCGTCAAGATAAACGGTTCTGCAAAATTAGGGTATTGCAATATAGGTTCGTTAGTTAGGAGGTTTTTACATAACTCGAAACAACTGATATAATCCGGGTCATTAATATTATTAATGGCGTCCTTTTTTTAGGCATTTCGTTAACGGCTTGGTTACCTTCGCAAAGTCTTTAATAAACTTGCGATAGTACCCCAATAATCCAAGGAAACCTTTAATTTGTTTAGGGTTCTTGGGTATTGGATAAGTTTTGATAGCCCTGATTTTGTCGGGATTTGGCTTTATCCCATCCGGGGTTACCACATGGCCTAAATATGCCACTTCTTTTCGGAGAAACTCCGACTTATCCAACTGTATTTTGAAATTTGCCGCTCTTAGCCTGTCAAATACCTCCCGGAGCCTGTTAACGTGTTCTTGTAGACTGGTCGAAAAAATGATTATGTCGTCGAGGTACACAAGGCACCTTTCGTTTTGTATACCCCTTAAAATATTGTCCATCACCCTTTGAAAGGTGGCTAGAGCATTTCTCAACCCGAAAGGCATACGCACGTATTCATAGTGCCCCTGCTCGGTGTTGAACGCTGTTTTGGCTATGTCTTCCTCGCACATTTCGATCTGGTGGAAACCCGAGGCTAGGTCTAATGTCGAAAAATATTGACAACGCCCTAGTTTATCCAGCAGATCGGTAATGTTCGGCAGAGGGTACCGGTCACCTACTGTTTTCTCATTCAGCTTCCGGTAATCCACTACAATTCGCCACTTTTTGTGTCCCGATGCATCGATCTTTTTTTGGGACAACCCAAATCGGCGAAGACCATGGCGAACAACAAGGTCGAATTATTTTTTGGTCTAGCATGGTTTGAATTTGGTTCCGTACCTCGGCTCTGTGTACTTCGGGGTACCTATAGGATTTAGTGTAGACGGGTATTTCGTCCGTGGTTTTAATGTTATGTTTTATTTTGCTGGTAAATGTCAATCGGTTCCCGTCAATGTGAAAAATATCGGAATATTCCTTAACGAGGGTTAATATCGTATTGCGTTCTTCCGAATTCATATGTTCAGTTCTGATCTTAGAAATATCAAGCTCATATTTTTCGGTATAGTAGTGATTTAGATTAGTATGAGTATCAATTTTTGTGTCATATTTATTAAAGTCGATGACCTCAATTGGTTCCATAATTTTGAGAGATTTTGGAGAATCCGATGGATTCAGAACTGTACAAATGGCTTCGAAATTTTTTACGTGGGTGAGACATTCTGGTATTTCTAAGTTCGAGAATTTAGTGTATGGGATTATAACATCGCCATTTTCTATATTTTTTACATTGATTTTAATTATTTGTTCGCATCTAGGTTGTACCGTGATGTTATTCAAGTTATCGTTTGGCGTTTCGTGATATAGAATTTTCGTTTGGCTGTTAGGTGTTACTAACAAATTTTTGTCTAAAATAATATTTGCATTCAACAGTTTTAAATTATCGATACCTAGTAAACAGTCAAAATGATTGTGAAAATTAAATAAATAAAATTTTAACGGAGTGCTTTTTTGCATTAAAAATTGTTGAACATGGTATGAAAGTACTGTAATTTTCTACTGATGTACCATGTGCAGTAAAAATTTTGAATGGTTCATTTTTTATAAAATTTTTAAAATATTTGTGTGCGATTTCGGGTTTAACAAATGATTTCGTACTTCCTGTGTCAATTAAAACCTTTAAATTATTTTCAGGAAAAATAATAAAAGGAAGCTTCCTTTCATTATAATTCATGTTCATTAGTTCGAAATTTGGGGGTCGTTGCTGTTCGACTCCACAAATTCGTGTTCCGAGGCTTGTTCGTGAAAAAACTCATTTTGAGTATTTTCGAGGCCATCGTCAGAATAATATTCGTCAGGAAGCTCGACGACTGGTTGGTCATCAATATTGAATAATTCCTCGACAATATAGTTCGGTCGCACATTATTATTATTTCTAGTTTGGTATTGATTGGGATGATAATTACGGTTTTGGAATTGGTTTTGACCAGCCCTATAAGTGTTAGTTGTTGATACACTCATTGGCACGGGTTTTGGCAAAAATTTCGTTTGGTTAGGTTTAAAAACATTTTGATTTGTAGATGGGCCAGCATTTTGGTTATAAGGTGCTGACCTTTGCATTATTTGGGGGTTATGTGAAGAATTTGTTAATTGTAACTGCGGTCGATAATTAGTCCTAAAACTGTTTTGAAATTTATTTTGGAAATTTGGTCTATTTTGAGAGATTGCAGGTTTATTATTTGATATTTTCATTTTTGACATTTTGCTAATAGTAGTTTCTATTTGAAAGTCGTTTGTTAACATGCTTAAAGCGCTATTTAAATCAGTGGGATTTTTGGTTCGCATCAGAGAGCCTAACGGATCTTTGAGACCTCTAAGTAAAACCCTTAATGCTAAATTTCTATGATAATTTATTAATATTACACTTTCAGCGCCTTGGCTATGTGTTGTGATATAAGATGTTTGTAAATTTAATAGTTGTTGAATACGAGTATAAAATTCAAAAGGAGATTCATTTTCTTGTTTACACTCAGTCATCTCTATGTTAAGCGTATAAATGTCCCTTTTATCCGCATAAGCATTGAGAAGTGCAAGTTTTAAATCATTCCAACTATTAATTATACAAGACGAAATATTAATAGCAGCTTCACCTTTAATTTTTGCTAAGATACTAGACATCAGATATTCATTCTGAAAGTCTGTCTCGTCAGCTGTGTTATAAAATTTATTTACTAGCTTTTCGCTTATTTCTATAAATCGAGACAAGAGTTCGGTTTGCCCATGAAATTCTGGGATCATGTTCAGGTACTCCTGTTTTAAAACTTGTACTGTATTTGGCATTTTGATTGTTTCGTTTGTAGAAATTTGAGAAAATAAATTATTTAAATTAGAATCAATTGATGATCTTATGTGTGATCGGTTTATTGAATGATTCAAGAAAATTGAGCCTGAATCAGAATCTTCAGAACTTTCAGAATTATATCGATCAGAAGGGCCTCTATAAGACATAAATGTACTTACAGCAATACTATCAATAATTCCATGTGATTAGGTCCGAACAGAGCGTGCTGATATCCTCTCAGAACTCGTTTCTCACTAGGCTACTAATCCCTTTCACCTAGCTGGACACTACACACTTAGGACACTTTTTTTCACTCGCGAACGGGTCACCAAAAATGTCCAAAAAAAAATTTTTTTTTTTTTTTTTTTCGATAGTCAATAAATCGTTAAAACGAACCGATATTATATTCCTTAACACCGTTTGACTATCCTACCGACTGCGCCACTAATAGTTTTGATTGCCGAAAAACCCTTTTTTAAAAAATTAATTTATTTTATATAAAACGTATAAAACGAAAGTACAAGTTGAAGATCTAAAAACAGACTGACTTAAATCTAATTCTAATGTTGAATGCTGGAAATGCTGACATCGCTGGCTGGCCCACTATCTGCTTCGTGGAACGGTGATATGAGCCGGCCGTTACATATATTATCGTGGGAATCGTCTCTATAACTTATATATATATATACATATACCATTATTGTCTAACCCTCCGGAAATTTTATTCCGATCCGGCAAAGGTGGCGTATACGCGTATGATTACAAAACAATTAATCAAAAAAGTAGTGTTTCTTGAACTGGTGAAACCAAAAATAATTTGTTGTTTAATATAACATACTGTAGTTTAGAAATAAACAGGGTGCCCAGAAAAATAAAACTCTAATAATGCAATTTTTTATTTTAGACCCCCAAGTTTAAAAAATAATTTTTTTTAAATAACTCGAGTATTTCGTGAGATATATATTTAAAATTTGGTACAGTGCTTTAACATAAAGAGTCACATCTTTTGAAGAACGAAAAACCAAAATTAATTGTCAAATATTCAAAATAGAGGGGTTCCAGTACCCACTGACTCCCCATCTTTTTTAGTACCTGCGCCAATGACTCCCAAACTATATTTTTTAAGTTAACCATCCATTTTGGATTATTTTATGCCTCTTAAAAGATTTCGAGAAAATGCTTTGTTTTAGAAATGTTGAAAAATATTGGTGCCTACGCGGCTTACGGTAATCTCATCATTTTCAAATACTAAAACTAAACAATTTATTCAAATTTTTCAATAGGTATAAAAATATCAGTAATAAAGCACAAGCTAAAAATAACTATTTCTAAAGTCAATGGTGCCCAGACAAAAAAATTGGTAGGCGCAATGGATTCAACAATCTACAACTATTTATCAATTAGAAGCATTATAACAAGATAACAAATTTAATATGTTTTATTTTCTTAAAATTATTCATAATTCGTTAATAACTAAAAAACAATAGAAATTAAATTAAAAATAGCCAGTCTAAAGAAATTGTTCGATATGACCGCCATGTTTTTGTAAACATATACGAGCTCTCTTTATTAAAGAAAATCTAAGATATTATTTGGCTTCAACCTGAACTACCCTCCAGCTTGAAGGATTCTTTCTCTTAAATGATTCTCGTTCAAAATTGGAACCATATACACAAAATCTTTCAGAAACCCTCGGGTGGGGAGGAGAACGAGGTGGCCACTGAACAGGAGCATCTCGACTTCGACCAATCCAGCGTAACCACAACAATATATAATTTATAATTACCTGTTTTATTTGGCTTCTTATAAACAATTAGCGGTCCAATTGGTTACATTTTTATGTTACTTGTCGGTTCGTAGGTCAGGACAGTTGTGAAATGTTGATAAATATTATCAAATATGCTTTTAGCTTTATTTATCAACAATGCTAAATAGTGATTACTGTAGTTTGAATAAAGAAAGTATCAATTATGGAATGTTGGTTGATTCCAGGAACTAATTTTTATACGTTATTAAGCTAGTTAAAAGACAAGTAGGCGCCATGTTATCAATAAAAATATTAATAACAATAGTTACAAGTATCAATCCAACAAACTTTCCAGAAACTTATTTCAGTGAGAATGTGAGAACAGACCCTTCCCTCTTAGAAAAATAAAAAAAAAAACAGAATAATTTATAATAGCCGAAATCGTTTCCGGACTGGTTCTTAAACCTTGTTGATCGACAACAAATCCTAAGAAAGTTAGAGACGAACGACAAAATTTACATTTTTCCAAATTAACTGTAAGATTAGCTTCTTTTAATCTAATAAATATTTTTTTTAAAATATCTAAGTGAGTCTGAAAATCAGGAGTGGCGATAATAATATCATCTAGATAATAAAAGTAATATGGTTCAAGAGAAGGTCCAATAACCTGGCCATTGTTTTAGAAGAATTACCAAGCCCAAAAGGCATTACACGGAATTCAAAAAAGTCCTTTACCGTAGACAGCAAAAGCGGTTATAGGTCGAGAATCGATATCAAAGGGAATTTGAAAAAAGAAGCACTTTTTAAATATATCGAGGTAAGAAATTTAGCACCACGCAATTTATTTAAAATACCGTCTATTAAAGGCAATACCTTCTATTAAAGGCATTGGGTATGAATCATCTACAGTTACGGAATTTAGTTTTCTTCCATCAAAGCACACACGATATTCCCCAGAACGTTTTTCTACTAACCATAGCGGACTACACCAAGGAGATTTAGAAGGTTGTATTACCCCCCCATTTTAAGCATTTCATCAATCTCGGTATTTAAGTGATTCTGCATGGCAGGCGATAAAGGATACTGTCATTGTTTAATAAATAGGGTTTGCATCTCCCGTCTCAATAGAATGAGATATTAATTAATTATGATATTAATTATGCAAATTAAAATAAATTATGGGTTTTACCAAAAATAAATATATACCTTTATCCAAAGGAAAAAATACCCGACACTGAATTTTGAAGCACAATCTAATAGAATATGATTAAACAAATATTAGAGAAAAAATATGAGTTTTGCAACTGAAATATAATGATTTATTCCAATGTCACACCGTGTAACAGTATAACACGAAAGCAGAAAAATACTTTACTTAGATAAATTATATGAATTTTCACGGATAAAGAAAGGTAGTAAATAATTTATTATTTAAATAAACTATATCAATTTTCACAGAAAAGAAAAGTGTTAAACAATTTATCTTTTAAATAAATTATATTACTTTTTACAGATAGAGAAAGATGGTGAATAATTTATTATTTAAATAAAATATATTAATTTTCACAGAAATAAATTCTTTTGATTTCCATAGAAAAGATAAGTGGTGTGTGTTACTTTAAGTTATAAACGTTATTTACGGCAAATACCGGTACAGTCTAAAAAATCAAGTTAATTTTCTTCAATACGTTAATACTAGCCAAAAATCTAGGCAACAGACCGATGCGTCTCTACTATGGCTTTAGGATTTTCTTCAGCCATATGTGTGTGTTATGAATATTTATCGTCCCCTTTCTTGTGAATATAGCTTCATCAGCAAACAAAATGTTTCTGATAAAACGTAGATTTCGGTTATTCATTTCACATAACCAACAATCTACATAATACAAGTCTTGCTTTGAACTCTTGAAGCAAAGGAGCCTGCAATTTTTGGAGATGGAATGGGTACAGCTGCTGACTGCGTAAAATAGTGTGTATCTGAGATTTCTCTATGTTTTCGACCTGCTTAGTCAACACTCTGGTACTAATTTTCGGTGTTTCCTTAACAATTCTTAAAATATCCTCTTCCTGTTCAGGTTGAATCGCACGGAGTCGGCCGCAATTACCCCTCCGTCTTTCTTTTAAATTTCTAGTCTCCCTTAGATGGTTAACCATTTTGCAAAATATTTTCTTTTGGGATGAAATCGATTGAGAAATTTTTCGGTATAACGCCTAGCAGCTGAACTAGCATTGGAGTCACATTTTCCTAATCGAGAAATAAAAATAAATGTTTACAGTTTACAGAAATATTTAAATCTTACCCATGATTAAAATCATATCCGTCATTTCAGAAAAGAGTACAATTCCTTGTCTACGAGCCATGTTGGCTTTTCTTACTTACAAGAACACTTCTAGCCCTTAAAAAACTTTTAACTTGTAAAAAAAAGGATTTACTTTGACAGCAGACAAACAATTCTATCGTATCCAGGTTATTGCCATTTGTTTACGAAAGCGCTGACTTGATTTAGAGATATTTGAAAATTATGAGATTACCGTAAGCCGCGTAGACACCAATATTTTTCAACTTATCTCTAAAACGAAGCATTTTTTTGAAATTTGTTAAGGGACATAAAATAATCCAAAGTGGATGGTTAACTTAAAAAAGATAGTTTAGGAGTCATTGGCGCAGGTACTAAAACACTGTAATAGACCTAGGTATACTTTACCGTCTCGCAGTACTTTAGTTTTTCGTTAACTTGCGCCTTCTGTTTTAAATTTATATACATCACATGTAGTAGACGGGAACCACTTATGAACAACAAACATGATCATCAACATATAATTCGACACGGCAGGACATCCATAAATAGATTGTTATCCATCATACGCTGGTACATACTACATATTTACAACAATCATCCTTACAAAATATCAGGGTTTCAGCTCTTTGGACTTCTTAGGTTCTTTTATATTATTTTTATATTATGACATGAAACAGGTATTTTTAAATTTATAAAATATGTTCTGAAATTTAATCAAACTTAGTGTCGTAAATTATTGTTAATCTGTTATCTCATCTCCTTCACGACCTTGAAAAATGAAATTTACTAACAGGCGACGACGTAATATGAAGTAGGCAATAACCAAATAATATAAACGATTAGAAATTTACCACGGTCTTCCAGGCAGAGGTTTACGCCATCCTAGTGGTGGTAGGTAAAGATAAGGTAAGGAAAGGCGCGGAACAGATGATATACATCTGCTCTAACAGCCAGACAGCTCTAGAAGAGCTTTCTAGGCATAAACAAGTGAGACTAGTGTGGGTCCTGGAAGATACCGGGGTTCCAGGCAACGAGAAGGCCGATTAATTGGCTAGACTCGGAACTGAGGAACCCTGTCTCAGTCCTGAGCATTACAAGAAGACAAGTGACAGTGTCCCTCAATTAGTGGGCCCGCGAGACACTGAGGAAGCAGAGGAGGACCATCAGGTCTACAAGCAAATTCGAGATTCTGTGACGTGGCCGAACATATCGAGATCGGCCTGGTTACTAGGTCGGAGCCGAAAGACTCTGCATCTTTTAATCGGAGTTCTGACAGGTCACTGCAAACTTAGGAGACATCTATCATTGATAAGTATTGAGGAAGGCCCTACGTGTCCAGGATGCGGGAGGGATGATGAAGCGGAAGTGATGATGAAATATCTTACCCCTTCCTGGGACAGTGTGAAGCGTTCGAACGCCTGAGACACAGCATCTTCGGTTCTGAGGTACTTCTAAGGTAGGAGATGAGCTTCCTCGCACTGAGTGACATTCTGACCTTCAAAGATTTGACGAGGGAGTAAGAAAAGTACATGGCTGGGAGTTAGTAAAAAGTGCCTGTCTGCGGCCTACTTGCCAGTCGTCAGTCTTCCCCACCATTACCATTACCATTACCATTACCATTGTGACGTACTTCCGGTGCTCTACCCAAGATAGGAAGTGTCACTTTGACGCCCAACACTACGGCGGTGCACACGGTACGGATATCTCGGGCGCCAGTTTCTGTTTAGAGTGCAGAAACACCACTTTACTCTATCGGCGGGACGATAGAGGCCGGGCAACTGCAGTGAAGATACGGCTAAGCCAGGGGTCGAGAAAAAGGCAACTTACACACTACAGTTAATGAATAAACTCTTATTCAATATATTTACATTTATTCTACACACTAATTATTATTTACACTTTATACATCTTCATATTTACAACTTATTCTACAAGCGGTCTTATACTACAAACTTATCCTACAAGCGGTCTTATTATACAAGCGGTCTTATACTACTACGGTCTTAACTACACTACGGACAAGCGGGGCAGTAAGCGGGCGGTCAAGCGGTGCGACACAGTACGCCGGTGAACGAAGCGGTGAAACAATACAAGCACACTATGCCTATCTATTTACCAAACCTTGCTACCTACTTCCGGATCCTGTGCTGGCTTCCTCTCTGGAGCGGTCGGGGTCGGCACGTCTGGACGGTACGGGCGGCAGCAACGGACTCGTCGTGGATACTCTGCAAAATCCTCAAGCTACTAAACTCTGCCAAAAAGCAGAAGTAGGATGAGCGCGGTAGTCATGCGCGAAATATTGCAACTACGTCACCGTTTATCGACTTAGAATAATTCGCAATTACCTTTGGATACCTATGTACCTCTATACTCACAAGTTTACTTACTATCCAAGTCGGCGTGGTGCTTCGGTTGGAGCTCAGACGGGAACTAATTTAATGATAAAATCCTCATGCTAAAACGCAGAAGTAGGATGAGATACGGTAGTCATGCGCGGGTTATTACAACTACGTCACCCGTTCATCGACTTAGAATAATTCCGCATGAAATTTACATACCAATATATCCTTATACTCACGAGTTTACTTACTGTGCTGGCCGGCGTGGTTCCTCGTTGAGTAGCTGGACGGAAACTAATTTAATTATTTTCAGTCTCGGCCTCCCTCATGTTAGCGCGGGCATAAGGGTGCCGGGGACACAATGCATGCGTCGCGTTTCGCTTACTGCCGGCCACTTGGCCTATGTGGAATGTTCATAAAAACATATCAATACTACCTATCTATAATTAACAATTTAACTGTTATTAATTAAAAGCGTAGCACCATAATGGGTAAAATATTTTTCAAAACCTAGCTACCTAACTTAACTTAATAAAATAAAATCACTTCGTTACACCATGTGAAAGTTATTGTCTTTTATAAACATCTAATTATATAACCTAACTCTTTACTCCGTTAAATTTTCATATTAATCATCACAAGCAAATGGCAAATTTTACCATGTAATTATTTTCCGTTATACAATCTCGTTCCATAAATCAGCTATTTACTCTGTTAAAAAATCTTCTTGTTAACTACCTACCGAAAAGTTGTACACAATTTTACTTGAGTAGTTATTAATTGAGGGTTCTGGATCACCCCACACTCCCGTTCCTGAGTGGTAACCTTGATGCCTATTGACCTCGAGGACATTGTCTGTCCAAAGTCAACGTTGCTTTTAATCAAGGTTAAAGTTACCATACGGACAGGACTGGTGAGCGATGATCCAGAAGCCCCAATTTTTACTACCTTTTTGCCTTTACCAGGTTGGTAAAAAATATCCTCTAATTAATCATACGTATAACCAAAAATAATTTATTATACTCACATTTTTTAATAGACAATAATCTCCATTAAATTATTTCCAATTTTGTTCCTATACATTTTAATAACGCGGTTGAATTCGTTTATTTTGGACCATATCAAATAAATGTGTTTTCTACTTTCAAATACAGATCTTAAAATAACTCGACTACTCACAGTCTGATGAGGAAAAGTCAAGGGGCAATATATGTTCAAGAAACATAGATTTAATCAAAATGGAAACAATTTTCAGTTCAATCATCTGGTTTATTAATGTTTAAACTCATGTTTGTTTATTTAGTTTCTAATATATTTTATATTTATATTTAGCGTGTCCCAAAAATAATGAATAGTTAAAAAGTTATATTTTTACGCAAATCTAATATGATAATATGCACCACTGATCTAGTCTTGTGTCCTAAATAAAATACACATCAGATTCTTTATTACTTGTCGCACAAATTATTTAATATACATAACATTACAGTAGTTTACTTTGGTCTGAAGCTAGCTGGTTTATACATCCATATTATATCTTTAATAATAATGAGGTTAGAAATTCAAACTTAGTTTAATTCATTTCAGTAATGTTAAGTTTTCACATGAACTGTATCCGTATTTTTTAGGAATATACCTTATATAGTTTACAGTTTAAATCTATTCGATGAACCGCTGAAAAATGTTAATTTAATCAAAAATTATGCTAAAAAAAATATTATTAATCTAATAATTTAGACTGATATCGCTGCATATTTCATAACGTCCCGTTAAACATAAAGTTATAACTTTCATTTTTTAAATGGCGACCACAATTTTTTTAACAATATAACTAAATTACTGTTTGTTAGACATCAGATAAATGCAAGATTCTGACGTTAAATTAATTTCGTAAATATATTTCGTATTGTAATTACGTACTTTATCTGCAATTTCCTAATATTGGAACTGTTCAGTTCATCGCGTGCTTTACTATCTTATTTCCATAATCGTTAATGTTTCTCTGTAGATACTATGGCCTGGAAGCGTTGGTCGTTTATAGACATGTCAGTAAACATAGTGCTTATTGGTAATTTCTGAGTAATATCAACTTCTCAAGTTTTCTTCCGTGATGTATTGTAATGTAAATATAGCTTTGCATTACCTATCACCATTTCAAAATATATTATTTTCAAGTCAAGAAGATTTATATAGTTTAAATGAATTAACATTTAAAACGGAGATTTATTCTATTGCTTAAAATAAAAAGAATATTTCTCAAGCACTGAACTACGAAAGCACAAAAAAGGGAAATAAATAATACAGTTATCACAAAATTCATTTCTTCACTTCACATCATTTCACTTTAACTCACCTCACATCGCTTCTTCCTCTAAATCCTCGCCCTTCTCACCCTCTTCTTAATTTTCAGATAAGTTACTACTCTCGTTCAAATTTACAATAAATTTATTTCCACCATTTATATGACATTCAGCAATTTTTAAATAATCATCCTTAATTGTAATTACTTTCCTACTTCTTTTTTTCCAATCTCCCTTATTAATTTTCGCCACTTCATTTTGAATTAACTCTACGACTTTTTATCGAATTTCGGAAAAGTATTTCCGTTTCTGACATTTTTCTTCAATATACATCAAATTAATTCAATTTGGTTGAAAATACAGAAATATAGCGGTAATCTCGACACAGTCTCTATAATATATTTCTTTTCATAATTTTTCGTTTGCAGGACTTGTGCTTTGCTATAATTTCCCGCATAATAGAGATCTGAACTCCAGCTTAGTAGAACTCTTGTTAGGAATTTTATACAGTTGTCTCGAATGGTATTTCGTATTATCAAGAACAATAGTGCTATTCAGTTTTAACTTTGGAATTAGGGTATTTTCAAACCATTCCTCTAATATTTTTCCCTCCATGTTCTTGTGGTAATCCACGTTAGTCTTCCATGTTTTTTCCGCACAATATCAATGCATTATCAACCTATCCATCAACTGATCCACAATGTAATATAATCAACCGAGTATCTTTATTAGGGGCAATGAGATTGGTTGATATTTCCTAGATCCATTAGTCTATCCTTTTTTTTACGGTATCATGAGTATCATACCAAGTTTCATCTAGATAATAAATTGGTCTATTTTCCCTTCTGAGTTCTTTTATCTCTTCTAGATATGAATCTCGCTAATCCACTATTCGTCTGACTTCCATAATCGCTATGCGTTTATTAATAGTTTGATATTTAAATCCAATCTTTCTCAACCAATTTCCTAAAGTTCATTTGGTATATTTTAAATGATAATCCATTTATTTTAGTTTTCTGTTTACCATGTCAATAGTTGGGATTTCATTTTTCTGATACGCGTCGTAAACTAAAGTTTTTAAAAGTTTTGCTAACGATGGGTACAGAGTTTTCGATTGACCGATGTCGAATCGTTGTTTTGTTGGGAAGGCACCTTCTTTCACCAGTTTGTGTATTGTGGAACGGGGAACGTTAGTCAGAGATGCCGTTTCACCTAGAAGATATAAAACATACAAATTAGGGTCATTAGCTCATCTCTTCAAAAGGTTATTGTAAACATTAAAGCAAATTGGTTTTGCTTGCTCGTTAAAATGTAGCCGATTTTTTTTTTACTGAAAACACTCATGAACTTTGATTATTTTTATCACTGTAATCACTGTTACTTTCAATTTCACAAACACAATAAGATGTAGACGTAGAGGCCTCCCACGGTCGAAACATTTTTACATTAAATACGATAATCTTCTTAAATTATTTTCAAAAAACACACCAGCAAATAAACAGATATAAAATAATTATGCTAAACAAGTCGGTACCAAAACCAAGTGTGGACCTGAACTATCACAGAATGCAAGTGAAACTCTGCCTTGGTGGCGTGCCAACAAAAACAACAATCATCTTTCTGGCTTTAATGTAAGTGATGTAAAATACGGAAGATGTTATGTGTTAGACATTTTCCACCCTCATGTCGCGTCTTACCCCGCACCACCCATCTCTAAACCCATTTCTCTTACTATATACTAGCTTTCCAAAATGTATCAGTAAATTTTTTAAATGCTGCTTGCACGTTTTCGATGGATCCGAAAATATCTGCAACACACAAAGTGGAGCATTTTAGTTTCTTTATAGCTTTTACCAGAATGTTAAACATTTTATGTGTAACCTTCATATACTTATCACGATTTTGACAATATCGAGATGATTTTATTAATTGTTTACACTGCCACGAATTTGTAAGCGCTGTTTACATGTAGCACACTATACAGTCATCCCGCCTGTAGTAAGTTCTGGATAATTTAATTCATGCACTTATGGAGTACGATGAGACATCATCAACATACGATAATGTGTCACAATCTGAACAGACTAGAGAACCTAAATCCAGTGTACATTAGAGCCAAACCACACGAGCGTTAAATCGACGCACGTTCGCCGCGCGTTGAAATTTCGCGTTGTAGAAATACATTGAAATATATTGTGCCATCCACACGAACAATGCGCGTCATATTTAACGCGCGTTAAAAAATGACAACGCTTGGTATCTCCACAACGCGCGTTTGACGTGGCAACGCGCGTTATACAAATACGTTGTATTATATGTGAGCATACACACGATATTAATTTAACGCGCGTTTCAGTTCATATGAAGACACGTTGCTAGTTAAGTTATAACCTATTTAAAGTACGAATTATTCCGTCTTTAATTTTGGTAAAAAGTTCATCAAATGTTGCAATTGACATACGAAAATAATTAAAAAATTTTATGGGATCTTCTCGAAGTCTAGGAAAAAAGACAGTAGAATGCGCCCTCGCTATATCGTATTTCATTAATAGGGTGTACCCATCATTTTCGGTTTCTAACTCTTCTTTTTCTTACTATTTTTGCACTTAAATAAACAAACAAAACGAGCTCTACATCATCCATGGCTGAATTAACAATGATAGCGCGCGTTTAATGCCTATTCACCTATCTCGTGTGGATGGGCAAGCAACGCGCGTTACTTTAGCGCGCGTGGAACGCACGTTGAATTAACGCCCGTGTGTTTTCGCTCTTAGCATACATGCAAAACATGTACGCTGCCTATACCCGGCGGCGTCTACTGCACTGAAACTGTCAACGATTGGTTTATAACACGATATTAAATTCTAGAAAAATGAATTAAGTTTGGAATTTTCAATCTCGAACACATTAGCTTAGATTTGATAACCCTACTCATTTATTTGAAATTATTCACAGGAACCTGCTAATTTTGATATTTTTTTAAATTTCTTAATAAGCGAATACTCAAAATGTTTCCATATTTCAAAAGCATAACGCACTTCTTCATATTAAATATCATAGGGATTATTATAAATAACTTTAAGGTGAAGAGCTTTGGTATCATGATCACATCGATTATCTACAAATGTTTGTTATTTCATTAATTTTATAAATTAATTCAAAAGGAATTACGACGTACGTAAAGAACCGAAGAAGTAATCACGTTTAAATATCACATCAGTTTGGCCTTGCCAATTTAGGTAAAATGTTTGGACCTGTTTTATTGCAAAATTTCTTAACGGTGAGGTGGTACATATATAAATCCAGTTATTTTAAGATACCATATTTGTCATAATACTGCATACAGTTCAACTTTCCCGTTTGTATTTATTTCAGGTTTTTCTTTTCTTGTAAACGCCCACGAAAAACTAGAATAATATCTAACAATAATTATTGTAATTAATTAAATAATGTGTGTTATGAAATAGCTATTTATGAAACAAGAGCAATATATTTGTGTTTTTACATAGGCATAAAAATTATACACGTAGAGTTCGAATTTCACACAAAAATTTTGCAACTGTCTCTTCTAAATAGTTTGATATTTCTGTTTTCCTTTAATGCATTAATTTATTATCAGTGTCAAATCAGTCACACACTGGATACATACAAATAAAATATCAATCTGTTACCTGTTAGTAGGCGAATGAACAAATAATAAGCTGGTCGTTGTTTACAAATAATAAAGTTAAGTGAACGTCACTATAGACGCTTCAACTAGAGTCAGTTTTCTATGCCCAGGACAATTTTCCTGAAAAAAAAAATGCTGAATAGCATTTTTGAAAAGGAAATCTGAAGGTGTCGACCTAAGATATCAATAATTTTCACAAAGGGTGAATAAATAGTGTAACGAAATTGCAAGCCATTTCATTCCAGTTTGTTGTCCACGATGAATTGGTTTGGTAGATTTTTGTGCTTATGAAAAATGCCTAAATATCTATTTGTCTTTATTGCTCATACTCTACTCTCAAATGTTTGTCTCGTTTCAAACTATAATCGAGTTTAGGTAACAGAATACTACGATGCTTTCTTCTTACTAGTGTAGCGTTCTGATGGAAATCATCTCTAGTTTAGCGGTCTGGTAAAATTTATATATTTTCTGGTATTATCTTGTGATTTTATGATCAACATTATTTAAAAAGTTGCTATATTGATTTAAAGTACCTTTGAGGTAATTTTCATAATAATATTGTACCGTAATTATCTTAATTTACGCCTTGGGCGAATTTGCTTTTCGGTGATCAGTTCACCTTGGTTGTTCTTTGGATCAGCCATTATTAATATTGATTAGTATCAATTTATCGTGCCTTGCTGGCAATTTATCTAATATTACTTTGATATTGTAATAATTTCAGGTGTTAATTTAAACTAACTTTCGGTTATTGTAAATTTTAGATTTACTTGGCAACGGATGTCGCCATTTTGTATCGTAGTTAGTTGTTTTCTGTCTTTGCCTATTGATATTTTAGGTCACTTAGCCACGTTGGTAGCACTCTGAAAGTGGTGACTGGTGACATTTGGAGATTGGTACATCTTTTTGGGCCAAACCTATTTGTTTATAACCTTTGTGAAAATTATCTAATGTGGTGCATTTGTTTTGTGGTGGATCATTTTATATCAGTGCATATATTTACCAACCAGACCTCAGTAACGTAAGGTTTTTCTAAATTTAAAATATCGAATGCTTACTTGAACGTTTACTTAGTATTTATTCAGGAACGCTGCTCTAGTGGAGCCTTGCCTAGTTCTCTGGCAAAGATACCTGCCTAGTTGTCTGGCACTTGATTAACTTTTGATTATCTACAGCAAACATATAGTCAAGTTATATATCTTTAACTTTATCTGCAATTCATTATTCCCTCTCTCAGAGGAACTAATAAATAATTTAATTTAACGTTACCTTCAAGTGGAAATCTATCATATTGTTTTATATTTAGCAAATATTTATTTACGTTATCTTTCTAGTTGTCTGTCTGTATACAGACATTCTAAATTCTATTTTCTTGAAGATTAACTTCTTTTAGTAAAAAAAATATCTTAACATTAAGTGAATACCTATTTTACTTGTTTATTATCGTAGCTACACCTAGTTTATTTGTTGGACTAGTATTTTTTCTATTTAACGTAACTTTTATTGATACTTAAGTTAGTTGAAGTCTTCAACTTCCTAAAATATTGTAGGATACCGATCCTAGTTTGTTTAGTTTGCAATTTACTCTGTAAATTTGTGTTAACTCATATCTGGACCAAGAGATGAGGATAACTGGTGGATCGAACTGATCATTATATACTGGGTGGAGCAGGAAAACGACATTTTATACAATTGGCATTTTTCCTCAAGGGTAACTGCAATACTCACAGTGGTGATTCAAACTGACACCGAACCCCTTAGAGCTTAGCCGTTGGTGGATCCTTCGCTGGACTAACCCATTGGAAGTTACGTAAGATCTTCGTCCCCAGTAAACATTATTATTTGGTCAGAAGAAATTTGTAAGAGATCAGGCATTTTATCTTTTTTTTTCTCTTTCAATATATAATTTTTTTTTGTGTGGTTAATTGTTGATCTTCAACCACGTATATTTTTTTGACTTGTAAATATTGTACATATACTAGTCTTGATTATACTTTCTATTAAATATTATCTTTTTAACGTAGATAGGTTGATCCCATATGAGTAATTATTCATGATAAAGGAAACAGAAAAATTCTCATAAAATTCCTTTATTAATGTGACCGGTTTCGTGAACAAATTAATTACTTCACATCATCAGACACAGGACTACAATAGAAAATGTGTGGTGGTTACATACATACATAAATAAATGTTAATAAGTTAGTAAAACTTAAAAAACAGGAATACAGAAGACAATTATTTCAATATTTTTTAAAATTAGTAAAAAACTTGTTAATAAAAAATGTTTGATAAAATTTGTACCAGAAAGATTGAAATTATTTAAATTAATCAGGATTACGTTAGTTTAAAAATTATAATATAGAAAATGTAAAATTTAAATAATTGAAATGTGTAAAAAAGGAAATTATTTTTATATAATACTTACATTTTTATAAATATAAAACCAGGGTAGTCAAATTAGAATTAAAATAGTTTTGCAACATGTCAAATTATAAGTAAATGTAAGATATAAATTTTGTTAGTATCTAATTAACTTTTTTAATAAAATTTCTAAAATTTAACGTGCTTCTTTTAAACACATACATATACTACAATAGTTAAAATCTAATAAGGGATAAATATTTTTTAAAAAGGAATAGATTAAAAATAGTGCCCTCTAACGGACTCTATAAGAACTAACGTACAATAAAATTAAAATTAAGTTAGAAAACTATGTGTGCACTAGGTTTCTTTTTTCACAATAGTGGAGTTAATTATATTTCGACTGCAGATGGTGATAGCGGTGAAATTATATTTGAACGTGGTGGAAAAATTAACTTCTAAGAAATTGAGGTTATAATGTCGAGCACGTGGGACAGATTTCAGTAGAAAAAATTACAATAATATAAATTAAATTAGATAACCACAGAGAAAGTCAATGAAGATTGAAATTGGATCTGTGAGTTCAGAGATAATGTGTTGGGATCTCTTGAATCTTTCAGGATTTCTAAACTTTCAAGGTTATTAATCAAATTTCCTCTTTTTCCTAAATGTAATATTTTAAGAGTATTATCAAATGTATGGTTGCTATCTGCAAGATGTTTGGCAAAATGAGAGAAACCTGATGAAGAGGTAATACAACGGACGTGTTCTTTTAACCGTGTTTTAAAATTTCTATATGTGCAACCAATATATGTGCCGTTGCATGTGTTACACGAAAGTTTATAAACCCCACATCTATCTAGTGGGTCTATTTGATCTTTACCATTGACAAACAACTTTTCTATAGAGTTAGTTGATTTAAAGGAGATGTGAAAAATATTTTTAAAGCAGTTAGAAATTTTATATGAAACAGGGCCTATGAACGTAAGAGAATGGTATGGAATCTCAGATGGAACTTCTCTGTATGTATTTATGTACACTGTATTTTGTACATATTTATTTAATCTTTTTGTTAGTAAGGTATCAATTAGAGTAGTGTTATAGTTATGAGTAGCTGCTATTTGTTTAATAACCGAAAGTTCCTGATTGTAATTATTTAGAGATAAAGGTACTTTTAATAATCTATTAATATAACAATTAAAAGCTGCCACCTTATGTGAAAAGGGATGCAGGGAAGTATTATCTATAACTACACCAGTGTGTGTAGGTTTTCTATAGATATTAAAATAATGTTTGTTATCTTCTAATGTTATGTTTAAATCTAAAAAATTTAGTGAACGGTTATTATTTTGTATTTCTAATGTGAATTCAATTGTTGTGTGAATAGAGTTGACGTAATTTAAAAAAATTGGTAATAGGTTTGGGGGACCTGACCAAAGAATTAGGATATCATCAACATAACGGTAATAATATTTTATATACTGGGTGTATGGGTTGTTCTTTAAAATGTGAGTTGATTCCAAGTAATGCATAAAAATATCTGCTAAAATAGGAGATAAAGGACTTCCCATTGCTAGACCAGTCTTTTGTACAAAGGTGTCATTATTGAAATTAAAAAAAGTTTTGTTCTAAGCAAATTGTTAATAAATAAGATATATCCTCAATATTATTATCTGAGTAATCACTGTCAAACAATTTTTCATTAACAAGAGTGATTACCTCTCTCCCGGTATATTGGTAAAAAAGGTTAGAAACGTCCAAGATTTTTTTGCTTTTGTTTGTAATTATTTATTAACGGGTTAAATTTAAAGCCTTTATTTAGTAATGATGATCCTGTATCAGTAAAATTTGTGTTGGAATAATAAATAATTACAAACAAAAGCAAAAAAAATCTAGAACTTTTAGCAGTGGAAACAGAAACTATTATACAATCATTAGATATATCACAGAGAGAAAACATTAGAAATGAAGTTAAAAATATCCTAAAAAATGAAAAGAAAAATGGAAACGACAATAGAAACCTTAATTCTTATAATAATAATAATTACAATACAATAGTACGTAATATAAAAACAAAAATTAGAGATAACGATCTGGTAGTCACTAAAGCTGATAAAGGTAACTGTCTCATTGTTATGAATAGAGCTGATTATAATAATAAAGTACAGCAATTTATTACAGATAATAATTTTATAAAATCTAACATCAACATTTCAACATTCATTAATAAAGTCAAAATTTCTTTGAATAATTACAATAGTTTTTTCGATAAAAAAATGTTAAAAGACTTAAACCCGGACTACACAATGATTCCGAGATTATATGGCCTCTTAAAAATTCATAAATCTAATATATTTTCAGACATCCCTATTAGACCAGTAGTTGCTTATAACAACTCACCCACATACAAGTTGTCAAAGTGGTTAAATAAAGTTTTAAAAGACTTATATTCAGGACACTTCTCCTATATCGTTAAAAATAGTATTGAGCTAATTAATAAAATCAATACTATAAATATAAATAATGAGGATATGTTAATATCATTGGACGTTTCTAACCTTTTTACCAATATACCGGAGAGAGAGGTAATCACTCTTGTTAATGAAAAATTGTTTGACAGTGATTACTCAGATAATAATATTGAGGATATATCTTATTTATTAACAATTTGCTTAGAACAAAACTTTTTTAATTTCAATAATGACACCTTTGTACAAAAGACTGGTCTAGCAATGGGAAGTCCTTTATCTCCTATTTTAGCAGATATTTTTATGCATTACTTGGAATCAACTCACATTTTAAAGAACAACCCATACACCCAGTATATAAAATATTATTACCGTTATGTTGATGATATCCTAATTCTTTGGTCAGGTCCCCCAAACCTATTACCAATTTTTTTAAATTACGTCAACTCTATTCACACAACAATTGAATTCACATTAGAAATACAAAATAATAACCGTTCACTAAATTTTTTAGATTTAAACATAACATTAGAAGATAACAAACATTATTTTAATATCTATAGAAAACCTACACACACTGGTGTAGTTATAGATAATACTTGCCAGCATCCCTTTTCACATAAGGTGGCAGCTTTTAATTGTTATATTAATAGATTATTAAAAGTACCTTTATCTCTAAATAATTACAATCAGGAACTTTCGGTTATTAAACAAATAGCAGCTACTCATAACTATAACACTACTCTAATTGATACCTTACTAACAAAAAGATTAAATAAATATGTACAAAATACAGTGTACATAAATACATACAGAGAAGTTCCATCTGAGATTCCATACCGTTCTCTTACGTTCATAGGCCCTGTTTCATATAAAATTTCTAACTGCTTTAAAAATATTTTTCACATCTCCTTTAAATCAACTAACTCTATAGAAAAGTTGTTTGTCAATGGTAAAGATCAAATAGACCCACTAGATAGATGTGGGGTTTATAAACTTTCGTGTAACACATGCAACGGCACATATATTGGTTGCACATATAGAAATTTTAAAACACGGTTAAAAGAACACGTCCGTTGTATTACCTCTTCATCAGGTTTCTCTCATTTTGCCAAACATCTTGCAGATAGCAACCATACATTTGATAATACTCTTAAAATATTACATTTAGGAAAAAAGAGGAAATTTGATTAATAACCTTGAAAGTTTAGAAATCCTGAAAGATTCAAGAGATCCCAACACATTATCTCTGAACTCACAGATCCAATTTCAATCTTCATTGACTTTCTCTGTGGTTATCTAATTTAATTTATATTATTGTAATTTTTTCTACTGAAATCTGTCCCACGTGCTCGACATTATAACCTCAATTTCTTAGAAGTTAATTTTTCCACCACGTTCAAATATAATTTCACCGCTATCACCATCTGCAGTCGAAATATAATTAACTCCACTATTGTGAAAAAAGAAACCTAGTGCACACATAGTTTTCTAACTTAATTTTAATTTTATTGTACGTTAGTTCTTATAGAGTCCGTTAGAGGGCACTATTTTTAATCTATTCCTTTTTAAAAAATATTTATCCCTTATTAGATTTTAACTATTGTAGTATATGTATGTGTTTAAAAGAAGCACGTTAAATTTTAGAAATTTTATTAAAAAAGTTAATTAGATACTAACAAAATTTATATCTTACATTTACTTATAATTTGACATGTTGCAAAACTATTTTAATTCTAATTTGACTACCCTGGTTTTATATTTATAAAAATGTAAGTATTATATAAAAATAATTTCCTTTTTTTACACATTTCAATTATTTAAATTTTACATTTTCTATATTATAATTTTTAAACTAACGTAATCCTGATTAATTTAAATAATTTCAATCTTTCTGGTACAAATTTTATCAAACATTTTTTATTAACAAGTTTTTTACTAATTTTAAAAAATATTGAAATAATTGTCTTCTGTATTCCTGTTTTTTAAGTTTTACTAACTTATTAACATTTATTTATGTATGTATGTAACCACCACACATTTTCTATTGTAGTCCTGTGTCTGATGATGTGAAGTAATTAATTTGTTCACGAAACCGGTCACATTAATAAAGGAATTTTATGAGAATTTTTCTGTTTCCTTTATCATTATCTTTTTATTTAACTTCCTTCCCAACCGAATTCAAGTTTTAACGTTCTCTTTATCTTTTAAAGTAAACTTTTCATTTTTTGGTACTTGCAAAAGTCCTGGCGCCCAGCCTAGATTTTGGTGAGAACTCAAATCAATCTAAGCCCTTATTCACGACCTGCTCACTGAGCTACCGGTCAATAAGTACAACCCCCAGCTTATTGTTTTATGCCAGTAATTGGACGGGGGGTGTTGCAATAGATATAATAGACGTGTGTCCTATTTCGGGTTGACTTCACAATATGAGGTACTTTTTCGCACACGGTGCGAAAAAGTGAGGTTATATTCATATTTGGGGCGAAAAAGAATAACATTTCAAAACAGGAATGATAATAAGAGAAAAATCATTTTGACAGTGGTAGTATAAAAATTTGTATTTGGTCAGTTACATACATAATTATAAATGTGCATTTTAATCATTGTCGATATACCATTTTCAAAACATTAAAAAAATGTAATGTTGTAAAAGTTTTCTGCATAATAACAAATTAGACCGTGTTCCCTGAATTTTTGATTATTGTTGATTTTAATGGTTAATTGAAAAAAAAATTGTAGGGTTTTGTGGTTGTTTAAAATATCATTTCAAATTATATATTATAAATGAATTTTAATTTGTTTTTGCATGTATAAGATATTTATATTTTCAAATTGAAACTATTAGGAAGTTAACCGTTAGTGAAAGATGATAAAAAAAATAAGACACTTACGCTTTTTTACATTTTGTTTATATTCTTTCCTTCGGTAGCTTGTGAATATATCCAAATAATGGCTCCGTGGTCTAGAGGTAATGTACTTGCCTCGAAACCTCGGGGTCCCGGGTTCGATTCCCGGTCGAAGAACTGGGATTTTTCTGTGAGAGAGATTAATCGTAGTATACTCGGATATTTGGTGTGTGTCCATTGTCTCTAAATGTGTAGCCCTTTCCCACACAAGGTCATTCCAGACCTTCAGGGATAAACGGGGTTGTAATTTCATGTGGTGTTATTATTAAAAAAAAAAAATGAATTTTTTTCTCAAATTCTAATAGAAAGCAAAGTTTTTACACGAGTCTTTTTTTATGTAAAATTTATCAGGAAATTGAAAGATATTAGAGAATTTAACAAAAGTGTATCTGCGTCGAAGTTGTAGTTAAAAAGGTGTCGCCGTTTACTCCTCTATACGCCGCTGATGAATTCAATTACGATTTTATTCACTATATTTACTGGGCTATATAACAGTATAAACAGTACCAAATTGGGAGTCGATAGTAATCACTCCCTCCAAGATATAAAGTGAAAACCTTAAAAAAATTATTAAAAATTTCATAGAAACTTTCTTTCTCAAAATTATGTTTTCTATCAAAGGTTAAAGTTTGTCGGTTTAAAACTAGGAACACTCTGTAGAAACAAATAAAATAAATATTGTGTAGTAGAAAATACGAAAATTTAAACAAAATCGACGATTTTAATGCATTTTTGGTAATTATGTTACATTTGCCTAATTTCTGTGGTGTTCTGTGGTGTTTATTTATTTACATATTGGGTTGATTAAAAAAATCAATTGTGAATTATCTTTTATTAATATATTTTTAGTGTAAAGTAGGTGGATTTATTAGATTGCGGAAACTGTTAGTGGTTCAGCCGTGAACATATTGTTTATTTATTACACTTTTACCGTTACGTTATTAACATTTTTATTGTATAATACACATTTAAATAATAGTCGTAACTTATATGTTATTGTAATAATAATAATAACTGTAACTTACTGGAATGAGAAGATTATATGTAAATGTAAATGTTCCTCTATAATCTTTTCTGCAAACAAATATAATTATAATTAAATCATATTTTCGTAGATCATATAATTGATTTAAAGAAGAGATGGTTGATACGTGTTTTTATAATAAAAAAACATTGTATTATTTATTAGAATGATAATTAACTATACAGTGTACTCCAAATTGAGGCTGGATATATTGCTATCTCACTTATTAACGGATATAAAACGAAGGTTAAATGAGGAATGTTATTATGGCCACCTCAAATCTGTTTTTAAATTGTACACCCTTAGTTTTTTCAATTTTCACATGAATTGACCTGAATGTTTGCCGTTTTTTGTTTCCTCCATAACTTCTTAATTATTATTTATACAGGTTAGAAACTTGCACATTATTGGAACATTTTTTGGAAATACGTCTAATAGTAATAGCAAAATTTGTCTGTCATCATTTGTTTCCAAGATGGAAACACTAACTTTTGTATTTTTTATGGACGCCATCTTGGATATTTCGCTGATTAAATAGCTTTTTTAATGTGCCTTTCAAAGATATATATCACTAAAATGTTTAAGTCTTTCTGGTAGTCAAAGGCAATCTTCTCACTTAGGATTATCTTTTTTTAGTTAATTTTTACAACGATACATAAAACAACTTATTAATTATCAGTACAATGACAGCATAACACTGACATTCACACACTACATAACACGCCTTTCAAAAAAAAAAAATAATAAAACATTAAATACAAATAAACATATTACAAATCTAACTTTATAGGAGGTTTCACAACACGACCACTTCTAGTAGTAGTTTGTATTACCATTATCTACAACATTGAAGTCTTTTTTAACATCCGCTTCAGGGTTATATGTTAACATCCTTGTGCTTTCTATATTTTTTTTTGTATTTCACTTGGTAATCCATCTTTAGCTGCTAATTTCAATTACTGCTGTTGGTATGGTTTCAAATGTATCCTGTTTTTCCGAAATTCTCCAACATCGGTGCGTACTTGATAGACATTTGGTGCAGATTTACAGCTGGTTTCCAATAACGATTCCCTGGATTAGCACGTATCGGTTTGGTTTCAGTTCAGAAAGTTGTCTAGTACTGTGCTTGTTTAATTTGGTTACTTTTCAGTTTCTCCCCTACACATTTAATGGGATACTTTGGTTTAAGCATACGTCTTTATACTGGGAGAGTTGTCTGAGGTTTTCTACCCATTAATAAACTACAAGGTGAGGGTAAATCTTGTTTTGGTGTGATATTATAATTGAGCATTGACAAAACCGGATTCTCACTATTTTTCATGACCTTGACCAACAGACCTTTGACAGTTTGAATCTATCTCTCAACTATTCCATTAGAACGAGGATAGCATGGACTAGATGTACTTAATTTAATATCATACTTCGTGGCAAAATTATTGAATTCGAATGAATTGAAAGGAGGACCATTGTTCGAAAATATTTCCAGTTGCAGCCCATTTACAGAAAATATGTTTTCCAAAGTGAGATCACAACTTCAGCAGTCTTGCTTATTACCTTGTTGACGATGACGAATTTAGTAAAGTAGTCCACAACTACTAAATGCAAAGTTCCCAATGACTTAATGTGAACTCCAATTTTATCTCAAGGAAGTTCAAAAATATCGTGGTGATTCAGTGGTTCTCTTATATTACTTATCGAATATTGTTGACAAGTTGGACAGTTGAATACTAGATTACTAGATTCTCAATATCGCTAGTTATTCCAGGCCAGTACATTGAGCCAATTTTTTACAGGAAACTACACCCTGGTGTGCTTTATGTACTAGAGCTAAAAATGCTTGCTTTAAATCATCGTGTGTAATTAGTCCTTTCTGATAGAAAAGAATATTATTATGTCATTTCTCACATTCCAAAACTTTTTTACTTCTAGTGGTACATTAGCTTTATGTTTTCGCCAACCAAATAGTATATAGTATTTTACTCGAGAAAGCACGGGATCATTATTAATAGCATCTATCAACCTTCATCATTTTCCTGCCTCGTAGCAATCACAGAGTAAACCATCAAGTTCCTATCTACATAATCCGTGTTTATAAATTCTTGACTGGGATCACGAGTTAAAGTATTGGCTACTTGCATTTGTTTTCCAGGGATATACTCGAGTATAAACTGGTATCTTAAAAGTTTTATAATCAACCTTTGTAACCTAGAAGACAAGTCGTCTAAAGGTTTCCACAACAAACCCAACAGTGCTGTGATCAGTTTTGAGTTTTGAATGTTTTCGCAAACAAATAATAATTAAATCTTTCACAACCATGCACCAAGGCCAATAGCTCCTTTTTCATGTGGTTATATGTTTGTTGATAAGAGGAAAATTACACAGGAAAATACTCAATCGGATGACCATCCTGCGTGATGTCCGTATGGGCTTGCATCTACGGATAGTATTACTTCTTTCAAGAAAACTCAAAGAACCTGATCAGATGTCATCGGTGGTTACTTAGAAAGTGGAAAGTCTGTATGAGAATAATCATATTTTTCAACTCGAAAATAGTTTTTATCACGGTACCTAATACACAATTATTTCTGAAGCTGCGATACATCTTTTTAAAGCATGTAAAAAGTACTATTTACGAAATAAAATATCCAAGATGGCGCCCATAATAAAAACAAAAATTAGTGTGCCTTACTGGGAAACAAGTGAGGATAGAAATATTTTGCTATCACTATTAGATGTATTTGGTTTCATTCATTAAAATGTTTCTGATAATTATATGTTTAATTGGGTTTATACCAAAGAGGCGTTAACAGTTCATAATTTATATTTATAATGATTAGTTATAAATCTCTTCACTAACATTTGTTTCCAAAATAAAAAAAATAATGACCTTAAACAGTTATTTTTATACGACTACTATTTTAACTGTTATGAATCGATATTCCCACGTTATTTTTTTGAAATCAATATAATATTAATTCGATTTAGTAATTGAGCCTATAAATCATAACCATCAGGCGCATATCATTACAGTATTTTACAGGATGTATTAATTTATAATCGAATTTAATAACAGTTTTCAGGTGTAACTCGGAGCATTTCAATTATCATTTAAATTGATATAACCTCGGTAGCAACATGTTGATAGGATTAAAAAAATAACCCATATCAAGATACAGTAGATTATTTTCCTTTATTAGTTTATAGATAAAAGAGCTAGTAGGTATGCTTATATATATTTTTTATTTCATATGTCCAACCCAAAGTATTCAATTAATCAGGAAGTATGAAGAAAATGCGAAGGTCAAACATCTAAGAATGGGTGTTGGTTTCTTAAAAAAGTATAACGAGTAAACAATTTGTTTTAATTTTAATGAATAAAAATAACTTCAGTTTTTGAATGAATAAGCATGAATGTGTAATCAAAGTGCATGGCTGATGATTTATGTGTTTGACTCACGGAGACATAATTTTGAGTATACACACTTGACTGCTTATTTAAAAAAAAATTAAATACTTATTTAAGGTCGGTCGGCCTATTTCACCAACGCCAGGAGATAAGTGATACGATAAGTTTATCATAGCCTGTGTAAATGCTGGAACGTATAATCTGAGAGCCCTAATTTGCTATGGGGTGCTTTAACGTATTCACGGCGCAAATAAACGGAAGCTATAGTGTAATATCCCGTTCGAAAGAAGAAGGCGCGAGTATACTTTGTTGTTTGGATCTTTGCGAGCACGACCCAATCACAAGCTATATGAAGTAAATAAATTGAAGGTCATCTTTACTTTTGAGCAGTGGTGTGTACTGGAGAACAGTATTTTTTATATATTCCAATACTGAGATAGAGTATACCCTAAATTTCACCGGCCGCCACTGAGTCCTTGTCAATGGTCAAAGATAATTTTCAAGTTATGTGATTTATACAGCTACTAATATAATGTCAAAAATATTACGACGCCGCTGAAACAAATAAAAACAAGCTGGTCAATGAAGCTGAGACATAGGTTTATAATTGTGTCTTTGTTCCACCAATTATTAACTTATCGGTCAGATGTCTTAGCCTGCCTAGACATACGTATCTCTATATTTGTTTATCCTATAAACCTGAGGACGCAGGTCGTAACTAATTTGATATATACGTAAAGATAAAAACAACAAAGTACAGATTCGCTCATTCTATGCCTCATCGATTTGAATCTGGCGATCTGAGTGAAAAGACCACACCAGTTCAAATTCATTTTAAAGAAGGTTAATTTAAATATTAGCATTTACGCCTGGAGCCAGCCAAACATCCACGTGTATACGGTAGCTAATTAGTATTACAAGAAAACAATTATTTAATTTCAGAATATTTTAGAATTGCCGCCAGTTAAACAACCAACGAATCAATGCACACTAAACCGGTATTGTAATAATTCCTATGCTTATGTTTTGGTGGTTGATGATTATGAAGAAATACGTGTATGTACTTGTATTTTAATGTATTTGCGAATTTGTATATTCATTTTTGTGTCGTAAAAAATTTTTTAAAAACTGTTTATTTGTTTACAATATAAAACATTAGTACCTAATATACTGGGAACTGAATTTAACTCTCGCGGCGACAGTACCAATTTTTTTCAGACTTCAATAATTATAAGTGTAATGTGATTATGAATTTTCAATAGTGTTTAAAATTCTAAGCTCACTAGATTTATTTCTAATCTTCACTTTCTCATTTATCTATAGAGAAAGTATTGACGTCGTGAAAAAAATCAAATTTCAGATTATGATAAAGATGGATATTTTGAGACTCAAAAACAGAAAATTTATCCGATTCGGCATGGTGTCTGTGTGTCTGTGAGTCTGTATGTTTATGTTTCTGTGTAGCTGTGTCGCTGGTCATTGTTGGGCTATCATTTTCTCAACATGTTAACGTAGAAATAATAATAATAATAATAATAATAATAATAATATATTTATTTGCAGACTATTAGTATAAAATGTTACATATTTTACAACTAAAAACTAAAAATAGAAAAACAATTAAAAAAAAGAAAAAACAAAAATCATTAATATATAATCTGCAAAAGAGACTAGAAACAATATGTCCCTCAGAGAGAGACTGCTGATCTTAGTTCTAGCCTCGACATTAAGTATAATAATACGTGTATATATAAGAAAAACAATAAATTAAAAAAACAATAAATTAAAAAAACAATAAATTAAAAAAAAAAGAAGAGTAAAAAATAGTATGTGACGGACAAATATTACAATATAGGTATCTACCTAAGTATTAGAAATGCAGTTATTACTGTGTTATAAGATACTTCTTTACATGAGTTTTAAATTTCGCAATTGGTAACTGTTTGTAGACAGAGGGTAGTGAATTATATAATTTGTAAATGTTGAATGAGAAAGACCGCTGGTAAATAGCAGTTTTGTAGGGAGGTGGCGAGAGTAATCCTTTATATCTTAAATTTAAGGTATGTATATCCGAGCGAAATCTTATTTTGCTATATAGATAAGGGGGGACTTTTGTTATGAATAATTTTATGAAAAAGTACTAGAGAATGAAGTTTTCTTCTACCAGACATGGTTAGCCAGTTGTCTCTTTTAATTTGTGAGATATTCTTTCATATTTACTGATACCATAAATGAACCTGAGACAAGATTTCTGTATTTTTTCTACTCTATCCATATTCATTTTATGTAGACAAGGGCCATATAAAACGTCGCAATAATTAAAATGTGATAACACTAAAGTGTTAGTTAATTTAATTTTCAATGATTTAGAAAGCAAGTGACGATGTGGGTATAACATTTTTAAATTTAAATAGGCTCTTTGTATACATTTTGAAATGTGTTTTTTAAAACGCAGATCTGCCTCGAATTCCACACCTAGATTTTTTGCTGCATTAGTAGGTATTAGTATATTATTGTTTATTGAAATTCTAAGATCTGCTTACACCGAATCCCGATTTTTACCAAAAACTAACACATTTGATTTGATTGGGTTTATTTGCAAATTGTGAAGCTGGGACGCCACTGCTAATTCATTTAAATCATTATTTATTTTAGGTTTGGCATTATCCATATCCGAGTGATTAAATGAATAATAGATCTGAGTGTCATCAGCGTACATGTGTGCTGTACAATTTTGTAGAACATTGTTTATATTGCAGGTGTAAATACAAAACAGCAAGGGCCCTAAAATAGATCCTTGTGGGACTCCACAGGAAATATTACCATAATTGGACTTGCCTTTCGTGGTTTCTACAAATTGTACTCGGTTTGAAAGGTAATTTTTTATCAAAGTTACTGAGTTTTGAGAAAAGCCTATAAAATGGAGAATTGAGTACAATAACTGATGATTAATTGTATCAAATGCTTTGGAGTAATCGATAAGGACCAACGCAGTTGTTTTCCCTTGATCTGTTGCAGTTATGATATCATCAGTTATTTCTAATAGAGCAGAGGTGCAACTATATCCACTCCTGAATCCTGACTGGTTTATAGGTAAAATGTTATTGTTTGTTTAGGTGATTCCGTATTTGCAAGTTCATAATTTTTTCAATAATTTTAGATAAAACAGAAAGCAAACTTATAGAACGGAGTTCATTAAAACCATTTGATATTTAGGTATAGGTATTACTTTAGATACTTTCCAAGCATCAGGGAAAACGTTTTTATTAAGACATACATTTATAATATCGGTGATATACGGCAAAATATGTGGACAACAAAGAAGTAACATGTCGATATTAATCATATCTGCACCAGTAGCCTTAGATTTTATTTCCAGCAGAAATTTATAAACAACATTTTCAGATACTGTTTCAAATGTGAATAGCGAATCAAATTCAGTTTTTAAATTAGAATCATAGAAATGTACTAGGTCATTATCTAGAGTAAAGTTAGATGTTCCTTGCTGCAGGAAATAATTATTGATATCATCTGGTATATTTAAGGTGTCTGGTAAATCTGTTTTGTTGTTCGATTTGTTGTATACATTCAACTCAGATAATTTTTTCCACAAAGCCTTTCTAGAATTATTGTACACTTTTTCTCGTTCCGAATAGCAATATTTGTTTGGTTTCTCAATCTTTTATAATATTCCCGATGTTCTATACTTTTTGTTTTATCATATTTCTTAAGAGCCTTATCACGTAAACTAGTGATTAATTTGATGTTATCAGTAAACCATGGCTGCTTTTGTTTTTTGATTTTTATGGTTTTCTCTGGCGCAATTATATCAAATATTCCCGCATTTACCACAGTTCATATCATTTAAAACTAAAATAATGTCTATTAGAGTAGCTGAGTTATTAGTAACACGAGTTGGACTATTTATAATTTGTTTGAAATTAAACGTATCAATACATTCTGAAAAAAGTAGTGTTTTCCTGTTGTTAAGATCTAACATATCTATATTTATGTCCCCCTCCACATACTACCTCATTACAATTAGGTAATATAGCTACAATACTATCCTCGAAATTTTTTATAAAATCTAAAATATTTTTATTTGGTGTTCTATATAATACACCAATTGCAATTTGTTTTTTATTAACGTTAAATCTTACCCATAATTGCTCCAGAGTCTCAAGGCAGCTGATTTTAATAATTTCATACATTAAATTAGACCTCAAGTATATTCCCACTCCACCTCCTCTTGTCTCTCTATCACACCTAATAAATTTATATCCCGCTATCTTAACAGCATTATCTGGAACAACATTAGTTAACCAGGTTTCTACTATACCAACAACGTCATATTTCTCCTGTAATATGAACTCTTTAACTTCTGTAAAACTGCTAGTTAATGATCTAACATTAAAAAATGCAATAGATAGATTCTTCATTGTAATTTGACTTAAAAAAAATTTTTCTTTATTTTCCCTTTTTCTTTCTCCCTTCTTTCCTCTTTTTTCTTTTTTTTTCCTATATATAGGTACCTACTTGAAAATATACTAACGAATTAGGAAATATATAATTAGATGCTGCGAAGAATTAAATAACAATATAACAATCGTAGATGATCAATAGTAATAATATCATATATTAGATAAGAGTTTATAACAAACAATTAATGCATAGACATTTTTTCTTTTTTTTTTTTTTTTAATTAATACTAGATGGGTCACGCTTCCTAGTAACTGGTCCTTGCTGCTTATTATTAGTGTTCAGTTTCTTGGGATTCGTTCCAGTAGCTTTTCCAGGTGTTTCAACTAATTTTCTTTTCCTTTCTTCTTCCCTTTTTTTTTTATTTGAGTTCCCTCTTCTTTTTGTATATCACTTTCTTCTGTTGCGTACGTACTTTTCACGAGTGCTTCTTTATTTTCTTGCAGTGGGTCAATCGTATTTTCTTCTAGGCTTATATGATCCTCTTCCAAAACGGGTGCAGGAGTAGACGGTTCACTGAATGCGTTACGTGCTGGTGGTGGGGAATAATATACTGGTGCTAGATGCTTTTCCTTCTGTATATCCTTGTAAGTATAGAAATTACCTTCTATTACTAATATGCTGCCTCTCAAATATGCTACTTTATTATCCTTCTTTGCTTGTTTCACTGCCTCTAGTAAAATCTTCCTTTCTTTTCTATCTTCGAGTGTCAAATCTTCTTGTATAAAAATATTTGTCCCTTTTTAACTGTGTTCGTTTGCTAATTACCTACCAATTTGAAATTATTTAATATATTTTATCTCGTTTGTCTCGTTTCTTTGCTTATCTATTTGCAACCGGTTATTAAAATATTTGTACTTAAATTTTAGTTAGGTGCACGAATAAACTTTACTTAAAATATAAGACGTCCCATTCACTAGGTGATACTGAAGCAACCACATTGTACAATGTGATTGCTCTGAAATTGCTGGGAGATTCTGTTACTCTCCCAGCTTCCCATTCAGTAGGCGACATACAAGAGGTTTGGTTGACAACCGATCTTTTTTCGTCTTTAATCAGTTTGTTTAGGCGATCTGGTCGAAATCGTCCATTTACTGAACTTCAGATTGCCGGCGACTGCGATCGGATTCACGGGACATACCATTAATAATTATTTTCAACTTTTTCCGTATAATAATAATTTGCTTGACGTCTATGCACAAACTAAAGTGATTTAGGAATATTTCACATTATTAAAAAATGTTTAGAATAGTTTGCAATAAGATATTCTAATGGTTAGATTTAAAATGAGCGATCCATTTTTACTTTGGAAAAATACTTCTTAAGAGTTCATTAACACATTTAAATCAATATCCAAGTTTTTGGCGAAACAAACTTAAATATGTGTTACACATACATACTGGACAATCGACATGTACTAAAAGATATATTTATATAATTTTCGTTAGTTTCCTGTAGAGTGCAACGATTTCTGATTTTAAGGCTTTTTAGAAAATTTTAGCAGGAAACTTACTAAGATTTTTATGTATAACTTTTACGGTTTATGTTATGTTATGGCGTGAGCATAAGAATATGGCAAATGTATTCTTAATAGACACAATACTAAACATCAAAGTTGAAGAGTTTTTCCAATTTTTTTTATCCAAGTAATCCTCTGTTCTATATCTAGTTTAAATTTTGCATGCTCACGCCCTTAAGTAGCATCTTATCTAGGATCAATATAAATTTAGAAGTTCTGATGTAACTCATATAACAGATATGATTTTTTAAAAACATGACTGTTTTAAGTGTCCTGTAAATGTCTCTTACTTACCTGTATTATTTCTGGTGGGAAATCAAAAATTTCAAATGCCTAGCAGATGATATTTTTCGTTGCACTTTTACTAGAGCAATCAAAAAATGTCTTCATAAAAAGAAAAATGGAATTAAAAATATTTATGTTACACTCTTCGATCAAGTTTTACTTAATTATAGTGTTCGGTAATTCCTGCTGTACGTTGTTTATCTTCTGCCAAAACGTTGAGGAAATTTATTTACCTTTGTTTTCTTATACATACTATACCCCAAATTTTGAATGTACATGCATACAAGTAAATTATAAATCAGTTCTGCTCTAATTCCTTTGGCTAGCAAGTGAACGCGTCCATTACGGAAGTAGTATTTTAACATTTTACTAACCTGCATAATTACCTTATTTACATTTTATGTTTTTTCTATCTTTCTTGTAACTTTTAGGTACTTGTTTGTTGCATAATATACTGTTTTTAAGTAAAGTCGCACTTTTTTTCTGTTCAATCTAGAAATATATATGGCGTAAGTTAAACCTGGCTAACCGTCTCCATTTTTCTAATTTATCGAGATATGCAGATGAAATTTTAATATAGTTACCAGCGTGGTAAATCAATAAGTGCTTTCGTAGAGCTGCATTGTATCTAAATAGATAAAAGGATAATGGAAATTTATTCGGTTATGATTCACTATTTTATTTATATGAATAAAATATAAAAGTGTACATTTCTGAAAACTAAATTTAATCATAGTCGTTTAAATGTGTCATTTATTTTTGTTTGTTTGGTAGTACAGCACTGCAACACCCCTAAGGTGGCCCCTTGGAAGACATCACAGCAGCCGCCGCTGGTTCTTACCCACAAAAACTAGATTATGATGAAACAATAACATCAAATTTTTTTCTTCGTTTTCGCTAGAAATTTACTTCATTAGAATAGTTGTTATATTTAAAAGAATTTAGATTAATTTTTATATAACTTCCATATTATGGATATATTTTTATTAGTAGACATTAGCTAAAAGACTTTTTTTTTAGTTTCTTGACAACCCACCCTTATAGCATATAAAAAACATTTTTTGTAGACTCTAAATCGAATTTTGATTAAAGAAATTGATATAAAATAATTCAATAAATAATATTCAGATATATAACGCATCGGTAGAGTAGTTGGCTAAAGCGCAGACTGGCAAGTTTGACTAGATAATCTCACTATCGTAGCTGCGGATTCGAATCCCTTCACTGGCACTGGCAATGTCGGTGGGAATGGTTGTGTCAGCATTTTTTTATCAACGTAATCCTCTCCTATTTGGAAGTTGTCTATTTCTATGGTATTTATTTATTTATTTATTTATTATTAAATTCAGAATTCATTACAGATTCAAGAAAAGTAAAAATATGCGAGGTATTCCAATAGTCCCCCACACACCAGCGGATAAATTGGACCAACTTGATCCGCACGGATTTTATCGGCGAATCAGGCTCGGCACATACCAAATCCGTCCTTACTTATACGGTTCGAAGATTTGACCTCCCGATTGGATCTATCAGTTAAAGTTCGCTCGTTAGTGGTACAAAACTCATCACTAGAGCTGTCCGATGTGCCTGGAGTACAGCCACGGTCTTGCGCTGTCGTCACACGTGCCGATTTAGAAGTGATTTACGCTGCAGTCTTATTTGAAAGGTTAATGCGTGAGGTTGTACCTATAAATTATACATAATGTCAAACGCGCCAAAGGGTAAAAAACGACCGTACGCTGACACAGTGAATAAATTTATGCAAAATAATTTGTAAAGTTTGCAATCAAGACTTAATGTGCTGGCACAAAACAGATTGTCGTCGTCATATCAATACCGTGCAACATCAAAATAAAAAAATGGCATGCCTTTGACAACTCAGTTTATGTGTGATTTATTGTTAATGTTAATAGCCTGTAATATTCCGCTACACATACTGGATAAACAACCATTTCGGGAGTTTTGGAATAAATACAATCCCCAGGTGAACTTACCAAGTCGTACATCGTTATGTAGATATATTCTAGCTGTTCGTGAAGACATTGTAAATAGGATTAAATGTGGATTAAAAAATACACGGCTCTGATTATGTATTGACGAGACGACAGATTGTAAAAAAAATTCTATTTTAAATATTATAGTACGTGTACTGGACCCTCTTAAATCAACATTTCCACGGCTTTTTATTATGCTGAATATTTTCAACAAATAAAAGCTGTGATACTACAGTTCAACCCTAACGAGGCTGCAGCTATTAGGGAAAGCCAGACAAGCTTTCAAGGCGTTTCCCTTGAAACAGATTTAAAGAGTATTAATAACAATTATAGGGGACTACACGACGCAATAGAAAAATTGCAAAATAGTTCGTTGTCGTTAGTGGAATCGCTGCAAATAGTGGACGACGTAAAAACACAGCTACAGGCTATAAATGACGCAAAAAATAATCGCGTTAGTGAAAAATTCGAGAGTGTATTACAGAAAGATCCTGATTTTAGCAAATTAAGACAAATTTGTGATGGTGCATCTACAACTTCGTTAAGTGAGTTCACAGATTGTTTTACTTATGCCTGTATTACATCCGTAGATGTCGAACGGTCATTTTCAAAATACAAACATATTTTTTCACCAAAGCGAACATCGCTGACAGAGACAGCTGTAGAAACATACCTGATGCTATTATACTATAGATCTTCCCCACTTTGTGATGACGACAACCAAACTACTTCATAAATCTGTTTAAATGGGTGAGTTTTATACAAATTTTTATAAAATGTAACATTATTGTTAAAATTTATTTCCATTTAATATACTTATTCAAGTATTATGATATGATGTAAACATATGAGTCATATGACGGCTCTGGCGGCCAGGTGATCTCGGACAGCTCTACTCATCACCTTATAACAGTTTTTACTCGGCTCGTTAAAAATTCTTTTCCCATATAGCGCGTATCTGAAGCCATTATTATTTAGGGTACAAATTTGAAGGTTTAACTCGTGCGTCGCCACTAACTACCACATTGGAACTGTCAAGTTAAGACTTGCAGACTTAGTCGGTGCGATATGGGAATTGGACCGATGTACCTCGGCTTGTCACACTAACGCAAAGTTTTATCAGCTGACTTAGCCCATGCCGCATCAAATCGGTCGGGCCATCCGCTGGTGTGTGGCGGGCTATTGAAAATAAAAGTAATTTTTGACGAAACCGGAAATGCAAAAAAGTTAAGATATTGCCATATAATTCTTATATGTGTAACAACATGATATCATCTGCTTATTTTAACAAATAAGGAAAACAGAGGGTAGGAGCCAGGTTTTATTTACATCTGATACAAGCGTACTTCTCGAATTAAAAATAGTAAGGTATTTATGAATGGTACAAGGACGAAAAATGCAGCTCTGCGTACGATTACGGAAAATTGCCAGACGATGCGTGGCCGAGGCAACCGCTTGAGTACGAAAAACATTTTCGTCCGTGCACTATTTTTTATTCGATGATAAGAAGATAATAATAAAATTTGTTTCATATGACAGGGTGTGGTATAAAAGTCTTGTTCTTTTCTCACACAGTTATGACAAAATCTTATGAATATTATGACAGTTACTATAACATAAAATGCAGTTTTTGACAGAAAATTGTCGGACTAGGCGAAAAACGCTTTCGTCCGTGTGTCATACACTATTTTATTTTTTTTTTCGATTGTAACAAGAAAATGGTAAAATTTATTATATTTATTTTAATTGCAAACTCTGATCGTAATCGACTACACGTCACTTTGAATTTATCTAAAAAGAACATCTTGACAGTTTATTTCTTTTTTTTTTTGTATATTGATCATATCATTATTTTGTTTGTAACTGTTTATCGTCCGGAAAGTACATTTCGTTCTAGGACGAAAACTATTTTCTGGCCTGAAAACATAGTTGCTTAGCAACTACAACAAAAAGTAATATCTATTATAAATATGTGATGTGGCAGCACATAACTTTCTTATACCAGTATTTTATCATACTGATCTAAAAAAATCATTCTATTTAATTCTTCACTTACCTCAATTAAATTTTAATAGCGTACCTTGAAATGTTTCATTAACATTTTTAAATAATTAAATTTCAGTGTCATTCGATACTGTCAATAATAATTCATGTCATATATTTTAATAATTTTTTGTTATTGACATTGACATTTTTGTAACTAAATTAGACATTTCAATTATCAAACGGTTAAATTTATCCTAATCCCATTTTATGAAGATAAATGTGTATAAAATATCAGTTTACATCAGCTTTATTTAGGTACTTGGAAAATATATTTTATTGGCTTGATATAGTAGACATTATTTATAATCCTTCATATATTTTTTTTAAAGGCAAATACAAAATAAATTCGGCTCCATTCAGCTGACCAATTTTGCTCATCACCGATTTTGTCATTGTCTTTGGCCTTTAGAACATATGTACCAAATTTGAAAGTTTGATCTCAAAAACTGTGGCTATTATCGCGATACTACAGACATGCCGACAGATTCTTTTCTCTAAAGTTATGTTTTTTCATTATAATTCGTTGAGATTAGTCCAGAAATGCAATAAGAATTTTTAATTGTTTGTCCCGAAATAGTAAATTTTTTCTTCTTTCATTCATTAGTCTCTTCTGGTGGTACCACATTCCCCAAATATAATGTGTCACCTAAAATGTTATTGAAAATCTTAACTGCCAAATTTGGGAAGTCTCCCATTAGTATTTTTTGAGTTATAGCAGATACACACATACACACACACACATCCACACACACACGCACCGGTAGACATCATTCGGAAAATAGTCAGAAGAAGGAGGATTCAAAACGCATATATCATTCAAAATCTCAAGGTCGAAAAAAATCACGATTACTATACTTCCTTATATTAGTTATAAGAAATTAAAAATGTAAATCAATCTGTTTTATTTAGGTATAACAAGTTTTTGTTTTAACTTTTTGTTTTTCTTTTTCAGGAATGGTGAAACACTTGCAATCCCATGGCAGCAGTGGTTAGCCATGCAATGCGACGATTTCCAACCTCACCACCCGATACCGTCTATTCGTCTTACGGGTTAAGGGTAAGTATATCTTACCATTTTATTCAGAAATTCAAATAAATATTTCTGCATATAAACAGGCCACCTTGTTAAACGTAAGTTAAGCGGATTTTTTAAAAAAATATGCAAAACGCTGCAAAATGAAAATGCCATTCTCTTCCCTTTTTGGAATAACAACATTAAATGTTTAAATTTTAGTACCTTTTATCGTATTTTATAATATAATAGGTCGGTCATATAAAATTATATTGGGCCTTGGTGTTCCACAATTTTTTTAAAGGATTGAATCAGTCAAAAATCTATAGATCTAGTGGTCCCTCGTGAGGATTTCATTTTGTTTTCACTAACTATTATTAAATATGATTTGAACGAAACAACTACACAGCGGGCAAATACCCCGACCTGCGTTAGATTATACCTTCAAATCATGATAAATCAGTAGCCAATATCACTTGTCAATTCCTAACCAGACATAGACCGGTTTCGAACTTATTAGTTCTCCTCAGTATGCCATAGGTTATGGAACAGACAAATGATAGTTGCCAACCTGCTAGTCATATACTGACTAAGGTAAATTGAGTAGTGGTGAGAGGTATGTGAAACTTCTCATATGGTCCAAATGCTACTATCCGACCGACATCATATGAGCTGCTAATTGCCGCGGTGGGACTACGGTAGGCAGTTCTTCCAGCTGATGGGGTGCCCTTTCGTAACCAGTCCTGCGCAAGAAGGATACTTGGTCTCTCAGATGCATTTCGCACCAAAGAGCATGCAATCGCGCCATGTATCCTTTCGCTCAGGTTCGCTACTCTCGCAGCAGGTCAGCAAGTCATTCCGAAGTTCTATTATCCACTTGAAGCGTCCTTGTCTATTTCGTTCGTCCGGTGAGATCCCTGCCCGCCTGTCTCTGACCCCCATCCGCTTGGGGTCGGTCATGAGGGGCCCTTCCTCTGAGGCTGTATGAAACTAGAGTATTAGGGTACCAAGGTGGATAGCTGTGGTACACCCGGCCGGTATTTGTCAGGCAGAGTTGCCTCTGCCTGTCCAGGGTGTACCACACGGAGATTGCCGGTCCGTTGTACCCCTTTTATTTATTTATTTATTTTTATCCGATGCCAGTCAGTCCTACCGTGGCCTCCTATGCCTCACGGGAGTCGCGCCGGCGCATCAACTACAGCCACTCCCCACATCCCGAAGGGTTAGTGACTGTAGATACCAGAATCGTGTGCCCTAAGCAGACGGAGAGAACCCAGAATGACCGCCTTCTGCATTTGGCCTGACAGCCACTCAGCTGATTTTTGGCAGGCCGAGAACAGCGTAGGCTTTATCCCTCCGGGTACACCGATTATAAGGACTACCATTTTAACCGAGTAGCCTGGGTACAGCACTTGGAGCTCGTACCGGAGATCGCGATATTTGGTCCGTTTCTCTTCCTCCTTCAAGGTGATGTTTTTCTTTGCAGGTGCCGAGAACTCGATGACATACATCAACTTGAGTTGATGGTCGAGGAGGGCTATGTCAGGCTTGTTGGCTTGGATTAGCCTGACAGTCGGGAACGAGTAGTTCCAGTAAATCCGGCATGTCTCGTTCTCGACAACGGACTGAATATCTCCGGACACGTAAGGCAGCACTGGTGTCTGGTCTACCCCGTACGAATGCTTTAGATGGTAGTATAGCACTCGTAAAGCCGCGTTATGTCGGTGGATGTAGGCCGAAATCGCATATATGGGGCATGCAGAAAGTAAGTGCATGAGCGATTCCGGTGCCTGATGGCAGGTCCTGCAGTTGATATCAGGAACCTCTACACGCCACACGCGGCTACGGTAGACCAAGGTGTTGATAACACCATCTTGGCAGGCCATAATGAATCCCTCGGTTTCCGACTTAAGCCCTGCTGACATTAGAAAGGCGAAGGTCAGCCTGGTCGATAAACCCAATGTTTCTATGTTCTTATAGAAGACACCATGCTTTGGTTTATCGACGTGCTGCCGAAACAGATTTTCCTGTTCAGCAGCTCTAATTCGGGCTTTCAGACGATTTGGCTGAAGTTCGGTGACTGACTCAACATCAGCACCTCGCCGACCTCCTCGCCTAATGTCAAATGCGAGACCGAGTTCAACTGCGGCTCTTTTTGCTGCCTTGAACAATCCTGCTCCCACTCCTACAGTTTCGTGATGTTTTACAAACCGCAAGAGCAGATCTAAGCTCCTGAGTATGTTACATGCCATACTCAGTACTTCTCTGCCATGCGTACACTTCAGGCTCAAGAGTCCTCGGCCCCCCCGTTGACGTGGGAGGTACACACGAGGAACGGACGATCTAGGATGAATACTTCTGTGAATATTCATCATCTTGCGGGTATCTCTATCTAATTGGCGCAGCTCCTCTACTGTCCACTTTACTACTCCAAAGGAGTAGAGCAGAACCGGAACGGCAAGCATATTTGTTGCAGACACCTTGTTATTCCCCTAAAGTTCGGAAGACCAAATCTTTCGGAGACGGTGTCTGTACTTGCCGCGGAATCTTTTATTTGTGTTACATCCTGGATGAGCCTTTGTTGCACACCCAGGTATGTATAGTATGTATGTATGTATATATTATTATTATTTTTTTTTTCTTTCGGTTTCCCGATGCCGGTCAGTCCTCCCGTGGCCTCCGACGCCTCACGGGAGTCGCGCCGGCGCATCAACTACAGCCACTCCCCACATCCCGCAGGGTTAGTGACTGTAGATACCAGAATCGTGTGCCCTAAGCAGACGGAGAGAACCCAGAATGACCGCCTTCTGCATTTGACCTGCCAGCCACTCGGCTGGTTTTTGGCAGGCCGGTATGATCTTCAGTTCCGAGAGCAGCGTAGGCTTTATCCCTCCGAGTACACCGATAATAAGGACGACCATTTTGACCGAGTAGCCTGGGTACAGCACTTGGAGCTCGTACCGGAGATCGCGATATTTGGTCCGTTTCTCCTCCTCCTTCAAGGTGGTTTTTCTCCGCAGGTGCCGAGAACTCGATAACATACATCACCTTGAGTTGATGTTCGAGGAGGACTATGTCAGGCTTGTTGGCTTGGATTAGCCTGACAGTCGGGAACGAGTAGTTCCAGTAAATCCGGCATTTCTCGTTCTCGACAACGGACTCAATATCTCCGGGGACGTAAGGCAGCACTGGTGTCTGGTCTACCCCGTACGAGTGCCTTAGATGGTAGTATAGCACTCGTAAAGCCGCGTTATGTCGGTGGATGTAGGCCGAAATCGCATATATAGGGCATGCAGAAAGTAAGTGCATGAGCGATTCCGGCGCCTGATGGCAGGTCCTGCAGTTGATATCAGGAACCTCTACACGCCACACGCGGCTACGGTAGACCAAGGTGTTGATAACACCATCTTGACAGGCCATAATGAATCCCTCGGTCTCCGACTTAAGCCCTGCTGACCTTAGAAAGGCGAAGGTCAGCCTGGTCGATAAACCCAGTGTTTCTATGTTCTTATAGAAGACACCATGCTGGGGTTTATCGACATGCTGCCGAAACAGATTTTCCTGTTCGGCAGCTCTAATTCGGGCTTTCAGACGATTTGGCTGAAGTTCGGTGACTGACACAACATCAGCACCTCGCGGGCCTCCTCGCCTGATGTCAAATGCGAGACCGAGTCCATCTGCGGCTCTTTTTGCTGCCTTGAACAATCCTGCTCCCACTCCTACAGTTTCATGATGTTTTACGAACCGCAAGAGGGGATCTGAGCTCCTGAGTATGTTACATGCCATACTCAGTACTACTCTGCCATGCGTACACTCCAGGCTCAAGAGTCCTCGGCCCCCCCGTTGACGTGGGAGGTACACACGAGGAACGGACGATCTAGGATGAATACTTCTGTGAATATTCATCATCTTGCGGGTATCTCTGTCTAATTGACGCAGCTCATCTACCCTCCACTTTACTACTCCGAAGGAGTAGAGCAGTATCGGAACGGCAAGCATATTAGTTGCAGACACCTTGTTCTTCCCCGAAAGTTCGGAAGACCAAATCTTTCGGAGGCGGTGTCTGTACTTGCCGCGGAGAGAATCTTTTATTTGTGATACATCCTGGATGTGCCTTTGTTGCACACCCAGATATGTATAGGTCTCTCCGGCATCCAGATGTCTTAGGATGCTTCCGTCTGCGAGCTGCGCATCTTCAGAAAATTCCCCGCATCGTCCTCTCTTGAGGTGGACGACTGCACATTTGTCCAACCCGAACTCCATACCAATTGCCCGCGTATATTCTTCGACCACCCTAAGAGCGTTTTGTAGTTCGCGCTCTCCGGAGGCATAAAGTTTAAGGTCATCCATATAAAATAGATGGGTGACCTTATGCCTCCGGTCGCTGGGTGGCCCACATTGATGTCCGCGGGTTTGGCGGAGCCCAACAGACAACGGCAGCAGTGAGATGCAGAAGAGGAGAGGACTCAGGGAGTCACCCTGGAAAACTCCTCTCCTAAATGCCACCTGCTCTGTCGTAACCCGCTGTGTACCTGATGTTATGGTGAAGCGGGTCTTCCAGAGCGGCAGCAGCTGTTCTATGCATCTCACTAGTGGTGCTGGTACCGCATTATTATTATTATTATTATTATTATTATTGTAATTATAAATATTTCCAAAATTAAATACTTTTACTTTATGTATGGTGACTGCAACATGTTTACATTTGTGTTCTTATATTTTTTACTGGTGATACAATTCAACAACAAAAAGCATGCTCAGTTAAATTATATTTCTTGCAGGGTGAAGCTTCCCATAAAGAAGGTGAAAGTGCTTTATCGCGCTCAATGCGCTACGCAGAGCCATGGCTTTACGGGAGCGTAAGGGCACCTGGAGGCCTTCTTTTAACACCAGCCTTTGTACTCTGTACGTGTCCGGACTACGTCAATGGGACAAAACGATCCAACAAGAAATCTCCTTCTACATGCAAGAAATGCAAAGGCACTCGACTTCCTTTGTCACCGGTAGAGTCAACCAAATTTGGTACTGTACGATGTTATCCCACCGTACATGCCACTGCTTCAACGCCGTTACGCGCTGGCACGGTGCGCGTGAGTTCCTCTTCAAGACCATCCATATTACCTTCTGCTGACCCCTATGATCTCATGAGAAGATCCCGACTATCGGTATCTGAAAGTTCAAGCCAGTTCAGAGCTCGATCGATATCACCAAATAAATCCAGAAATAGCGATTCTAGGAGCCATAGTGGAACCAGATCGAAAGGTAAAGATTTTAATTTATATTATACAGGATGTCCGGAAAAATGAGGCCAATCCGGTAACCATGGATTCCTTGAGCAAGCCATTTTTCATCTTAGACTTGTTCGATATACATGGTGTCAAAGTTTAAAATTTAATTTAATATATATTTTATTAAATGACTCGTGTATTTAGTAATATATTTATTTAAAATTTCGTACAGTGCCTCAACTTAAACAGTCACATCTTTTGAAGAAAAAAAAACAAAAATTAATTGTCAAATATTCAAAATAGAGGGATTCCAGTATCAACTGACCCTCAGATTTTTAGTACCTACGTCAAGGACTCCCAAACTATCCATATTAAGTTAACCATCCATTTTGGATTATTTTGTCTCTTAAAAATTTTCGAGAAAATGCTTCGTTTTAGAGATAAGTTGAAAAATATTGGTGCCTACGCGGCTTACGGTAATCTCATAATTTTCAAATACTAAAACTAAACAATTTATCAGTAATAAGGGACAAGCCAAAAATAACAAAAAATTGGTAGGCGCAATGTAATCAACAATTTACAATTAGTTATAAATTAAAAGCATTATAACAATAAATTTCTTTCTAAAACAGAGCATTTTCTCGAAATTTGTTAAGAGACATAAAATAATCAAAAATGGATGGTTAACTTAAAAAAGATAGTTTGGGAGTCATTGGCGTAGGTATTAAAAAACTGGGGGGTCACTGGGAACTGGAACCCCTCTATTTTGAATATTTTACAATTAATTTTGTTTTCTTTCCTCAAACGATGTGACTCTTTAAGTTGAAGCACTGTACCAAATTTTTAATAAATATCTTGAGAAATACTCGAGTTATTTAAAAAAAGATAGATAGATGTAGGAATTTTAAGATAGAAGTCAGAATTCTGAGATAACTCAACCAGATCAGTTACGTCAGACAATTAGATACTTTAGAGAACCTTGTTACATCACACTTGTTTTATCCTCTTTATATGGTTGCATCAATATTATTTATAAATTTATTACAAAATTATAGGATGTCTACATTACATAACAGTGATGTATGATTTGATATATCGCTTTTACATATTTATAATATCAAAGTGTTTTTGTAAATATGTCGAAAACACATTATGTTCTTGTCGCATTAATTATTAATGTACCGAAAACATGTTCTTTACAAGTTTTAAATATGTGTCAGGCATGTATTACTTATAGACGGCCTGTGATAAATCTTACAAGGAATAATGTTCTATCTTATACACGTAGGGTATTTCTTTGTAGTCGCTATATAATTAATTATTATGAAAGTGTCCATATTAGTTTTAGATTTGTGACTAATCAAGTATAATATATAGCTGATATAAAACAGAATCCGCTGCACATCATCGACGGTAAAACACATGACAGAAGAACACTGTTGTCAAGTTTTTACAATAGTAGTTAGAGTTTAAGAAATTTCAAACAAATATATATAGTGAAGTAAAATAAATGTATTCTAGCTGTTTGTGTCTATTAAAGCAAACATTTTTAATAATTAACATACTTCTCTAACAGCAGTTAGAGGTAGTAGTGGGCCGTTATTTTCACGTTCTTGCTCTAAATACTTTATTAAAGGGGCTATAAGCTCCTTGCAATGGCTATTCAACTGCTTCGGCATCTTCGTAAATAAAAGTCCAATTATAATATTCACCTATGTTCTTAAAATAACAGTTTTTTAATCGATCGCAGTATCAGATGATTTGAAAGCTTAAAAAGGACACAAAACTATAAAACACTAAAGAATCGTGGAGAAAGAACTAAAAAATATGGATCATCATATAAATGTCTTGTCAAGCAAAAGAAAGTGTGATATCCTACCAGACAAAATTGCCAACTGCGTTTGTGACGTACTTACCACCACAATGCTTATTTGTGTGTGTGAGGTGTCACTTTGGCACCCTTCAGTACAGTACTTTGAACTTTTATTACGGTAACGGTCTCGAGCGCCAGTTCCTGTTTTAAAGTGTAGGAACACCACTTTATTCTATCAGCGATGTGATAGAAGCTAGGGTAACTCAGTGATGAAACGGAATGCCAGGCGCTGTGTGTGTGTGTGTGTGATTGTCGTTTGCGTAGCAATGGACAACTTCACCTTACCTGCCAAAAATGATTCTCGGTGTACAAGCAAATTTACTTATATCATTGCTTTAAATAAAAGGCAGAAGTTCAACTTCACTTACTCTATGTATTTAAGACTGCTTCACAAATAAATAAAAAAAATAAATATATACACCACAGTTATGTTATAATGCAACATGAATATTAACCTATATTGCAAGTAAGCAACCAAAGGAAACCAAGCAAGAGGTTATGTAATGCAAAAGAGGTGATCAGTTATATTAAGCACAGCTAAGTTACGGAAACTACTACTACTACGGTATTACTATCAAATGTTTACTGTTAGCAACTACTAAAGCAAGCAAACGGTAATTCGAAATAAAGCACAGTTATGGCAGCTACTACTATTACTAGTATTTACAGCAAGCGGCTAATGACTAGTCACTAATGCTTAAGGCGGTATTACAGCAAGCAAGATACAAGTGCAGGAGGTCAGTCCAGGGACAGACGGTATATTTGACTGTCTAATCGCGAGCGTGCTATATCTTTAGACTCGCTCCTAATGTCCCTTGTTAGGACTTCTTGACTACGTGTGGCGGACGGAACGGTTCATGCATTATCTCCCGGAGCACCTAGTGATAGGATTAAAGATTTCACAGGTACTTTTCTTGCAACTACGACTGAGATGGCACTCTTTCCACAGATCGAGGATTAAAAGTCCTATCTTTACGTCAATACCAAATAAAATGACAACCGAATAATTCCGATGCTCGTCGTTGAATGGATAACCCAACTTTATTAATGAATCGCGAAATTTCCCAAATATCTCTGACTTATTCGGAAAACAGGCACGTTAATTTATATAACCAAATATTTACAAAACATTTCAAGGCTGGGCATTTCTTTCTGATAATTTTTAAACTATATTTCCGAAAAGAAATAATTTAAAACGGCCAGGTAGTACTATTTAAAAATAAATCAATTAATAACTTATTCTATAAATTATTAAACAAATAGAAACATATTTATTTACTATGAATAAAGGATTTCAACTTGTTTTGAAATCAAACGAAATTAAATTAAACTACTCTCCTCTTACTTGATTGAGTACAAACACAATAAACGATTTATCATTAGAATAATAAACAGGCTAAGATTACCCTGAAAAGAAAGCGGTTTGAAACAATTATATCAGAGAAACAATTGTTATTCCAAATACTGAACGTGCAAAATAAATTTAACTTTGGCTCAAAACGGTTTTAAAAGACATATTTACACAAGTTATCGTATACAGGGTGTACCAAAGTGAAAGAAAAACCCATTTACATCTTACATCTGACTACAATTGAAAACTAATAACGGAAAAATCACTTCGTTACACGTTGTAACCGTTAAATTTAAATTCCAGCGATATAAGTTTATTGGCATAACTAACATTGTCTCATTACACCATCGATAACGTGCAACAAATTTTGTTTTGTATCAACTATATTAAAGAATGTTTCTGTTATATATCGGGATATCAAAAATTATCTTGGTCAAAGGTGGTCATGGATTCTAAAATAATTATCGAAGCTAGTTTCGTACATTTATGTCAATCACTTTTTGATTGTCAAAAAAGTATGGGATGTAACCTGAAAACTTTGACAAAATTATTACAAAAGGATGATATAAACTAAGACGGCAGTTTTCCTTTCCATAACCACCTTTGACCAAGATAATTTTTGATATCACAGTACTATATAATCGGAAATCGATATAATTTAATAATAATTTAACCAGTTAAATATCATTTAGACTTTTAAGGTAGGATCACCAATGCTACTTCACTAAAATTATGTAAGCTAAGTGTACGTTTATTTTCCTAGCTGCCACCATCTTCTTACATTTCTTGAAGTGGTACTTTGTGAAATAAAATGTAATATATTACGTTTTCTATGAGTAAAATTTGATGAAAGTATTTGTTTAATATTCACAAACTCATTCTCTTGCATGTCTATCACTTTTATTTCTTCTTTTCTTGGAATCAATCTCACAAGTGTGGACCAATTGTTGGCATGTATATCTCCATGTCGACACACTTTTTGGCCTTTTCTCTTTGAGCATGGATAGAATCTGCCTCAAGATGGGTATGCCGAGATACCAGGAATTTGTAGTTAATTTTTTTAATGTTGCTTTAAGCGTTTTAAAAACAGAAACGATTAATACTGAAATATAAATATTTCTGTTTTGTCCTGCACAATAGGGTGGAGCGAAAAATTTAAAATTTAAATTTTCGTTTCGCTATAGCGCGGAAAAGTTGCCTTAGGTGCATACTAGCCTAACAAAAAAAAATTATCAAAATCGGACAATATCTTCCGATCGCGCAAAACGCCGAAAGTTTTAAAAAATGACTAATTTTTCGTATTTTTTTTTTATTATTTGGGGTTTGTATTTTTTTATCGCTATAGTGCTAAAACGTTAGTACTAATGTTGAATAGCGTGCAAAAAATATATAACTGCTTTTAAAGCATATCTTCCGATCGCGCAAAACGTCTGAATATTTGCAAAAATTGCAAATTTGGGCATTGCCCATCCTGAAAACATTTTGATAGCCATGATATTTGATAAGAGGAGGCACATTAGAGAGTTAGGGCTCAGGAGAGTGCTAAAAGCCAGGCAATCTGCTTCGACTGGGAAAGGCATTAGGAACTTTCGCACTCCTTCACTCAAATTTGATGCATTAGATTATACGGAAATGATAGATTGGAACGCTACAAAAATATCGTCTCCATCTCTTCTCCGTGCGGTAAGTAATAAAGAAATTAAAAGCTTCATACAATCGGGTGAGGTCCCTGATTGGGATATAAAAGAGTTCCCATGTCACACGCAAGCCGTAGAGCGTTGCGTGAAGCTAGTAACCGAAGCTTCACTTAAGGCATGCGGACTACAATCAAGGGACGGATACATTAGAGCGACACTTACATCGAGAGACCTGATAGAAGAAATCGCAACTAAGGCAGATTACAAAGTGGCATCGGCATAAATGAAAAATAAGACGAGGATGTAAAATGTAAATATTGTAAATAGCACACACTCTTAATGGTTGGATGGAGGGAAGGGTGTGGGTGGTACTCGAAGTGCAGCCACCTCCTCGTGGTGAGTTCCGGGTTGTTTAGATTATGAAATTAAAATTAATTAGATTATTTCTAAGCAAGCGAAGAGCTGCACATTTGAATGTAAACAGTGATATATAGATATCACTTGCGCGATCGGAAGACATTCTCCAAATAACAAAATTATTTTTCCTCTTATATACAAATACCTACTTTAACCATTAGGCACTATAGCATTAAAAAAAAAACCTAAACAAAATCTTCAAAAATTATAAAAAAACGAAAATTTTGCAATTTTTGCAAATATTCAGACGTTTTGCGCGATCGGAAGATATGCTTTAAAAGCAGTTATATATTTTTTTGCAGGCTATTCAACATTAGTACTAACGTTTTAGCACTATAGCGATAAAAAAATACAAACCCCAAGTAATAAAAAAAAATACGAAAAATTCGTCATTTTTTAAAACTTTCGGCGTTTTGCGCGATCGGAAGATATTGTCCGATTTTGATAATTTTTTTTTGTTAGGCTAGTATGCACCTAAGGCAACTTTTCCGCGCTATAGCGAAACGAAAATTTAAATTTGAAATTTTTCGCTCCACCCTACTGCACAACAATCACTATAAAAATTGATTGTATGTACAGTTTTTGGCAGGCCTTTTATATACTTGAGCAAACAGGATGCTATTTCTTGCCCACCTCTGTAAGCATTGGTTTCATCCCACATAAAACACTTTGCCAATCTCGAAGCCCCTTGAATCTCATATAGTTAAATTGAATACCCACAACTGCCTCTTGTAAAAAGCAACACCACTTCGTAGGTGCGGAGTGGGCAAACATTTTTGAAGGTCGAACATACATGTATCTATACCCATTTTTTTTCACTAATATCCTTGTGCTTACGATTTTCTTTATAAGCTCTTTCTGCATTTTTCAAGTGTTTATTCTTTTCCTCTATTAAGTCTTGGGCATTATCAAAGATTTTAGTCATCATATCAAGTCTGTCACATTTGCCACAAGTGTAATTTTTTGGTGGATGGAAAGATAAATTGAAATTTGTATCAAGCACTTCCCTATAAAAATACATTGAAATTGGAGTTACATTTTGAGTTTCACAATCTTTTTGGTATAATCGATACATCTGCTGCACAGACAGATGGGGAGCTAGATATTTTTTTTGGGTATGCGTTCTTGAATAGTGGCTCACATATGCCGGAAATTTTTCAATATGTTGTATAATAAAGTTTTTTTGGTCTTCAGAAATTTTATAATGGTTAGTGTGTTTTCCGCGCTTGTCTAATTCACAAATACCTGATTCATCAAGACGTTTTTCTACAACGCATCGCATTCTTTTTAATGTTAAATCTAAAGTAGACAAACATTTTTCGACAAACTTCTCTTTTATCATTACTGCCCATAAAATATGAACGACTATAGGTTCTCCTAGTATCAGCTGTATCTTTAGTATTTCTAACTTTTTTATATTCTTTTATATGCGTACTTATGTACTATGTTTGGCTGTTGTAATCCAGTTTATAAAAGGCGGTGAAAAGTGACTATCTTTGTTCTTCTGTGAATAAATTAAAACATTTTCTTTTGTAATTACATGCTGGTCCTAGTGATTTCTGACAAACAACTTTTTCATTTGCTGTTTCATATTCTTTACTTTCTGCTCCAGATTTCTTTCGTCTGCTTTGTATCCATTGATTTTCACTTCTAACCCTCTTTCTTGGCGTTTGCTTAGGCATACAGCTCTTCCTGTTTTTCTATTTTGTAACATTTTCTTCCTCACTGTCACCAGAAGGTGAGTTGCTTTATACGTACGATTCTTCCGAAAAATCATTATTGTCATTAATTACATGGTCATTATTCGGATATTCAGTAGACGAATATTCGACCAAGGAATTATCATTTATCAAGGTAAATAGTTTTCTGGACACATCAGTTTTCTGAGATATTAATTGGTTATCAATTTGATTGAAATTCGATTCATTTGTTTCATTAACAAGAAAATCATCTAGTAAATAGGGCAATTTTGCATCTCTTAATTGAACTGGATCTGAAATTTTGAGACTTGATACTAAAACACTACATCTTCAACAACGGTTTTGGGACAACTGGAATCTTGGTCATTTTCAAATTCTAAAGCCGTCATCGGAACCAGGTCGGCCTGATATGAATATTGTTCTTCGTAACTATTTTGGTTAAAAAAGATTCATCACACAATGTTGAATCTGTTTTACTTTGGTCATTTATGTTTGAAATGGTGGCATATGATTCATTCTGTTGAGCCATCTTGACTATATTTTGCACTCTGCAGCTTACACCAGAAACTGTCAATAAAAAAACCTTATCTACTAACAATAATAACTTACAATCATTTTAAGGCCGATCTTTTCACCTTCAGATAAAATTTTCTTTTTGAGGTAATAACATTGTCACAATATTAATGAGTATTGTAATTAGGCAAAAAGGAAAATAATTATGAGTTGAATAAATCGACTCTTAGGCAGTGGCGACTGATGGATTTAGGTTGTACCATATCTCAGTATTGGAGCATGAAACCCAAGCAATATTTGAAGGCAAGACGATCAGTACTGAGGGAAGGAGTTTTGCAGAAAAATTTGTTTTTTTAAAAATTTCAGAAAAAAAGAAGTTATAAAAATGCGCTTCCATCCCAGATTACTTCTAGACTATTAGTAAAATATTTGCAAACTATTTTTTTTTTTCGTAATCAGAAGGAAAATTATCACCCCGTTTTTCTTGGTTTTCGAAAATTTCGATTTTTTTGTGGTTATGACATTTTGAAATTTAAGTTCATAATTGTGTAAATTTAAAAATGTCATAATTTTACAAAAAAATCAAAATTTTCGAAAACCCAAAAAAACGGGGTGATAAATTTTCTTTCTGATTACGAAAAAAAGTTAGTTTGCCAATATTTTACTAATGGTCTAGAAGTAATCTGGGGTGGCAGCGCATTTTTGTAACTATTTCTTTCTCCATTTTTTTTTCTGCAAAACCTCTTCAATTAGTATTTGTTATTGTCATCTCACAGCAATTTTTAATTTTTTTCTATCGTGAAATGGCACAAATAGCACATGCAGGGTTAATGAATATTTTCAGCTTAAAGGTCAACAAAGCGGCTTTTTCATCAGGTTATAACATAAATCTGTAAATAGCTCTTGAACTTTTTCTTTACAAAAATAAGCAAAAGTGACACATTTTAATCTGTCATCTATCTCTAGATACCAGTGGTGAGCCTGAAATCTAAAACACTCTGTACATAATCAATCACTGACTAGTTCTTCAAGAGAAAAGTCAGTAAAACGCGAACAAAATACAATACGTGATCAACAAGAATATTTCATAAATATATTTAATAAATGCTACTAAATATATTTAATAAATGCTACTAAAATACGTTATTAAAAAATCTACAAGGCGATTTAGAACCGTCCACCACCCCGCCCTATTCCTCAATATCAGTTACAGATGGCAAGTTGCGGTGAAAACCGATGAAATCAGCACTCGATTGATTTAGATTTCATATGTTGGCAAAATATTTCCCTAAACTGAATCAGGGGCGCAGACGGCTCAAGATTTGATTAATTTTTTTGGCCGCATAACATTGATATGTAGAGCTGTCCGAGGTCACCTGGCCGCCAGAGCCGTCATATGACTCATATGTTTACATCATATCATAATACTTGAATAAGTATATTAAATGGAAATAAATTTTAACAATAATGTTACATTTTATAAAAATTTGTATAAAACTCACCCTTTTAAACAGATTTATGAAGTAGTTTGGTTGTCGTCATCACAAAGTGGGGAAGATCTATAGTATAATAGCATCAGGTATGTTTCTACAGCTGTCTCTGTCAGCGATGTTCGCTTTGGTGAAAAAATATGTTTGTATTTTGAAAATGACCGTTCGACATCTACGGATGTAATACAGACATAAGTAAAACAATCTGTGAACTCACTTAACGAAGTTGTAGATGCACCATCACAAATTTGTCTTAATTTGCTAAAATCAGGATCTTTCTGTAATACACTCTCGAATTTTTCACTAACGCGATTATTTTTTGCGTCATTTATAGCCTGTAGCTGTGTTTTTACGTCGTCCACTATTTGCAGCGATTCCACTAACGACAACGAACTATTTTGCAATTTTTCTATTGCGTCGTGTAGTCCCCTATAATTGTTATTAATACTTTTTAAATCTGTTTCAAGGGAAACGCCTTGAAAGCTTGTCTGGCTTTCCCTAATAGCTGCAGCCTCGTTAGGGTTGAACTGTAGTATCACAGCTTTTATTTGTTGAAAATATTCAGCATAATAAAAAGCCGTGGAAATGTTGGTTTAAGAGGGTCCAGTACACGTACTATAATATTTAAAATAGAATTTTTTTTACAATCTGTCGTCTCGTCAATACATAACCAGAGCCGTGTATTTTTTAATTCACATTTAATTCTATTTACAATGTCTTCACGAACAGCTGGAATATATCTACATAACGATGTACGACTTGGTAAGTTCACCTGGGGATTGTATTTATTCCAAAACTCCCGAAATGGTTGTTTATCCAGTATGTGTAGCGGAATATTACAGGCTATTAACATTAACAATAAATCACACATAAACTGAGTTGTCAAAGGCATGCCATTTTTTATTTTGATGTTGCACGGTGATATGACGACGACAATCTGTTTTGTGCCAGCACATTAAGTCTTGATTGCAAACTTTACAAATTATTTTGCATAAATTTATTCACTGTGTCCGCGTACGGTCGTTTTTTACCCTTTGGCGCGTTTGACATTATGTATAATTTATAGGTACAACCTCACGCATTAACCTTTCAAATAAAACTGCAGCGTAAATCACTTCTAAATCGGCACGTGTGACGACAGCGCAAGACCGTGGCTGTACTCCAGGCACATCGGACAGCTCTATATGATATGTCATTGATGACGTCTTTAAATGTTTTATTGATACCGAAAGCATATTTCGAAAATATTAAACAGATTCATGTCTCGTCGTTTGAATAATTGAAAAATTTGACAACTCTCCAACCAAATTGGATCTTTAAAGTCTTGACAATCCTGCAAATTTTAGTTATTCACTAGAAATTGCCGGAAAGAGAAACTATGAAATTTCTTAATCGATAAAATTGAAACAGCTCAAAATTTCTAAATAGCAATACATATTGAGTTACATAATATAATTAGTAGCGTCTTGATAAGCTCTATCGACTACCTTTATATTTAAAAAAATATATTAATGGTTCTATTTTATACATCAAAATGTGTTTTTTTTCTGTTTCTGTAAACCCTCGGTAGCCTCAGAAGTGGGGAAAATAATATTCAGTAAAACTTTACTAAAAACGAAGACCCCTTCGATGACATACTACTACTCAATATTGTGTGGTAAAGAAAAATGCGGGTAAAAATTTTGAGGTGTCTCTGTAATCAGAGTTTTAGTGAAACAGTTTTGCCGACAATTAAATGAATTAAAGTGCTAAATCCATCGGTTTTTGCTGCAACCCGCCATATGTAATTGAATTCGTGAAAGAGGGGGTTATCATGTTTTTTTATCACCTTGTATAGAAACATTCGGAAATAGCTCATAAAAATAAATCAACACAATTATTGTTATTCACCATTATGTCAAGAAATTTGTTACCTATAATTAATGATTATAATTTATGACTATCATACCTTGACCGTAAATATTATCTGAGAATACACTTATGTGAGAAAGTGTTTATCAGATTTTTGATATTTTTTTTTACATAAAAAAAGGAATTTTAGTTACTTACCTTGGGAAGATATAAATGTTTCTTTAAATTTATTTATTTCTTAAATAACAATTTGACTTAATAATTCATATATCTAATTAACTTATTTTTCAACAGGTAGCAAAAAAACTGATTCTTACAATTCAACATTTGGCCGTCGTTCAATTCTAGAATGTGATATTAACCCATATGAACTTATATCGTCCGAGGAGTCTGGGACTAAGGATTCCAGTATAACCTTCGTCAATGGTCAAAGGATACGCGTACGGCCGACTGCGGAACAAGTGTACGAAGACGTACAAGTCAGACAGTCACCTACAAAATCAACTTCAAATCGAAATAAACCAAATAAAATTAAAAGTCCGATATCTTCGCCAAAGTTAAATGAAAAGGAATCTGAACATAGTAACCGGTTTAAATCCATATTGAAGAAACCAACAACTTTCAGTGACACCGATTCGAATGGCCCCGAGCGCAGCCCCTCGCCGTCACTTAAAAGTGGGTCGCACTTTTACATACCTATGCCCTGCACCAACACCACACCCAGAAAAAAAGTACAATTCTTAGTAGAAAACGAACTTGTTTGCCAAGAGCCAAATAATCGAAAGGATGAACTTAATTGTAACAACAGCGATAACGATGACGTGTTCGAGGCGCCACCTCAGGTTATAAATAGAACGAAGGAAGAAAAGGACGAAGACGGTAAATTACCTTTTTAAAAATTAATTTTCCTTATATTGCATTTTAAATTCACATCTCGATTGTTTATTAAAATTAGATTTATTTTCTTTCAAAGATACACTGTCCGCCAAAAATTATGCAACATAAGAGAAATTTTTTGTATACTATATTGTCAAAAAATTTATTCGTAATAAAAATTGATGAATGAAAGTCAAAAAAAATTAAACAGATTTTTATCAGATCAACGGTGGCAATTTTAAGAATTTAGGAAAATTCATCGAAATTAATTTAACTACGAGTAAAATCAGTTGATCGAAAATCAATTCATCGAGTTGCAAAAGTAGCGAAACTCAATTTAACGAATTGTAAATTTGTAGAAAATCATTGTGTCAATTTGTTTTAAATAGTGGCAATTTGTTTAAAATTAAAAATATAATCACATTTTGAAATAAACAGAAATAACCAGTAATGAAAACTTATCAACTAATAAGAAATGTTCTAAGAAATTGCTTCTAAATATTCAGTGATAACTAGAGGTCCGCAATTTGTCCCGCTAACAGGATCGTATTCAGGACCATCAGAACAGACGTCATTAAAAGTCACATTAATATCTGGAAACATTTATTTAAACTTATATTTATATCTTTAAAGTAGCATAGAAAGTTTGAAAATGTTTTATTTAATTTATATAAACTTATTATTTGTAAAAAGTACAATATTCACTAGTTAAAATGAAATATATATTTCATAGCATATCATTGTTAAACGTTTTATATTTAAAATTAATAATAATACGTTTTTGTAAATTAGACACTTGCATCTTCTGTCGCCTAATAGAGATTTATATAAAGAAAAACTTCGTATATGGTTCTACTTTATTAGATCATGATTTTTTTCCAGAACACTTTAAAAATGTCAAACAGTAGCACCAGATGGACATTGTAAATTATATATTGAGGATTCTACATTATTTAACGTATTAAATGATTGACTAATAGACAAATTTACAGTTTTTAGTTTTCTTATAGAATCGTCTAACATTAAGAAATTTGCATTTATAAAGAAAACCTTATCTTTTAAATCACCATCTCTCAGGGCATCTTGTATTGAATCTTCTGGATCAAACTGTCACATAATATTGGAAATTCTTACTTGAATAATAAGATGCCACTTTTAACCAAGTGTTCCACCAAGTTATTACAGGTTTCGGAGGCAACCGTATTGTTCTTGAAAATATTTAACTCTTTTTGGAGTTTTAAGGAAAACTTTCTTTACCGACGATATTAATTTACTTCTAGAAAGGGCCGTTTCATTTCTGCCACTCTGCTTAAAGCATGGGTTAATCAGAGTGGTACAAGTTATTCTCAGAAGTAAATCAATTAATATGATCTGTAAAAAAATTTTTTCCTTAAAGCTCTAAAAAGTATTGAATACTTTCAAGAACAATAACCACTAGTTCGGTTACCTTTGGAACCCGTAATAACTCGGTTAGAAACAGCATTTTATTATGCAAGGAATTTAGACAGAATTTCCAATATTATATGGTAGTTTTATCCAGACGATTCAATGTACATATATTCAGACGGCACAAGACGCCCTTAAAGATGGTTATTTATAAGATAAGGTTTTCTTAATGAAAACAAATTTCTCAGTGTTATACGATTCTATAAGAAAACTGGACACTGTTGTCTCTTAGTCAATCATTTGACATTTTGAATAATGTAGAATTCTCAATAAATAATTTACGATGTCCATGTGGTGTTACTATTTGGCAAAAATTTAGAAGTATTCTGGCAATAATCTCGATCTAGCAAGGTTGAAAACCATATGCGATTATTTGCAAGATGACAATATTACGGAGGATATAAATAAAAATGTAGCTCTTCGGAAGGGATATAAGTCAGTTGGTCCCTTGTCTATTAAATGTTAGGCATTTAAAAAATTCCTACTCTTCGACAGAGAAGAGGTTCGACATAATTTCCAGATTTGGGGTAGCTTGTTCCTGGCGTCGGTGATTGGCCCTGGTAACGGAATAGGCCGACGTTAAATAAATGAGTTAAAAAAATGCAAAAAATATAAAAATAAAAAATGTAATGTTCCAAATGTACCAATTTCTAGATCGAGCCAAAATTTTAATAATTTTTTGTGCTAAGAATATTAAAATTCGATTTTCTGAAGAACCAGATTCAAATATTAGAAATTTCTCACCTTTTCTTTGTATTGTTGAATAATTAGGCAAATCTGGAGCATTATAAGAACATTTTCCATATAGTCTAAGCAATAGCGTGCAAATTTGACGATAAATGGCTGGCAGACATTTTTGCCAAATTTAACCCCCCAAACTACCCCTTAAATGGTTAACAAAAAATGTTCAGTTTTTCGTGTCTGTACTTTTTTTTAATAAATATTAAAAAACGTCCTTTGGTAGAAAATACAACAAATTTTAGCTTTTTTACCCATTTAAGTTTACTAATTACCGGACAAATATCGGTAACCTTTCAACGTCGAATATGCACGCTATTGCTTAAGATTAATAGATTGTTTTGCTTCGATTACATTGACATCGGCAACGTGGTTGTGTATTTTTTTTTACAGTAAGGTTATTTATTGCTTTAGATACTGATCTTATTAGACATTTATTTTTGATAATGTTTGGATCTAGATTATAATAGTTCTTTTATTTTTTATCTTTCAGATATAAGTGGCTTTCCCTTAATAACTTTCTTTTACCTTTTTCGCTCAGAATGTATTTTAAAGATATTTTGTGGCTCTTAATATATAGGCTGTCTATTTTATGGGGGCCACCATTATCCATGGTGGAAGAAAAATTTTGAATAACATTTATTCCATTTTTATGAGCTATATGACATTGAAAATAAATTTTAAATCCGTGGCCTACTTTGTAAGATATCACCAAAAAAAAGTTTTGAAATAGTCAATCGTTTGTATCTTCCTTATTTGAAAAGATATGAAAAAAAAATGGATGTGAAAGTCTTACAAAATAAGTATTTTGTAAGTCTTACAGAATAAGTATTTTGTAAGACTGCCATTAATAGTGACGTTTTTAATTCTAGTTTATAATAATTTAATTAACGAAATTGTACTGGTAGAATTCAAAATACCAGGTAATAAATAACAAACAATTTCCAATTGTTTCCACCGCCATAAACTACATGATTTTTGTAAATAATATGTTTACGAAGGTTTTCTATGATTCTATTCAATTGTCAAAACGGACAAACGGAATTTAAATTGATTAAACTATTAATTTTATTAATTTCCAGCAAGAATGGTATAAAAGGCAATAAAAATTAAAAAGCATTAAAAATATCGTGTTAAATAATATTTCTTTTTAGATTGAAATACTATTAACATTAATAAACAGAAAAGTATTTTGTCAATATTGAAATGCCGTTATACTCTGGGAATTCATTACAAAATTTGATTAAATCTGTTTTTCCCTATTTATTTCTGTAGATTAAAAACATTCGAAAAGAAATGGACACATTGTAGATTATGTGTTTCCGAGCAAACTAAATAATGGGTTTTGATTGTAAGTTGAACCTTTGTCCTTTGACTGTGATGAAATAAGCAATTTATGATGTGTTGTTATGATGTATTTTAACACAGGTAACATATAATATAAATAACTGTTCTCGCTTTAGGTCTTTGAACTTTCTTGGTTTTTGTGGCGTTGTTCTTGAATAAATTAAGCTGTAAAGGAGAACTGGAAAATTATTAACCCATATTAAAAAATCATTCAGTTTTTAAGACGGAAATTTTAGGAATGTATAGAGTACATGAAATATAATTGGAGTTTCCCCTATAAACGTAATTCAAAAAATGCAGTATAACTTAGATACAGGGTGTAGAAGTTTTAGTAAAAAAATATACATAATTTAATATACAAAAGCTATCCGTTTCCAATTTGGAACACCACATTTCTATGTAAATCTGCATTTACAGTTTAAGTCAAAAAATAGTAACAGAAAGCCATTGGTGTAGATATTGTGGGATTACATATGTTTTTCTAGAAATATGTTATACGACACTGGATATTTTGAAAAACTAAACTACTAAATTGCCTATTCTGAAGAAAATAGTATTTCTGTAAAATGTTGATGGAATAAGCCTCTTCCGATTTATTTATAGTTAAAATTTTTTGTGCAGACCTTTCAGATCATCGTTTTAAAAGAGAATATTAGAAAAGCCTAGCTCTGCAAAACAAATGACATTATTTATCATTCAAACATTCAAATAAAGATGTGGCTTCGTGATCGAGTGGTAAGAACACTTGTCTCTCACCCTGGAGTCCCGGGGTCGATTCCCGATCAAGAAGCTAGGATTTTTTCTAAACCAGAAATTAATTCTAGCATACTCGGACATTGAGTGTGTGTCCATTGTCTCTAAATGTGTAGCCCTCTCCCACACAAGATGCTTTGAGGTACCTTCAGGGTTACAGGGGATTGTATTACCTGTGGTGTTTAATAAATATTTTTTTAATTGTCAAGTACCGATTGCAGTAACTAACTGTGTCTGTTTTGAGGTTAGTTGTGTTGTTGCTCTGTCATTGTAATTCTGAAAGTCATGATGTTTAATAACGAAGAATAATCAAATATTCATTCTGTTAGGGATTCTGTGATGGAAATGCTAAGGCAACAGTTCATGAACTTCAAAGGCGTTTTCCATAGGAGAATCCAGTATCATTAGAACACCTGACCGTTTTCGCAACTTTGGCTTCCGCGTGAATATTGAACAGAACAGAAAACCATATAGAAATAATAATCGAAATCGTATTCTTTGAACTTTTGATAATAATCCGAGGCTGAGTTTTAGCAAAGCAGCTTGACAACCTCAAATACCGAAATCACAAATACTACGAATTTTACGAGATACATACAGATATACTTAGCAAGATGCCATGGGAAATATTCCCCAGCTGGAATATTCCCGGGCTGGGAATATTTTCGTGAAATTCCCGAGGTATTCATAAATTCCCGCGAGAATATTCTATTTCGACTTTGGAGTGACTCAATCCAGTCTCATAACCAGCGCCGGCGCCATCACATGTCATGACACATGTGGCATAATTAAGGTTTAACAACAACAAAGAACAATGTTCTGCTGGTATTTGGACAATGTCTTCTGTTGTCGTAAACTCATGAGACCGTGAGGGATACTTCTTGGAGGCTTTTGTTATTTCAGTTACTTGTTTGAACATCTCTATACCCGTAAAGTATATGAAACCGGAATTTGTGTTGAATGCATTAACGCATATAATATTTAAATTCCCGATGAGGGGGAAATATTCCCGGGAATATTCCGGGAACATTTCCCAAAATTTAAATTCCCGGGAACGGCACATTACTAGACATGCTTATCATTTATAACTCGCGCAACATTTACACCCTGGGGAAGCTGAAAAGTGCCTGAATTTTTGCCAGTGGCTTTTAAATTCATCAGAAGGAAATACAATTTTTTTTGTGAAATTACTATGGGCCGATGAATCTACATTCACTAGAGCAGAAGCAGTGAACTACCACAATATTCATGTTTTGGTACACGAGAATCCTCATACTATTCGACCACAATCATTTCAAGATGAATTCAGTGTGAATATTTGGCTGAGTGTTTTTAATAATAACGTTTGTGGTCCACATTTGCTATCCCGAGATTAAACCAGAATTATTGAGTTCCTTATCAATGCCCTGCCTGACTGTATTGAGGATTTGTCCGCTGACTTGCGATACGAAAGTTAGATACAAGGGATGTTGCGGTACTCCAGCGCATTTCGGAAGAATTGTAAGTGAATGGTTACATCAAATTAATCATAGCGTTGGATTAGTCGATTAAATGGTATATATTAAGAAATGATTAACGGCATTGAATCAGTGACCTGGCCACCCAGGTCACCGGATCATAATCCACTAGATTTTTGTGTTTGGGGATATTGAAAGAAAAGAGGTTTATGCTACTCTAATGTTAACAAGAGATGAATTAGTTTTAACGACTGAGCAAACTTATAATGAGATGCTGCAAAATCCATTTGTAATATTTGCCGCCGCTAATTCATTGATTCAACAGTGTTAGAAATGCATCGAGGATGCAAATTTCAGTTAGAGCAGTTTCTTTGAAAACATTTATTTTTATTTTTTTCCTCGTGGAAGCCTGTAATATATTTTCTACCTCTATCACCACGATGTGTAAATGAGTATTATTCGTCACAGAATACTTGCGATACTTTCTTTTGTCATTGGTTTTGAGCTTTTCAAATGCTTCCTTTTAAGATGATGTGATCTGTACAGAAGATTTTAATTACAAATAAATCAGAAACATCTTGTTCTATCAAATTACAGAAACAGTATTTTCTTCAGAATTCCATAGGCCATTTATTAGTTGGAAATTTGTTTCCAGTGGTGTACAACATATTTCTAGAAGAATGGTATGTAACCCTCGATCTACGCCAACGGTTTCCTGTTACAATTTTTAGCTTGAACTGTATTTGCAACTAAAAAAAAAACGCAAAAGTCCTCTACGTTGAAAAATTCTTAGCAATTTACAAGTCTATACTAAGATCATCAGTTTTGTTAAATGGACTTAAATGTTTTTTCAATATTGTATCCAACTTAAATAAGTAGTATAATTAGTTACAGGCAAGGGCTGAAAAATAGAATCTATTAATCAATAAAATAATCGATAAGCGATTAATCGATCATTTGATTATTGTTCTCACAACAATCCATCATCGAATAATCGATGATCGATTTTTCACAACAATTTCCACCACAACACTGGATACTGGACTCGTTGCTCATTTTGCCATCCAAGGTGGCATCATTCTGAGCTGATTAAGTCTCAAAATGGTGGCAACTGGAAACGATTAAATTATGTCCAGACGATGAAATGAATGATGAAATTAACAAAACAGAACCATTAAGCTGTTGTCTAAATGAGAATTCTAATGGGTTAGTTTCTAAGGTAAACATCGGGCAATACCAACGATAGAACGTATTAATGATACTTCTGTTAATCCATATTGGCTTAGTTTGTCATATTTACTGGAGTAAAATTTTAACGTATTAAGTCATATTAAATAACTACATACTATTGTCTGTTCAGTATTCTGTATGCTATACCGGGTGAGTCACGAATTGCGCTCGCCCCGATATCTCCTAAAATATTTGGAATAGAAAATTGAAATTTCGAGGGCTTATTATACGACTAAAATTCCATCTTTTCAATAAAAAATCAAGTTTGGTGCACATCCGGTTTGACCGGAAATGCCCACAACTTTCGATTTTTAAATGAAACACCCTATATATTTTTACATTTTTGGAATCTAGAGGAAATTTTGAATACAATACATCCATTTTGGTCACTTTTTGATAAACATTAAAAATTTTATTAAAAAATCTATTTCTGAATCCAGAGTGCTGTGGTGCCCAAAATATATTTTAGTTTGTGTGCTACGTTACTATAAAAATAAAAAGAGCAATATGATTGCATTACTTAATTGTCTAGAGGCGTTTAAAATTTTTAAATGTGATTTTTACCCACTAACTCGGTTTTTTTAAATGGGAAGTTAATCGTCCACCAACATTTTTAAATACCCCATTTTCATACGAATCTAATGATACCAAAATTTTGAAAATCCGCTCAGAAATATTTGAGATTTCAGCCAAAATACAATGCAACCAAGCTTTTAGAAACATGCGGCTAATAGATTAGTGGGCTTTGGAAACTAAAATGACACATTTCTGTTTAAAATCTGGTAACCTAATAACATTGGAAAAATCATAGTAGCCATTGAATGTAATAAAACAATATCAGCTGTCAGACAGATAAAAAATAAAGCGTTGCGGAAATCTCTTTGAGTAAAAATGAAAGAAAATGAATAATTTTAGTAGAAGTGAAAAGGTCGATATGTTACTGATATATGGAGTGTCACAAAAATGCAACTGCAGCTGCAGGACTGTATCAGCAACGATATCCCAACAGACGTCCTCCAAGCAGACACTTGTTTGCCAAGTGGAACAAAAATTAAACATTTATTGTAAGTGAGGACAAAGAAATTGATGTATTAGGATTTGTGATGGTACACCCAACAACATCAACAAGGGAATTATCAACGGAATGCGACATTAGTCAGTCTTCGGTTTGCAGAATTTTAAAGAAACATAAGTTTCGGTCTTATAAATACCAAATACACCAACATCTTTATGGAGATGATAAAGACAGGAGGCTAGTATATTGCAACTGGTTCTTAAATGCAGTACAACAAAACCCAGGTTTTCCTTTTCATATTTTATATTCAGATGAAAGTAGATTTACGAAGCAAGGTATGTTTAACAGAAACAATACTAGGTACTGGGCTCAAGAAAATCCGAGGTTGGTAGGGAGGGGGGAATATTCAGGGAAGATTTGGGTTTAACTGTTGGCTTGGAGTACTTGGAGATCGAATAATTGGACCCATATTTTTTGATGGAACACTTACTGGCGAACGATATTTAATCTTTTTACAAAACTAGACAGCAGAATTTCTTGACTTACCTCCTCTTGCCTATTTACAAAATCTGTTTTTCCAACAAGATGGTGCTCCCCCACATAATTCCAGAAGAGTGATGGAATATTTAAACAACTTGTATGGTGAACGCCTTATCGCAAATCAAGGTCATATCAGGTGGCCTCCTAGGTCACCTGACTTAACACCCCTCGACTATTATGTATGGGGCACTCTCAAAAATAAAGTTTATAAAACTTCTTCAAATACCCGTGAAGAGCTGCAAAATAAAGTTGTACGGGCTCTTAATGAAATAACGCCGGCTGAATTGCGTAGAGCCATTCAAGCAACTGTACGCAGAGCCGAATTGTGTATAGAAAAAAATGGTGGACATTTTGAACAATATCTATAATGTCAATTTATGGTTTAATTATATTAATTATTTTAATATGGATACCTAACTGTTACCTAGTTTAAGTTTAATTGTTCAAACGGAATTGATTTTTATTTATTTATAGGCCCGATATTTATGTTCATTTAAATAAAACTCTGAAAACCGTACTGATGTCGCATTCTGTTGCTAATTTCCTTGTGGATGTAATTGTGTTTACCTCCACATACCTATGCTAAACTTACTTGTAACGTTCTTTGCGCTCACAATTATTAAATGTTTGATAGCTCAAGATTGCCTATAACTACACGAGTCTGTCTGGCAGCTGATATTGTTTTATTACATTCAATGGCTACTATGATTTTTCCAATGTTATTAGGTTACCAGATTTTAAACAGAAATGTGTCATTTTAGTTTCCAAAGCCCACTAATCTATTAGCCGCATGTTTCTAAAAGCTTGGTTGCATTGTATTTTGGCTGAAATCTCAAATACTTCTGAGCGGATTTTCAAAATTTTGGTATCATTAGATTCGTATGAAAATGGGGTATTTAAAAATGTTGGTGGACGATTAACTTCCCATTTAAAAAAACCGAGTTAGTGGGTAAAAATCACATTTAAAAATTTTAAACGCCTCTAGACAATTAAGTAACGCAATCATATTGCTCTTTTTATTTTTATAGTAACGTAGCACACAAACTAAAATATATTTTGGGCACCACAGCACTCTGGATTCAGAAATAGATTTTTTTAATAAAATTTTTAATGTTTATCAAAAAGTGACCAAAATGGATGTATTGTATTCAAAATTTCCTCTGGATTCTAAAAATGTAAAAATATATAGGGTGTTTCATTTAAAAATCGAAAGTTGTGGGCATTTCCGGTCAAACCGGATGTGCACCAAACTTGATTTTTTATTGAAAAGATGGAATTTTAGTCGTATAATAAGCCTTCGAAATTTCAATTTTCTATTCCAAATATTTTAGGAGATATCGGGGCGAGCGCAATTCGTGACACCCGGTATAGATCTGACAAAAATCTAAAAAAAAAACTGTATAATACATGTAAATTAAATTTCTCTTAATCCGATATTATTTTAGATTTATATTATAAATCAGGAAATAATAATTATCTAATAATGTTTTAGATAAACTGGAAGAAAATAAGATTTGTACCCTGCGACGAAGCTATAGCGAAAGGATTACTCAAGAGCAGAAAAAAGTTATTTTTAATGACACGATGGCTCTTCGACATCGTAGAAAAAGGGCAAATTCACGAATAAATTTTGATGAAAAAGATCTTGAAAGATTGGATGGAATAACATCACGAACAAGAAAAATAAGTCCTAGTAAAACCCGCCCTAACGTGCCTCCTCCACCGCCACCTTTAAATAATAGTACTAATGAATTTATAACTGAAGCAGATCGTATCCCTTATAAAGAAGATACGATTGACAACGATAATAAAATTAGTGTCAATACTAATATAACTTCTCAGAATATTTCACGTTTGCCTTCAGATACATCTGATACTCATAAAACTGAAGGTAACATTAGTTTAAAAACGCACTCAGAAGCGAACAATATACAATCAGTTAGCTTGAAAGAACAAATTTCATTAGAAAAACTGGATCAATGTATAAAGAGCCATAAACCAGAGAGAGAATTTCTACCTGATCCTATACCACCTTCTGCCCCTCCAAGAAAAAGAAGTAATAATAAGCAACCACAAATAAGTATTATCAAATCACCTTCGGTGCACACAGTCAGAATAGAATCTCCTCCAATTGATTATTCTAATAAAACCGTTGTTCAAATAAAAGGATCCCCGGCTGTTCACAAGATACAAATAAAAAATGAATTCTCAGATACTACAAATGTACACAATGTTTCCATTTTAGAAAGCCCCCAAAGAAAAACATCAATCTTAATAAATGGAGATGATTGTTATTCAACTGTTAATGTAAATGATGATATTCCACTTTATCAATCTTCTGTGGTAGTAAATGATTCTGTCGACATTTCACCAATACAAAATAACAAAAAGAGTAGTACAGTCTATATTACTGGTACTTTCATATCAGCTGAAAATGATATACCCAAATCCGTGACAGAATCCAAAGATACAACGAATGTTTTCGAAATCACCAATATTAATAGTGAAACAATTGAAAATAATTTTAATGATAAAAAAAACATAGTTACCAAAGATTATGATAAAGTCAGTTTGTTTAATAATGAAACACATCATAATAATCACCCTAGCAACCCAATAGAGCGGTTTGATGAGAAAAGTATACCTTCCTCGGAATTATTGAAAGAATTACTAAGGGATCCCGTAGAAGCGGTACGTCACAATTTAGTCCCACACGTCTGTGGCAAATCAGATGTGTCTAGGAGACCACGAGACACAAAATTACTTAACAAGGTACCAAGTTTAATGGGAGAATCTCTTTTCGGGTCTGCCCTTGAAGAAAATAAGATTACCACAAATACTCTTGAAGAATCGTTCTTAAGGCTAAGAAATTACGAGTCTGTTGGAGATGATGTGTCATCTGAACATAGTTCCTCAACACAATACGAATTAATGGATCCCGGTTCGGATTGCTATACCGATCACAGTAATCGCAGTTCAGTAACTGAAGAAGAATTATCAAATAGAACTAAATTTTATGAGTTGCTTGCAGAGTCAGCAGCTGTAGAGGTATCAGAACATGAAGACCATCACTATGAAAGCATTAAAGTAAATAGTGATCCTATTTATGAAGAAATTGAAGTACCGCCTCCATTGCCAACTAATCCACCACCATCTAGTCTTCTTGATGATTTAAATTTAGATAAGGAATTTACAACAAGGTGAGTTTCCCAAAGTTCCATTCAGGGATTACAAAAATTTATAGTTAATGATATTATTGACATTTGAATGAACAGTATCGACTTAGATTAATATTAATTTTAATACTAATAAAATTACTTATGTGGTATGACATTGAAATTAATCATTCAATAACCTTATCTAATGTGGCCTAAAAAATGTTTGACCTTTTCAAATGAAATATATATACATATTTTTTTGGCTCACCTCCTAACCTTATACTTAACAATTTGTTATAACTTTAAAAGTTTATTTTTTTAAGTAACAATAATTTTACAATCATATTAATATTTTATCATTTCCTAATGATTAATTTAAAATAAAGTTTTTACTATGTAAAATAATAAATTTTCATATAAATGTATTTATTTTTTAAGAACTTGAAATTAATAAAAAGCATACCTCGCCTTAGTTGGACAGGTTCATTCAATTTGCAAAAGTGGTGTTAAATAAATTATTTAAATCTGCTTGTAATATTAATATTTTTATACTTTATAATTCTGACACATTATCGCAAAAATTTCACATTTCTACAATTATTGAAATGCTTTGAATGAGAGGGCCAGTTTGTATTATTTATTAGCTCTATAAAAAAATAGCAAAGGTCTAGAAGAAAATAGATATAAACTTTATGGTAATATACACTTACCGGCAAGAAAAGCGATTAGCCACGACTTTTGTACAATTCTCCATTATTAAAAATTTCTTTTCAGAAAACTAGTGTTACTCATATTTTTCAAAGTTTTAAGAGAGTGAGTGGAAAATTAAAGCTATACACATAAAAAATAAATGGTATTAAATGCATTTGTGATAACTGATAAGTAATAAGTTAGGCGTTTTGAAAAATCAACAAAAAAAAAACAATTTTCCAGCAATCAAACCTTGCATTACCTTCACTTGTATTCATCTCGGCATTTTCGTATTTTGTTGGTTCCATTCCTCCAACAGCGCGTTTCCAATATCCTCAAAAGAATTTGGTACAGAAATACAAGCTCTAATACACCTAATAGCAGTCGTGTCCAGTTGGTCCTAGTCCCCCAACAACGCATTTCCAATATCCTCCAAAGAATTTGGTACAGATATGCGTGCTCTAATACACCATGTTCAGTTGGTCCCAATCCTCTAATAGCGCATTTCAATATCCCCGAAAGAATTTGGTACAGAAGTACGAGCTCTAATGGATCTTTCCATCAAGTCCCAAACATGTTTTTCATATCAGAATTTCAAGGTGGCCATTCCATTCTTACAATACCACTTCATATTGGTAGTCATTCATTATTCGGGCGATCTGAGGCCGAGAATTGTCGTGCATTAATAAGACGTTACTACCAATAAAGAGTGCAAATGACACTTAGTCTTGTTATATTCCTTGTGTACCAACCAGCATTCATTAATCTTCCTTTTCAAAATAAGTGCTGTACAAGAGTTAGTACAAATCCGAATCTATACAATTACAGTGCCTCCACTGAAACTCCAACTTGAAACCATTTGACATTACGCATATCTTTCTCCGGCCCTCCCTCACATCATTTGGCGTCCATCAAGATGTGAAAAGAACTTGATTTCCGCCTTGAATTCTGGCTCGAACTGCTGTTATCTTTCTATTATGTTGGATGATTAATCTTAAAAAGCAATTATTCAGGACAGATGTTAACCTCGTCATGCCCGATCCGAATCGTCTGGAATAACAACCAGTCTTACTGAAATTATTCATTTGAATGGCAGCTTGAGGCACCCTAAGAAGACATACCACATAACGCTGCATCAGTTGGTGAAAGAGCCATCGGAATGCAATGGTGTAAAATCAAACAAATTTAAAAAGCAAAATGCTACGAAACTTTTGTCAATAAATATATAGCAAAACTAAAATATGAATATAGTTTCCTTCCCTGTTGGTAGTCGTCATTTAAATTTTTCAGTTATGTAACTGGCTAATGGACCATGTCCAATGCCAAAAAAAGAAACACCTCATTTTCAAAAAAAAAAAAGATAATAAAGGTGGTGTGTGATTATCATTTGTTTTTATAATGACATTTTAAATGCCACGTGTGAGATACAATAAAAAAATTATTATAGGAATAAAATATCTGGCATTCATTCACCTTTTCTGCCGGTCATATGGACTAATGTTAAATCACAGGCCCTTAGTGGCTCGCGAATTTTTAGAATTAACATTTTTCATTTTAAATAATTTTTTTAAAAAACATTTCAATGTTGTCTATATTTTATTCAAAGGTGGACATGTTTCGGTTTGTATTAAATCATTTCGTACTCAGCTTATGAACTAATGTTATACCAACGCCAACGCCTAAGAAAAATAATTAAATTTGTACATAAAATATTGTAATAAGAGGTTATCTGCTCTGATTGGGGTAAATTGACCCTCAATATTTTTAAATATATTACAAATCAAATGGACGTTGATGGTATAAAATCAATTAACACCACATATTTAATTAATTTTTCTTTAATGCAGTTCTTCTATTTTAGGTCAATTTTTGAGGGCGCTTCAAAATATGATATTCTTAGTTATTTAGTGGATGCTAAGGAGAGGGGCATAGTGCAAGAGGACAGTTACAATTACAATTTTGGCAACCATGTGGGTACTACGGAAGAAGAAACCAAAGAAGCTTACAACAGGGTCTCTCAAATGAGTACAGTCAGTGATTCAAGTGAAGATAATTCATTAACAATATCTGGAGCCCTCATAGATGAAAAGGCGACGTGCCAAAAAGCAGCTGAAATAGAAAGAAATGATTCAGGCGTTGGGTCTGAAACTAGCAAGAGTTCTTTAAGCAAATACAGATCCAAACAGGAAATATCTTTATCATGTGAAGACTGTGAAGTCACATTAGAAATAAAAATAGAAAATGAACCTTTGATCTGTAGAAAATGCATTAAGAAACGTTCAGAAAGGAAAGAAATAATTACAGAAATTGTAGAAACAGAAGAAAAATATAGTAGAGATCTTCAAATTATACTGGAAGAATTCTACCAGCCTATGTTAGTAGCTGGACTTCTTACACCTGAACAACTTTCTGCCATTTTTTTAAATGCTGAAGAGTTACTCGAGAATAGTCAAGCCCTTGCGGAGAGATTACGTGATGCTGTCGAAATTGCACTAGAACAGGGAGATGATGACTTATTGACTGTAAATATTGGTAAGTTGTTCCTAGAAGCGGCACCAATGCTTCACGCCTTTGAAACCTACTGTATTCGACAAGGAGCTGCAAGTTTACTGCTTGCAAATTTAGAAAAGGAAAAAGAACTGCTTAGGATATTTTTAAGAGTCTCTCAAATGGAAAACACTATGTTACGACGAATGAACCTTAATTCTTTTCTTATGGTACCTGTTCAGAGAGTAACTAAATATCCCTTGTTACTTGCGCGTTTATTTAAAGTTACACCTCCACACCATGATACCAGGGAGCAACTCAAAGAAGCTCAACATAAAATAGAACTTCATCTAAATCATATGAATTCTGAAACAAAAGATGTACCCAGTAAATTATGGAGAAGAATTGGCAGCAGTTCCGGTAGAAGGTCAAGTGCAGAAATGGATTTAGTGAATATCAAATTAAGAAAAATAGCTGTTGATGTGTTGGAGTGGAATCACGAAGAAGCAAAATTTGCTCTCGAAGGAAGACTGTTGTTCACACAACCAACTGATAACAACTGGAGAAAGGGGCGCACTATTAAACTTTCGCCTGTTAACGCATTATTGGTAACGAATGGAAAGGTAAACATTCATATTCTCTTGAGTTAGTTTTTCTAAAGTTATTGTAAAAAAGCGTATTGTAAAATATTAATACCCCACTTTGTGGGGTTAAAAATAACGAACTAAATTTTGGCAAAAATGATGACAAGTAATTTTTATTCTAGTTCTTCGTTTATCCATCCTATTATATTTTTTTAACTGATTTTCTTTTATTATGATTTAAGCCGTTGTCAAACAGAAGTACTGATAGGAATGAGGAAAATGGACTTATTTTTGCTAAACATGGCGCAAGGGAAGCTGCTCTCTTATTAGTTAGAGATAAAAACGGTAGATATTCCCTTTTAAGAGAACCTCTTTATCTGGATCGTTGTGTTATAGCTGCAGATCCTGCTTGGCAGAGCTACTTTGAAGTACAAGAATTATTAGGAAAGGATACCTTTATTTTCAAGGTACGTTTGTTAAAAAAATACTTTCATACTTAATAAATTTCATGATACTTAATATTCTATTGGCTTTCTTTGGGGAAGTAAGCCATCATTGTACAAAAGATCAGTCATGTTGTTTTTAAAAAGTATTTTTTTGTCCAGTTAAAAATGTGATAACCAAAAATAGATAAACTTGAAAATGAAATTATAAAATAAAATTTGTTTTTATTTTATGTACTTTATATATATACTTGGTTTAAGGGCTTAAAGTACCACTTTACAGCCCGCTGGGCCGTAAAGTATTCTACAGCCAACCTAGGGCTTTTGCTTTATTTTCCATACATTTCGACTTCTGAGGCAACATGTCCAACGTCGCAGTCTCTGCTGTTTCGGTAATTTCTGGTGAGGTACAGGAAATTTAATTTTCATCCTCTTCCATTTTCAGTTCAATTAAGATACACAAAATACTTCGACAAAAGGATTGTAAAACGATTCTTGCCATAAAATTACAATATGGCCACTTTTATTTACGTTGTTGCTTGGTTATTTGCATTTATTTTTAATACATATTCCAAATCAAATTCCTTGCTGTCAGTGTGGCAATAGGATTGTCATTTTTATGGAATGTCAAAATTTAAGAAATTAACAATTCTTATGTGTAATTTGCAAGATAACCGACATGTTATTATATATTACGTATTAATTAATACTGGTCGTACATAAAACTTTGTATGCACCTGGGGCATAACCAGCATTTATGATCCTTATCGTGCCATAAACGCCTCTTTATCCCTTCCCTTGGTGTATAAATAACTATTACAGATGGCAAATGGTAATTTAAATATCGGCAAGTGACCAGGTAATGTCATTTATGTGGTCATTTTATTGAATTGCATTTTTCAACACTTGAAATATCAAATATATGTTAGTTCATATATTAAAAAAAATAATAATAAATCATTATCAGTTTGTCCGTTTTCGTTTATGAAGTTACGTATTATTATATTATTTAACTATTACAATAAACACTATTTTCAGTAAAATCAGGAGTTTAGTTTTTATTAATTTGTAAGTAATGAGAACAAATTATTTATTGTAAAGTTTTAAACTAACTACAAATATTTAAAACTTTTCCTATGGTAAAAAGCAATAAAACAAAATTCATAAAATAAAGCAGGTAACATAATTGCACATTTGGTAGCACATAATATATTATACAGTGGCGGCTGCCCATGGTTCTCCCAAGGGGCTCCTGGGAAGTACCAAACAGATAGAAATAAATAATACAAATTTATACAATTATTTATGATAACATTTTGGTCATATAAATTCACAATTTTATATTATTATTTTAGCTACAAAAAGTTATCATAACTTTATAAATTTATATGATTCCTTTATCTGTTTAGATGTAATGCAGCGATGTGCAGAGATGGCAACTTTCCTCTTGTTTTAATAAGATTTCTTACTCTTTGCCTAGTTTTATATTCTAATAATAAGTGATTCTTCATTCTTGGGTTTGCGTTTGACAGAAGATGAATTCTACAAGTTTTTTGTTTTTCTTTTCGTATTTTCTGAAACAACTCCAAAGTGTTCCATTAACTTTAACTCAAATATTTGAAAAATTTTACTAATGTTATCAGTGCCAGGAAGATATTGAGGTTAAAAAATCTAGAAAAGCATCAACAACTGATCAGTTTGGCATGACAGGTTATTTTTTAATATGACCAGTCACTTTTAATCACACATTTCGGTCGCTCTGGTAACTGGTCAGTGACTGTCAACATTAATTTATTTTCGTTAATATATGACATACTTTGTTATTTCTACTTATATATTTTCTAAGGACCAAGAGTGCAATAATCTAGAGAGTAATTGGATACATATTTTTCTCACTTCACTCAAATAAAACTGGATTCTATCTTTTCTCAAGTGATGTTTTTTTTTTTGCTAAAATTTTTCTCATTTGGCACAATACAATTATACAGAGTGTCTCACCAGGAACTGCATCGATCAATATAGGGAAAAGTACGCACCAGAAAATTTTGAAAATTTAGGGAATTACTAATGGCAGTATGGTCAATCCAACTAAAATAATTACAAGCATCTGGCACTTCCAGTTATACTGGAAGTCGATACCAACTTGCTTATTTTAATCTGAATACCCTATATATTTTAGGATTTTCGAAAAGAGCATAAAATTCTGAGTCAAAAAAACACCCTATGTCTAAACCCAGCCGTTTCAGAGATATTTGACATTTTAAAAAATTTTGACAGGTGTAATCTTTTCCAATAACCTTCATAACTTTCTTCGTATAGTACTCATTTACTTTTTGGCATGCAGAAAGAATATAAGGTGAGTTACGCTTTACAGTTTAAAGAAATTCAATAACAGTATAGCAAGTGTTTCATTTTTGACGTTACATTTTGTATACTTCAAACCGCAAAAACTTGCTTAAGTCTAATCAAAAACTTGCTTAAGTCTAATAGAACTCTGTTTTTTTTCACATGAAGTTATGTAAAATTAAATTCCTTCTTTTTTTGATATCAGCATTGTGGGGGTTTAAGTTACAACTGTTTGAAATATTTGCGATTTTCTTAGAAATTCAAGAATTTTTTGAAAAATTTTTATCAAATTCGCCATGGTTAGAAACAATCAGTAATGTTTCATTCTCTTATGTCAAAAAATGCCACCGCGTTTAAGTTACACCCACGAAGACTTTTTTGAATTTGTTTATTATTTATGGAGAATGTGATAAAGTAATATCAAGAACTTGTAGTACATTTGCTATTCGATATCCACAAAAACGGAAAATAACACTAAACACTGTAACATGCATATTAATTGTATTGAAGACACTTTGCATCAACTAAAATAGCTAAGATAAAATCAACTAAAAACATGATTCCATTTTAATTTATTAAATATTCAAAATTCCGCCCTCGAACCTCCACACATTTTTCGCACCTTCGGATTAGTTCTTCATGGGTAGCTCTTCTAACTGAATCCTGTGATAAGTTTTGAAATGCATTTATTACTCTATTCTATTATATTCTATTTAATAATGTGATTGTTGTTCCATCCATGTTTTCAATTCCTGGAATAATTCTTGTGTCAAGAATCCTCACATGAAAAGACCTCGTTGACTAACCGACATAATATTTACCACATTCACACTGAATATTGTAAATATAACTTCTAAGTTCAGTAAGTTATCTACCGGTTTAGTTCTCGGTAAAACAGATCTTAGCGCATTATTGGTCTGAATACCATCTGCAAAAAACTTATTTTAAATTCAGTGTAATTTGTAGATTTATAGGTGGTCTACAAAATCCTGTGTGATGTTTTCTTGATACCCAGCAAACACAAACATGTAACATTTACATTTCAACAGTAGCACTAGCGTAGCAGTTACTTAGTATTCCAAGCGTATAATATCCTTAATTCATAGAAAATCAATTATACAGGATATATATGTATAATACGTACATATGTTTGGTAATGTAACAAATATATTGTAAAAGTTACATATTGCGTATTTTAATTAATGTTATATACAAATTCCATATAGATTATATGTACAGGGTGTCGTGTTTAAATGTGATACAAGCCTGTAACTCCTTTATTTTTGGCCGATTTCAAAACTTTTTTTTAGAATATAGGGTAACAAGAACTCTATCTACGTGTGATCCTGCTTATTTTATTTGTACAATACACGGCCAACTGGGTTGCGTTTTTTAACGTCAATAACTGTCAATTGCCATTAGAGATTTTTTTTAAATTGATTACATATTCTTATTCAGCATTCCTTAAAACCTCTTATCACCACGTTTCATCAAATTTGGATCATCTTCAGGCGAGCACCCTATGTTACATGCCGATAACTTTTTTTGATTTAAAAATAAATTGTTTTTTGTGCGGTAAAGACTCAAACAAATTGTTTTATAATTTTATTATTAATAGTAAAATATGGATTATAAACTAACATATGAATAAAATCGTCCTGGACTGCTCGCCTGAAGATGATCCGAATTTGATGAAACTTGGCGATAAGACAATTTAAGTGGTGCTGATTAAGAATATGTAATCAATTTTTTTTGCAAAAAAAGTACCATCACAAATTTGTCTTCATCTGGTAAAACCGGTGTCTTTCTTTAACACACGTGCAAACTTTTCTCTAACGCGCTCATTTTTTTACGTCACCTATTGCGTGTAGCGGTCTATTCACCTCGTCCACTATTTGCAGTGACTCCGCTAACGACAACGCACTGTTCTCCAATTTCTTTATGCTTTCATGTAATGGTTCATAGTTCTTCGCAATATTTTTAAAGCTGTTTCAAAGGAAATATCTTCGAATTTTGTCTGACTTTCCTTAATAGCTGCAGCCTCATCTGGATTGAATTGTAGTATAACTGCTTTTATTTGTTGCAAATATTTAGTATAATAAAAAGCTGCCTGCAACCATGTTCCCCAACGTGTAAGAATCGGCTGTGGTGGTTCAGGAATACCGGGTCACTTGCTATGAAATGCACGGAGATGTTTAGGAGATTTAATAAACACTTTTTGTACTTGCTATTAATGCATCCACCTCTGGAAAACCTTTTCGAATAGTTTCTGCCACAAGATGTAAAGCACTTTACACGTAACATGTATAAACGTACAATCTTGTTCTTGCGGAGAATGGCCTACCGAACGCATTGTCACGGCAGCCATCAGTCACAAACATCAACACTTGACTTTTTGACAGTTCAAATTTTTCTAACGTCTCCAGCACCACCCTGGTAATTGTTTCGCTAGTACACTGACTTAGTCTTTTGCTAGCTAGTAACAGTGGAACTGTCGGTTTAAGAGTGTCTAGTACTCGTACTATAACATTTAAAATAGAATTTTTATTACAATCTGTTGTCTCATCAACAGATAACCACAGCCGTGTATTTTTTTAATTCACATTTCATCTTATATACAGTTGGTAGATAGTTACGTAACGTTGTGCGACTTGGTAACTTCACCTGGGCATTGTATTTATTCCAGAACTCTCGAAATGGTTGTTTATCGAGTGTGTGCAGCGAAACATCACAGGCAATCAACATTAATAGTAAATCAAACATAAACTGTGTTGTCGAAGGCACGCCATTTTTTTTATTTTTATGGTGTACACGATTTACGTGAAGTCCACAATCACGCTTATCCCAGCACATCAAATCTTTCTCGCACACTTTACAAATTATGTTAGCACTATCATAGAATAAATCCGGGAATTCACCTATGAATTTATTCACTTTGTCAGCAAATGGGCTTTTCTACGCCTGCGTACGTCGGCCATGCTTTATTATTAAATTAATATCAACAATACAGTACAACAAATAAAATAAAAACACAAAAACAATATGCAATACGCCCAAGTGACTTAACGTGTACATAACTCGAAAGATAATAATAGATTGGACTGTAGAAAGAGTTTCGCGGTCAAGCTGAATGCTGGCGACAGTAAGTACATCTATACTCTACGACCATGATACACAGAAACGATTTGCAGCTTTACTCATCAGAATTGATTTATAGTATCACAGCTTTTATTGGTGTAATAATAAAAAATAAGCATAATAAAAAGCTGCCTTCAACCATGTTCCCAACGTGTACGAATCGGCTGTGGTGGTTCGGGAATACAGGGACACTTGCTGCGTAATGCGCAAGGAGATTTAAGACACACTTTGTACTTGCTATTAATGTACTTACCTCTGGAAAACCTTGTCGAATAGTTTCTGCCATACGATGTAAAGCATGCACTTTACACTTAACATGTACCAACCTACAACCGGTACCATCGGTCACAAACATCAACACTTGACTTGTTGGCGGATCAAATTTTTCTAACGTCTCCAGCACTACCTGCGTAATTGTTTTGCCAGTACACTCATTTTCTTGGTATCTAGTAACAGTGGATATGTTGGTTTAAGAGGGTCCAGTACACGTACTATAACATTTACGATAGAATTTTTTTTACAATCTGTCGTCTCGTTATCACATAACCACAGCCGATTCTTACACGTTGGGGAACATGGTTGAAGGCAGTTTTTATTATGCTAAATATTTACAACAAATAAAAGCTGTGATACAACAATTCAATCCTGACGAGGCTGCAGCAATTAAGGAAAGCTTGACAAAATTCGAATATATTTCCGTTAAAACAGCTTTAAAAACTATTCACGAGAACTATAAAAGATTACATGACGCAATGAAAAACTTACAAAACAGTTCGTTCTCATTAGCGGAGTCACTGCAAATAGTGGACGAAGTAAAGCGACTGCTACACGATATAGGTGACGCAAAAAATGAGCGCGTTAGAGAAAAGTTCGCACATGTATTAAAGCAAGATAGCAGTTTTTACAGATTCTCTCCAGTTTGTGATTACCAAGCTAGTTAAGAGGGTAAGTTGTGCATACGTTGTTATAAATTGTAACAGTTTCTTGCTTTTTTACTAGTTAATTTCTTTTATTACGCTTATTATGATGCATACGCCTATGTCCCGCCGCACGACTTGCCAGTTTTAATAATCAGTATATAATTATTATAAATATGTTTGCTCGGTATGATTTATCGTTTTCGGCCATTTATTCATATGTGTAACTCATCGTAACAATGTTGGGCTTGCTACCATTATTAGTGACTCATATCTATTGTGATCTTTTTTATTACACTAGATACAACAGATATGACCTGCGACCTCTTTTCCGATAAAATGGTTGCCATTCTATCGACAAGATTTTATAATTTTCCATAGTGAAGTTCATGCATAGTGACGCCTTTATCATCATAACGCTTGAAATCCCAGGGCCCTATGATAAAATTTCAATGTCATTCTTTGTTCCCTTTGGCTTTCACTTCTTGTATTCCACGGTGTCATCATATTCACTTAGAATCGGCTATTCTTTATCATCATAACGCTTGAAATTCCAGGGCCCTTTGATAAAATTTCAATGTGATTCTGTGTTCCCTTTGGCTTTCTCTTCTTGTATTCCACGGTGTCATCATATTCACTTAGAATCGGCTATTCTTGTAAATATGTCCTCATAAAATCTAAAAGGTTTATTTGTTGACAATACAAGATAATTTTATTGTACCTACTCTTATTTTCGGAGTTTTTTACGAGTTTAGGCGTCAATTTTTTGTTATCGTTGATATACGTCTTAGACAAGAAATTATTAAAAATGTCCACCATTTGGCTCCAAGCAGGCTTGCACGGACTACATAATATTAACTTTTCACTTTGGTGAACTTCCATTTTCTGAAAAATGTATACTATTTTAATCATCATTAGTATTTTAAAAGAAGATTTCATTTTATTTCAACGAACAATGGGAAAAATACAATTAAATTACCAGGCAGTTAATTTATAAAAAGCGCTCTGAAGCACTTTTTATAAATTATCGATAAAAAACCTATTGTTAATAAATTAAATTGCCGTACCAAATCTGTCTGAGACTGATTGAGCAGTTTTGAAGTTAAAAGCGAAATAAGAATTTCGCTCCCTCATTTCCTCCCTCAAAAACCAAATAATAAATCATAACTACAAAAAAAATACGTTTCTAATTGTTTATTCTCTAGATGGATAAAATTCTTTTAGAATCATTTTGTATAATTAAATATAATTTGTTTCTAAATATTTGTTAAACTACTCTCCTGACCCTAGTAGCATCAGAGACTTCTGCAATAAATTATCTTTATGTTGTAGAATTATTGTTTGCGACAATTTTTACTTTCTTATACTTAATATAAGGAAGTATAGTAATCGTGATTTTTTTTCGACCTCGAGATTTTGATTAATATATACGTTTTAACCCCTCCGGAATCTATTCATGAAATTTCATGTCATTTTGGTTTTGGAAAACCTGGAAAGTCATGGAATTTGACTAATGACTTTTGGAGAGAATACTAAATTTAAATTTTCTGCAAAATTTTTGCCATCGCTTCTACCATACGCTGAGAGAACTGTTTAATCTTTATCATGACATAGCTAGAACTCAGAGAGAGAGAGAGAGAGTTTAAAGGAATGTGTTTTAATAAGATTAACAGTTTTAAAAATAATTCCGTATCTCTAAAAAAGTGGAAATATTCATGTTGTTAACATTTAGGAGTTCCTGCGTGTGCAGCCACAGCAGATAAGACTTACCTGGTACCAAAATTCTCTGTTTTGTAGAGATTGACCGGCCGATTTATCTATCCTCAGATCTGCAAAATATGATATTTTTAAGATATCAGGAAAAGCTGAACACATTTTTAATAGTAATAGTTGCATCTATGTTGAAACAAAGTAAAGCAAACGTTACTCACAATCATATATTTTTTTTAGGCCGAGGATGAGGAACAAACTAAAGCCTGGTACAAGCAACTTCAGTTTTATGCTCAAGGAATGGGAGCTTGGAGGAAGAGAAGAAATGCGCTTGCCAATATTATGATAAATGGAATGGGGTTGCGATCATAGCCGAGCAAAATAAATAAATGAATGTGTATTTATTAATCGAACAGCTTTAAATAAAATTTAATTTATAAAAAATATGTGATTAGAATTGAATCTTTTCGTATTTTAAATATGTACATTGTAAATAATTAGTAATTTAGCTGTGATATTTTTGGATTCGGTTTTGGGACTATTTTATTTTATGCTAAAATATAGTTTAGTTTAATTAATTATAACAATATTTAAATATATAGATATTTTCTCCGATGTATTTTAAAAATGTATATGAAATTTGTAATTAATAAAGAATAATATTATTAATATATTAATTAACTATTGTATTTAGTTCACAAAAGAAATATAAATAAAAAAGAAAAATAAAAGCAATATAAAATAAGTTTCGTTTTATCTTATCTTTCCTTATTTTCAAAATAGTTCGCTATCATTGTCAATAATATTAATGTGTTTTATTTAACTTTAAAAACAGGTAAATCTAGTTCACTTGGTATTACCCATCAGGTAGCTACGAACTTGTTAGATGACTATGGTAAAAACATACTCATCTTTACATATACTTATAAAAAGTTAAGTATACTCATTGACTGATAATAATAATAATAATAATAATACGTCGAGGGACGTACTGTGCTTATCCCCAAAAAGAGGGATTTTTCCGACCCGAGGAATTATAGGCCGACTTGCCTCAACTCCTGCTACAAGATATTTACACGTATCTTGGATGCTAAGACACTGAGTTCTGTTGATCCGGTCTTCCAGCAAATACACGAACAGCGTGGTACCAAGAAGGGCATGGCAGGTTGCAAGGACAGCCTGCTGATAGACCGCTGTATTACACAGGATTCTGTGCAATACAAGCGGAATCTATCGACGGCCTGGATTGATTACCGCAAGGCATTTGATACTACATCGCATAAGCTATTGTTGTACTTGCTCGAATGTCTTGTGGTACCAGCACCACTAGTGAGATGCATAGAACAGCTGCTGCCTCTCTGGAAGACCCGCTTCACCATAACATCATGTGCACAGCGGGTCACGACAGAGCAGGTAGCATTTAAGAGAGGAGTTATCCAAGGTGACTCCCTCTTCTGCATCTCACTGCTGCTGTTGTCTGTTGGGATCCGCCAAACCCGCGGATATCAATGTGGACCACCCAGCGACCGGAGGCATATGGTCACCCATCTATTTTATATGGATGACCTTAAACTTTATGCCTCCGAAGAGCGCGAACTACAAAACGCGCTTAGGGTGGTTGAAGAATATACGCGGGCAAATGGTATGGAGTTCGGGTTGGACAAATGTGCAGTCGCCCATCTCAAGAGAGGACGATGCGGGGGAATTCCCTGAAGATGCACAGCTCGCAGACGGAAGCATTCTTAGACATCTGAATGCCGGAGAAACCTATACATATCTGGGTGTGCAACAAAGGCACATCCAGGATGTAACACAAATAAAGGATTCTCTCCGCGGCAAGTACAGACACCATCTCCGAAAGATTTGGTCTATCGAACTTTCGGGGAAGAACAAGGTGTTTACAACTAATATGCTTGCGGTTCCGATTCTACTCTACACCTTCGGAGTAGTAAAGTGGACGGTAGATGAGCTGCGCCAATTAGACAGAGATACCCGCAAGATGATGAATATTCACAGAAGTATTCATGCTAGATCGTCCGTTCCTCGTGTGTACCTCCCACGTCAACGGGGGGCCGAGGACTCTTGAGCCTGGAATGTACGCATGGCAGAGTAGTACTGAGTATGGCATGTAACATCCTCAGGAGCTCAGATCTCCTCTTGCGGTTTGTGAAACATCACGAAACTGTAGGAGTGGGAGCAGGACTGTTCAAGGCAGCAAAAAGAGCCGCAGATGAACTCGGTCTCGCATTTGACATCAGGCGAGGAGGCCGACGAGGTGCTAATGTAGAGTCAGTCACCGAACTTCAGCCAAATCGTCTGAAAGCCCGAATCAGAGCTGCCGAACAGAAAAATCTGTTTCGGCAGCACGTCGATAAACCCCAGCATGGTATCTTCTATAAGAACATAGAAACACTGGGTTTATCGACCAGGCTGACATTCGCCTTTCTAAGGTCAGCCCGGCTTAAGTCAGAGACCGAGGGATTCATTATGGCCTGCCAGGATGGTGTTATCAACACCTTGGTCTACCGTAGCCGCGTGTGGCGTGTAGAGGTTCCTGATATCAACTGCAGGACCTGCCATCCGGCACCGGAATCGCTCATGCACTTACTTTCAGTATGCCCCATATATGCGATTTTGGCCTACATCCACCGATATAACGCGGCTTTACGAGTGCTATACTACCATCTAAGGCACTCGTACGGGGTAGACCAGACACCAGTGCTGCCTTACGTCCCCGGAGATATTGAGTCCGTTGTCGAGAACGAGAAATGCCGGACTTACTGGAACTACTCGTTCCCGACTGTCAGGCTAATCCAAGCCAACAAGCCTGACATAGTCCTCCTCGACCATCAACTCAAGGTGATGTATGTCATCGAGTTCTCGGCACCTGCAGAGAAAAACATCACCTTGAAGGAGGAGGAGAAACGGACCAAATATCGCGATCTCCGGTACGAGCTTCAAGTGCTGTACCCAGGCTACTCGGTTAAAATGGTCGTCCTTATAATCGGTGTACTCGGAGGGATAAAGCCTACGCTGCTCTCGGAACTGAAGATCATACCGGCCTGCCAAAAACCAGCCGAGTGGCTGGCAGGTCAAATGCAGAAGGCGGTCATTCTGGGTTCTCTCCGTCTGCTTAGGGCATACTCTTTTGGTATCTACAGTCACTAACCCTGCGGGATGTGGGGAGTGGCTGTAGTTGATGCGCCGGCGCGACTCCCGTGAGGCGTTGGAGGCCACGGGAGGACTGACCGGCATCGGATATTCCGAAAAAAAAAATAATCAGCCTAGTGGTTGGCAGGCCAAATGCAGAAGGCGGTCATTCTGTGTTCTCCCCGTCTGCTTAGGGTATACGATTCTGGTATCTACAGTCACTAACCCTGCGGAATGTGGGGAGTGGCTGTAGTTTCCAGTATAAAAATATGAATATCACATTGCGAGTTCCGGACAGTACTAACATATTCTCATTTTGGTCTAATAAATGCATTATGCAATATAGAAGTCGAGTTATTTTTAAAATGTTTCGAGTTCCTCATTATAAAACATATGTTTTTGTAGAAATTAGCAGTAATATAATTAATATGAGGAATAAAGATTAATTTTGTACCAAAAACGATTCCAAGATCCTTAAATTGGCTGCATCTAATAACATTTTCATTACCAATGCAAATTTATATGACAAATGTATTGGATTAATTTGCTTTATAAAAATATAATATTACTTTTTGATATTTTTTAAAGGTAGGTAACTTATTATTCTGACACCAGATTAATTTTTGAGAGGTCCTGCTGTAATCGATCAATATCTTCATCAGAGTTGCAAACTATTTAAGGTCGTCAGCATACAAATAAATATTAGTTTGTTGTCTCGGCTACATCATTCTTTACGTATCAGCCACGAAATCAGAAATCGTGCAACGTCGCACGCTGGCTGTTAGTTCTGAATAATGGTCGGTTGTGTACGTATTTATGTATTAAAGCGTCTCTTTATTTACCTCAAATCAGTGTTTTTAACAAGTGATAACACTGGCACACAAAAAAAAGTTGTTTGTACATTTGATGCCACCTACCTCCCGACATGTATTTCGACCCGCTGAATCCGAATTTGAAGTCAGTTTGGACCGTACACCCTCAAATATCGAGTAAATTGAAAAACCGTAAAAAATAGCGAAAATTGGGTGTTTCGGTAATAAAAAAAAATTTGTGGATCTAAACCAAGCCTAATTTTTATGTATTTCGATCCGCTGAATACGAATCTAAAGTATATTTAGACCATAAGCCGTTTTAAATCTAAGTAAATCGTAAAAAACCCTCGAAAATTGCTAAAAATGGCAAAAAATTTTCATTCTGTTTATACGTCATTTTACAATTTTTTACATTTTCAGATTATAAACTTGTATTTTATGCATAAAAAAATACAAGAAACGTATTTAATCGTGTTTCATAGATTTTTTCAATTTTTTGAACTGCAATTTTTTGCTATTTTATCGGTTTTTTGCGACTTTTTTGAGATTTTGAGGGATTAATGGGCCAAATGTATTTCAGATTCGGATTCAGCAGATCAAATTATATACAAATCCTCTTCGATCCGGGTCTACAAAATTTTTTTCATCAACATAATCACAATTTTTTGCCATTTTTAGCAATTTTCGAGGGTTTTTTTACAATTTACTTATATTTAAAACGGCTTATGGTCTAAATATACTTTAGATTCGTATTCAGCGGATCGAAATACATAAAAATTAGGCTTGGTTTAGATCCACAAAAATTTTTTTATTACCGAAACACCCAATTTTCGCTATTTTTTACGGTTTTTCAATTTACTCGATATTTGAGGGTGTACAGTTCAAACTGACTTCAAATTCGGATTCAGCGGGTCGAAATACATGTCGGGAGGTAGGTGGCGTCAAATGTACAAACAACTTTTTTTTTTGTGTGCCGGTGTAATTGTTCTGGACTCTTGTAAATTAATGTGCATTGAATGTAGATATTGATTTGTAGTGATAATTTAAAATACAATATAATTTTTCGGGAATTGTTATTTATTTATTTCATCCGTACGCATATAACCTAAATTAGTTAAATAAACATGCCGGCAAAGTTTTGTATCCCCGGCTGCAAGTCAAATTACGTATTATCAGTAAATACTGAAGACCTAAAAAAGTGTTTTAGGATTCCCAAGAATGATGGGTTAAAGCAAAAATGACAAAGCTATTCCTAGGAAAAGATGGACACCCATTATCACCAAAATATTCCGTAGTACGTGAATTGCATATTGATTGATTTATTAAAAAAAAACTGGAGCTAGTTCAAATAATCAAATTCCGTTTAATGAAATAATATCGAATTTTGAAATTTCCGAAAGTTGTGAAATTAATTCTGACAGTATTAAAAATGTAGATAAACAAACATTACAATATAATTTTAAACAAATTTTCTCAAATATTTTCTTCTAATTATTTTCAGATTTTGGAATTTGACGATGCAGTGAGAATATATATTTCTGGATATGCATCTCATATATTAACTAAAAAAAAATCTTGTATTATTTGCCTTTCACATGTTACTGAAAATAAGGAAACTTCATCGGAAATCAGTATTTTGATTGTTTGCAACGTGGTGGTCTATCGATACCTACAACCAACGTGACAATATTTTTTTTCCATATGTATGCCATATAGAGTACATTATTAATAATAATGCTTTAGAAAAAGAATTACTTACAAATGAAATCCAAAAAGATTTTCTTATAACTTTAACTTTAGAAAGTATACCATCAGATATCTTTTATTTAGATTTTTTAAATACATGTATCTGTGAAAATAATATAGATTACATTTTAGGAATTATTTGTTGAATAGTTGCAAACGTACTTTTAAATAACTATGTCAAAACACAAAATAATAGAGCTCTTGAACAAACTAGATTAGAATCTCATTTGAAAATCTATGAAAAGCGAGGTGAAAAGGCACCACATAATAAAATGAAAAAACGAAAATTAGATACTTAAAAAAAACAATATGTCATTTGCCAATTCGTTTGAGCCATTTTTTTATAATCCATCCGTCCAAGAGAATATAAACTGTTTCTACATATTACCGACTCTGTGAATATTAATTTATACTACTTACTTTGTTCTTCTACTCCATTCATTTTGTTCTTTTAGTCCTATTGCAAGTTTTTTTATTTATTTTTTATTTTTTGTAAATATTTTTGTTTTACATTCCCTTTCTTCTCTTTCTCATCCTACTGAATCACTCCTTATAATCCATCGTTTTTATCCTTCACGTGTTCATATTTCCCCCTTTCCCAATCCCGGCAAAAATAAGCGTGTTAATTTAATAGTATGAGATATTTATTATTATTATTTATTTGAAATGAATATACAATAACAATATGTATTATAGTTAAGCAATAACATGATATTTCATACTATTTAAGAGCTTGCGTTAGTTTTGCCGAACAATTGATTAACATATGTTTTTATGTAGAAACACGCATTATTTTACATATATTGTAATATTTAATTGACCAAGCAGAGAGCAGCGCAAATAAGCTTATCTTATTATAAAATTAAACTAACGGCAAATTCTCAAATGTGTCGATATAAGGTTTGTTCCAACAGCCGCCTCGGACCAGTTTGAAACCGTCAGAAATATTCTCCCAGTTGCCTCTTATACGCTAAGCTCACTGTATTTATGTTAGTACTTAACTGGGCGAATATTTCTGACAGTTTCAAACTAGTCCGAGACTGCTGTTGGAACAAACCAATAGTAATCCATGCCTGTGCTTAATTTCAATAGGCCCACATCTTCGATGTGGTGCGGTGTTGCCATATTTAGTTTGTGGCTGGTACGTAAAAAAAGGCTGTGTCTCGACAGATGTCATTTATATACATTAGAAATAACAGGGGTCCCAGAATCGGATTCTGTGGAATTCCTTAGGTTACTAACACTTCAACAGATGAAAAACCACGATACTTCACATCATGTTCTTTTACCTAGGTAAGATTCAAAAAATTTAAGATTATTATTATTATAAGATGTATTATTAGCTTGGTCTAGCTTTAATTTGAAATATTCGTCATTATATTATTATTGTTATAAATAGAACTTGGTTTAGCTCCGATTTTAAATTAGTTTTGAGGAGCTGCAACCAAATGGTAAGTAATGTTCAAAATACAAAAATATTACTGTTACTTGAAAAATATACAATGCGAATTAACTTATTTCATGTAAACAACTATTTATAAAAGAGAAAATACTAACTACAGTATCATTTATTTACTTAACTTTTAATTCAATTTACCACTGTAGATATTACGTTAATATAAATATTAATGTTAATTCTGCATAAATGAATCCGTGACTACTACAAATAATGGTAATATAATTGTCAACCTTACAATAAATCCAAGAGATCATAACCACAACCTAATAAATTATTTACGTTAATTTGTTGTTTCTTTGTTTATATTACAGGTTTATATTAGGTATGCCAAAGACATTCTCCGAAATCTGATCTTTTCCTTGATGTAATGCCATGGCTTATGGAGCAGAAGTTTATTCCTCAATATTAATTTTTAGGCTTTTTGGATTTTACTTATTGGAAAATGTCATAATCCGTTATTTTTCACTTTAGAAAAAAAAAAGTTTTATATAAAATTTATTGTATCTTTACTCCAACCGTTTGCACGATATACTGCTTCGAATATCGATTTTTGAAATAATATTAAAATTTTTGATAAGAAATTTACCATGAGAAATATGTATTTTAAGATTAATAAAATATTATTAAATTTAAAAATGTTTTTATATTAAAAGTATCCATTTCTCATTACATTTTCGGTGCCTTTGATACCACATAGACTTGCAAAATTCAATATTTGTGGCAGTATACCGTTAGCCTGGAAAAAACAATGTAATATGATATTCGGTTACTAGTGATTGTTCCCTGGCAAAATAAGTATCAGTCGATTGTAGTTTCTTGGAAGAAATGGAACAATTCTCTGGCTGGCATATAGCACTGATTACACACCCCGCGACACATTTCTACGGGACTATTTAAAAAATGAGGTGTAAAAGATCAGCAAATTTAAACGAACGTTAAGAAAAAACTTACAATGTGATCGAAGAAATGCGCGAAAATGATCATCAAAATATAATCAATTGTCTGAGTAATTTAGAGCTGAGATACCATCTTTGTTTGGAACATGGTGGATGAAACTTTGAATAGTTTTTGTAAATGTAAATTATATCGACATTAAGTTTTTAGAGATTAATAAAAAGAGTATATTAATTTTTCAATTTGTTGTTTTTATTCATGGCTAAACAGTATAAAATAATTTGATTTAACGGGTACGCCCGCATAAAGAATGCAAGGTGGAAGAATTCAGAAAACTGCAAATGGTAGAAGAATGTAAACAGTGGACACGTGTTTCTGACTAATTGGTCATCCTCAGCATTGTGTAGCTAAGTTAAATGATGGACATAACTTAAAAAAGAAGACATGAAAGGAAAACCACTGACAGGAAGCCAGTCGCACCTTTGTGGCTTCCACTTGGATGGCTCTATATTAGGGCATCGACAAAACATCGCACACGCGGGCAACTAAAGCAACCTGCGTGGTATTTCCGACCCAGGAGAATGTATAAGTACAGAGAAATTACAATAAAAAATAATTAGATTTAACGGGTACGCCCGCATAAAGGATGCGAGGTGGAAGAATGCAAAAAATTGCAAATGGCAGAAGAATGCAAATCGTGGACACGTGTTTCTGACAAATTGGTCGCCCTCAGCACGGTGTAGCTAAGTTAAGAACTCACTCGTTAAATATTAATGCTACCAAAACATCAGTTCTTGTATTTGGACAACCATATAGTAGATCCCAAGTTTCAGATATGGTGCAAATTAATGTAGAAGGTCATAATATAACTCCCACTCAGCAGGCTAAGAATTTATGGTTAATTTTTGATACCAACTTAAGATTTAAGTCTCATGTAAATAAATGTATTCAACTGGCTTATATGAACCTAAAAATGATTTACATTAATAGACATGTTCTCAGTAAAAAAATAAGAACTATTTTATGTGAATCGTTGGTATTGTCTAGGTTTAACTTTTTTTTATACGAGGTTCTAAAGTAAAACATATCTTTATTTAATTTTTTTTGCGGTATAAATTTTTATTAATTTTTATGATATATTTTTTTTGCGCTTAAGATTAACAACAGGGGCTATTTTTGTGGCAGTCATCTGATCTTCGGCGTTTTTCCAAATTTTTTTTTTAATGTGTATATGATTTGCACAAAAATGTTGGAAAATAAAGACCACTTATTATTATTATTATTATTATTATTATTATTATTATTTTCGGAATATCCGATGCCGGTCAGTCCTCCCGTGGCCTCCGACGCCTCACGGGAGTCGCGCCGGCGTATCAACTACAGCCACTCCCCACATCCCGAAGGGTTAGTTACTGTAGATACCACAATCATGTGCCCTAAGCAGACGGAGGGAACCAAGAATGACCGCCCTCTGCATTTGGCCTGCCAGCTACCTTGGCAGGCCGGTATGATCTTCAGTTCCGAGAGCAGCGTAGGCTTTATCCCTCCGAGTACACCGATTATTAGGACGACCATTTTGACCGAGTAGCCTGGGTACAGCAGTTGGAGCTCGTACCGGAGATCGCGATATTTGGTCCGTTTCTCCTCCTCCTTCAAGGTGCTGTTTTTCTCCGCAGGTGCCGAGAACTCGATGACATAGATCACCTTGAGTTGATGGTCGAGGAGGACTATGTCAGGCTTGTTTGCTTGGATTAGTCTGACAGTCGGGAACGAGTAGTTCCAGTAAATCCGGCATTTCTCGTTCTCGACAACGGACTCAATATCTCCGGGGACGTAAGGCAGCACTGGTGTCTGGTCTACCCCGTACGAGTGCCTTAGATGGTAGTATAGCACTCGTAAAGCCGCGTTATGTCGGTGGATGTAGGCCGAAATCGCGTATACGGAGCATGCAGATAGTAAGTGCATGAGCGATTCCGGCGCCTGATGGCAGGTCCTGCAGTTGATATCAGGAATCCCTATACGCCACACGCGGCTACGGTAGACCAAGGTGTTGATAACACTATCTTGTCAGGCCATAATGAATCCCTCGGTCTCTGACTTAAGCCCGGCCGACCTTAGAAAGGCGAATGTCAGCCTGGTCGATAAACCCAGCGTTTCTATGTTCTTATAGAAGACACCATGCTGGGGTTTATCGACGTGCTGCCGAAAGAGATTTTCCTATTCAGCAGCTCTAATTCGGACTCTCAGACGATTTGGCTGAAGTTCGGTGACTGATTCAACAACAGCACGTCGCCGGCCTCCTCGCCTGATGTCAAATGCGAGACCGAGTTCATCTGTGGCTCTTTTTGCTCCCTTGAACAATCCAGCTCCCACTCCTATAGTTTCGTGATGTTTTACGAACCGCAAGAGGGGATCTGAGCTCCATACCAAATGCCCGCATATATTCTTCGACCACCCTAAGAGCGTTTTGTAGTTCGCGCTCTCCGGAGGCATACAGTTTAAAGTCATCCATATTAGAATAGATGGGTGACCTTATGCCTCCGGTCGCTGGGTGACCTACATTGATATTCGCGGGTTTGGCGGAGCCCAACAGACAACGGCAGCAGTGAGATACAAAAGAGGAGAGGACTCAGGGAGTCACCCTGGAAAACTCCTCTCCTAAATGCTACCTGCTCTGTCGTAACCCGCTGTGCACCTGATGTTATGGTGAAGCGTGTCTTCCAGAGCGGCAGCAGCTGTTCTATGCATCTCACTAGTGGTGCTGGTACCGCAAGACATTCGAGCAAGTACAACAATAGCTCATGCGATGTAGTATCAAATGCCTTGCGGTAATCAATCCAGGTCATCGATAGATTCCGCTTGTATTGCACAGAATCCTGTGTAATACAGCGGTCCATCAGTAGGCTGTCCTTGCAACCTGCCATGCCCTTCTTGGCACCACGCTGTTCGTGTATCTGCTGGAAGACCGGATCGGCGGACCTCAGTGTCCTAGCATACAAGATACGTGTAAATATCTTGTAGCAGGAGTTGAGGCAAGTGATCGGCCTATAATTCCTCGGGTCGGAAAGATCCCCCTTTTTGGGGATAAGCACAGTACGTCCCTCGACGAACCAGTCCGGAATCTGCTGCCCCTCGTTCAACCATGAGTTGAAAACTCGCGCCAGACGGCGGTGAGTGGAAGGAAATTTCTTCCACCACCAGTTGTTAATGTCGTCTGGGCCCGGGGCAGCGAAGTTCTTGGTACCAACAAGTGCTTGTTGGACTTCCTCCGTACTGATTGCCGGGCACATTTCTTCTGGCTCTTCAAGATGTCTGTGTCACAGAGCCTCGAAGTGTGCAATTGATGGAGTGTCGCTATTGAATGGACGCGTCGTTTCGTAGATTCCCTTCCAGAAAGTTTCGACATCTTCTATAGTCGGCGGATTCTCGACAACACGCTGTGGCTCTTGAAAGAGGCGAGAAGGATTCGTACGGAACAAATTGTTTTGTTCCATACTCCTCACCCGCCTCTTCAATGTTTTCTTCGCATGAGCGCTCGGATCCTATCTAGACAGTGCTGCTTGATGGTAAGCATCACTGTCAGATTTAGAGTATGGTGTTGACGTCTTAATCCGGCTGCTATGCGCCGGATTCTGGGAGTAGAAACTCTACCAGTCGTCTTATATTCCACCACACTCTGGATCCAAGAAGCGTGTTGTCTGGCCGACTGTATCTTGCCTTCGATTTTTGTACACGCCGCTTGGCTTTCTCGACCCCGTGATTGGTTGACCTCTCACGGGGGACGAGTTGCTTCGCGGCGTTGTACACGGCACAGTTGATTTGCTAGATGTCTACATCTTCCGGAATTTCCTCATCGATGACCGCGTCCATTCTAGCCAGGTCTTGTGGCTTTAGGTTAGCCCTGGTGTTAAGGCTAACCCTCGTCCTTAAGTCTACATCGGTGAACTCTAAAGGATGTTCCCCATCAGTTAGTAATTGCCGCGGTGGTACTGCGGCTGGCAGTTCTTCCAGCTGACGGGGTGCCCTTACGTAACCTGTCCTGAGCAGAAAGGATACTTGATCTCTCAGATGTTGTTGAGAGAAGGCGCGATGCTCTGGATGCATTTGGCACCAAAGTGCATGCAATCGCGCCATGTATTCCCTTCGCTCAGGTTCGCTACTCTCGCGGCAGGTCAGCAAGTCATCCCGAAGTTTCCTCGTCCACTTAAAGCGTCCTTGTTCATTGCGTTCGTTACCATTGAGACGTTCCGGTGAGGCCCCTCCCGCCTGTCTCTGACCGCCATCCGCTTGGGGTCGATCGTGAGGAGCCCTTCTTCGAAGGTTATATGGAACCCGAAGTAGAAGGGGTACCAGGTGGTTAGCCTTGGTACCCCCCGGCCGGCATTTGTCAGGCAGAGTTGCCTCTGCCTGTCCAGGGTGCACCAGCGTGGAGGTTGCCGGTCCTTTGCACCCCTTATTATTATTTATTATTATTATTCTTATTATTATTAAATGATGGACATAACTTAAAAAAGAATACACTAAAGGAAAAGCACTGACAGGAAGCCGGTCGCACCTTTGTGGCTTCCACTTGGATGGCTCAATATTAGGGCATCGCACACGCGGGCAACTATAGCAACCATTTGCAACTGAGTCGGAAATACCACGCAGGTTGAAGAAATTTGTAATACCCTGTAAAATAATAAATTTGATAGCATATCTCAATGCACTTTTCAATTGCAAAGAAAAAGTATCTCTTGAAATTTTTTCCTATGTGGTACCATTTCGCCTCAAAGCGATTTAAAAACCTTACAACTTTCATATAAAACGTTTTTTTTCTCAAGTGAAAAATAAAAGAGTTATGGCCTAGGACATCTTCGTTTGATAATCTTGTACATATGGCAGAATATTGAAGTTTCCAAATGGGTAAAAGATAATTTAGAAACTGCACAAATAACGCATATAACGCATACACAACGTTGAGGTACATTCTAAATCAACTTTTTGAACAATTCTTTGAATAGAATATTGTAATTAGGTATTTCTTTTCAGTTGAAACTCTAAAAATGGCTAATTTTTAAACGAATATTATTTTTATAATATGACGTAAACTCTTCCTGTACAATATTACTAATTAACTAATTTGTATTCCATATTTGCTATACACCCGGTTACAAATCTCTTCACTGCAAAGGAAATTATTGTCAAAATACGTGCTCATAAGACGGAAGTCAAATAAAATTTAAGCATAGTAATCATTATTAATACAATAAATAATTATCTAAGTATATTTTAAGTGAATTTTAATTTATCATATTTGTATTCCAGAATAATGATCTGGAGTTGGAAATTTCTGTTCACTTTATTAGATTGTCACTGAACGAAATGAATAAATGTTGTAACAGTCTTAAGATTTTCACAAACTGGTATATGTAGTTGTACATACATATACAGGATCATTTTTTAAAATTCCGAATTTTAAATGAATTTTAAAGACATACCCCAAAATATAATGATAATTAAAGCTGGCCGAGATCACCTGGCCGACAGAGCCGTCATATGACTCATATGTTTACATCATATCATAATACTTGAATAAGTACAATAAATGGAAATAAATTTTAACAATAATGTTACATTTTATAAAAAATTGTATAAAACTCACTCTTTTAAGCAGATTTATGAAGTAGTTTGATTGTCGTCATCACAAAGTGGGGAAGATCTATAGTATAATAGCATCAGGTATGTTTCTACAGCTGTCTCCGTCAGCGATGTTCTCTTTGGTGAAAAAATATGTTTGTATTTTGAAAATGACCGTTCGACATCTACGGATGTAATACAGGCATAAGTAAAACAATCTGTGAATTCACTTAACGAAGTTGTAGATGCACCATCACAAATTTGTCTTAATTTGCTAAAATCAGGATCTTTCTGTAATACACTCTCGAACTTTTCACTAACGCGATTATTTTTTGCGTTATTTATAGCCTGTAGCTGTCTATTTACGTCGTCCACTATTTGCAGCGATTCCACTAACGACAACGAACTATTTTGCAATTTTTCTATTGCGTCGTGTAGTCCTCCATAATTGTTATTAATAGTTTTTAAATCTGTTTCAAGGGAAACGTCTTGAAAGCTTGTCTGGCTTTCCCTAATAGCTGCAGCCTCGTTAGGGTTGAACTGTAGTATCACAGCTTTTATTTGTTGAAAATATTCAGCATAATAAAAAGCCGCTTTCAACCACGTTCCCCCTCGTGTAAGAATCGGCTCTGGTGGTTCAGGGACACCAGGACACTGTCTGTGAAATGCTCGAAGCCGTTTAGGAGATTTGAGAAATACTTTTTTTGTATTTGCTATTAATGCATCTACCTCTGGAAAACATTTTCGAATCATTTCTGCCACAAGATGTAACGCATGCACTTTACACGTAACATGTAAAAACCTACAATTGTCTCTTTGAAGAGAACGGCCTACCACGCGCATTGTCGCGGCACCATCAGTCACAAACATCAATACTTGACTTGCTGAAAGTTCAAATTTTTCGAATGTCTCCAACACCACACGCGTAATTATTTCGCCAGTACACGCAGTTAGTCTTTTACTAGCTAGTAAACGTGGAAATGTTGGTTTAAGAGGGTCCAGTACACGTACTATAATATTTAAAATAGATTTTTTTTTACAATCTGTCGTCTCGTCAATACATAACCAGAGCCGTGTATTTTTTAATCCACATTTAATCCTATTTACAATGTCTTCACGAACAGCTGGAATATATCTACGTAACGATGTACGACTTGGTAAGTTCACCTGGGGATTGTATTTATTCCAAAACTCCCGAAATGGTTGTTTATCCAGTATGTGTAGCGGAATATTACAGGGTATTAACAATAACAATAAATCAAACATAAACTGAGTTATCAAAGGCATGCCATTTTTTTTTATTTTGATGTTGCACGGTATTGATATGACGACGACAATCTGTTTTGTGCCAGCACATTAAGTCTTGATTGCAAACTTTACAAATTATTTTGCATCCGTCATAGAATAAATCCGGAAATTCACCGATAAATTTATTCACTGTGTCCGCGTACGGTCGTTTTTTACCCTTTGGCGCGTTTGACATTATGTATAATTTATAGGTACAACCTCACGCATTAACCTTTCAAATAAGACTGCAGCGTAAATCACTTCTAAATCGGCACGTGTGACGCCAGCGCAAGACCGTGGCTGTACTCCAGCCACCTCGGCCAGCTTTAATGATAATTGTGAAATATGGTATTATGTGAAATTCTCAAATTATCAAATTTTCTCAGATTCTGTCAAAATTTGCGTATCCTAGTACCTTATACTGGATGTAATGCAAACTAACATTTTTCATTCCATTTAACACTCTGTATATTTTTGCACCATTTGAGCTTTTGAAAAATATACACATACTATGACTGATGGTCGAGAGGCAAGGACACTAAAAGTGCCGGGTTCGAATCCCAACCGTGACACTGGGATTTTTCTGTGAAAGAGATTAATCGTAGTATATTTGGATATTGGATGTGTATCCGTTGTCTCTAAATGTGCAGGTGTAGCTCCCTCTCGCACAACGTCAGTTTAGAGATACAGGGGGGATGTATTACCTGTGGTGTTTATTATTATTATTATTATAAATATTTACCTCTCAAAATTTCGAAGATATTAACTTTTTCATTACAATATTAGAAGATTTGTAGAATTTAAAAAATCAGTCGTACGCAGGCTTCATGGCTTTCTTCCATTGAGTATACCATTTTTTTAAATGGAACAATAAAATAATAATATTAATCAGGAATTTAGCGTAAGCACTTCACAAAATAATCCAACAAATATTATAGTGAATGACAAGCAGATGTAATTTTTGTTTCCATGCCACCTGCTCAATTTATTAAAGTAATAGATACAGATGATCAATTTGTTTATTATATAACTATCTGTTTATTATTATTTATTATATAACTATCTATTTAAACAAAAATATATTCTATATGTTACATGACATACTGACTAATTTTTTTAAATTTTAGAAATCTTCTAACACTGTAATAAAAGCTTCGAACTTTTTAGAGATAAATATTAATATGTGTATATTTTTGAAAAGCACTTTTCAAAAACTTTCATATGGTGTAAAAATACACAGGGTGTTCCATTTAAAAAATATAAGTTTGCATTGCGGTACATGGTACTTGAGATACGCACATTTTGAAAACACTAGAGAATTTTTTTTTCTTTTTTAGCCTTGAGTAGTGCTCATTCAGCCACTCATCAGAAAAAACTTGAGAAAATTTCACATAATACCGATATTTCACAATTATCATTATATTTTGATGTGTCTTTAAAATTCATTTAAATTTCGGAACTTAAAAAAAAGACCCTGTACATGTCTGAGAGCAGAGGTGGATTAAACAGATTGGAGGCCCCTGGCAGTAAAACTTTCGGGGACCTTAAACCCAAGATTCAAACCTAAAACAATATAGTGTAAGGAAGTGATGACTTTTTCAGAAAAATTTAAGTATTAGACTTTTAATAAGTTGCTTTAACCAGCAATATGTAGCTAATAATAAAACTCAACGTTTCAAGAAAAATCAAAGATTTATTAAAAAAATTTGCGTCTTTCTCTTTCACAAATTCATCGATTATTTTTGGAGTAGGAATATAACAACTAGGATTACTAGAAATCTATCGAGCTCGGGGCGCCTTGGAGATTCGGGGTCTCTGGCGGCCGCCTGGTACGCCAACCGCTTAATACGTCCCTGTCTGTAAGTTGACCTATGGTATTAAGTTTATAAAGCGAAAGAAATATTAAGAAAAGATTTCAGAAGACAAAACAAATTTAAAATAGAAAAGAAGATTACACTTACGTTAATCAATCATCGTTAAAACCAGTATTCATAGTAATTTTAATTTTTTGCGTTTAGAAAATAAAGGATATTTGATATTTTCAAAACGCAATTTCTGACAAAAGTTTATTGAGATATAATTGGCACTTAATTCGTGTTAATGAACTGTTTTAAAAACCGTATATTTATTATTAGCAAAATACAATTTCTGTAGTATGATAAATATAGACGGCAAATTTTTTTAGTTATAAAAAATTATGCAATTACTTCTAAATGTTGTTTTTCAGAAAGTGCGTTTTGAAAATAAGCTCCTCTTTTTTTACAATTACAATCTATAGATAGCAAATTCAGATATAATTCAAAATTTCTCTTAACTTGTGTGCCTTAGATAGGCAACCATCCATACAACTATATTGTTGTACTTGTTACATACCTGTTAACGCCACACCACGCATAGGTAATGCTAATGCAATATCATCGTCTACTGATAATCTAATTAATTATGTATATCTTTGTCTATTGTTACATCTGCACTTTAATAATAATTAATGTCATATTATATCAACTGATTCGATTTTTTTAATATTTTACACTCGAAAGCACGGAATTCTGTGAGACTATACATATCTATCTAGATAATCGTCTTTTATTTATTTTCGATGGTGTAAACCACTTTTTCTATGACGAAACAGTAGTAAATAGTGTATTTAATTTATTCGTTATTATTTTCGAAAGCAACAATTTTTTATTGAAAGTGGATTGTTGACCATTTAAGTTGATACACTCGGAAAGACGTAAAATGAATCTTATTTGCTATCACTAGAGACTGCAACTCAGGTAGTCATTTCGCGAATATCAGGGGCGAAATCAGCTCGTGTAAAAACACATCAATAAATAAATAAACCAATAAAAAAATAAATTTAAATTATTGTTATTTCCAAAAAACATGGCGTTTCTTATATTTGACACCACCAAAATTTGAAAGCAATAAAATAAAGGTATGGGTCGAAGTGATTTTTTAATGAACAAACTGACAAGGAAGTAGGTATTTTCGTCTCAACGTTCCCTATATAAAATTGCAATAATTTTGCAAAATTCAGTAGTAATATAATAAGTGAATTAAAAATAATAGATAATTTGGGAAATATGCATGAATGCAAGTTAGTACGCATTTCGTGCACGAGTGTTTTACGCAGCTTAACTTGCATGAGTGTAGATTTTTCAAAAATTATCTATAATTTTCAATGCACGAATTATATTTTATAAGAAAATTTCATGATCCCAAAAACATTTCTAATATCTAATAGGTCGTGAAAAACTCCTGCTCAGAGAATTACTTGCTGTAGATATTGGGTATGTGTTTCCTACACCCAGTGGAGATTGTTAGAAGCCCAATATCTACCGTTTTGGCGATAACAGATCCGTGTTTAGAGCGGATCCCATGAGATCGAATTTCCAGGAATTCTAATTCCCACGAGATCTAAATACCCCGAAGTTATTTTCCCAAGTGATCAAACGCATCAACCGATATATCTGTTCGGCTTTCCGATTGTGTTTTATCATGGATGCGTATTTAAAAATACCGATTTCAAATTTCAATAAGATTTAAAGAGTCCGAGAAGAAAGTCCCATGAGATCTAATTTCAACAAGTTTACTTATCAGTCTGTATATCTGTTCGGTTTTCCGAATAGACCGATTCAAAAGTACCACGAGCTCTAAAAGCCCGAAATGAAAATCCCACGAGATCTAATTCCCATGAGATCTAATTGTGACCTCATCTCACACATAATGTCCAGAGGCGTACACATATTGTATACATTCAATTTATATCCGTTAACGTTTTAAATTTTCAGTATGATTTATCACCAAAACAATGAATACAGATTGTATACTAATAAAGTATTTATAATTTTGTTGTATTATTAATGTTAATAATGAATTTGATAAACTTTAGATATTTCTTCAATATTAGGTATATTTAATAACATGTGAAGCTAAAATATTACGATAACGACTAAAATTATTATTTCATGTAAATAAAATGGTTTCGCTGAACAAATCATTTTAAATTTGCATAAAAAATAGGTACAAAAAATACCTAACAATACATATTGAATATAATCTAAAATGGTAATACCACATTAATTCTATAAGTTCAAGAAATAAGAGGGCTGGTTTATAAATTTAAACAACAAAGATATTTTGAAATTTGAACACCTAGTTACACTATACAGGTTGTTGGGTGTAACTTAATTATGTTAAAATAGTTCAGGTGGTATTCCTTAGCTAATTTTAAGAAAGAAAATAGAAAGTAGTAACGCCATGTATGAAATTAAAAGAGATCACACTTTAAGAAAAAATCATTAAAATAACTGTATCTCCAATTTTTTTTGCTGTCTCATAGTTAAGATAATACGTTTCATATAGAATGATATAAAAATTAAAAAAAAAATACAAAATAGAAAAAAATAAGATAAGCATTGGACAAAAACATTTTTAATACTTACCCCCAAAATTATGCTTCCACTAAATATTAAAATTGCAATAATTAAGTATTAAAAAGATGTAAAACAGTTGATGTCAGCACAAAATCGAGATCTTTATCATAAGATACAAACATACTAATTTTCTATAATTTTCTTTATTTTAATAATATTACATATGTGTATTTTTACAAGTGCATGTATAATAATTGAGAGATTCCTTTTTGTTTCTTAAACTTTCAATTATTTATTTTGAAAAACATTACCGTAATTAAATCGGTGTCTTTGGATAGGTTACAAGGTAAAATGCATTCGGAAAGCTGAATATATATACAGGGTGATCCGTTAGATCTCATGGGAAAATGGCATAGGAGTTTAAAACCTCGTGGGAATTAGATGTCGTAGGAATTAGATCTTATGGTTATTTTTTTATCGGTCTCCTTAAAAAACCTGATGTTCACTTTACAGTCCAATAACATCTATATATATCTTTCATGGTTTATAGTTTAAAAATAAGCACATCCTGTAATACTTTTAAAATCAATATATTTGTCATATTCCCGCATTATTTTTAAAACTGGCATAGTGAGTAAGGCAGCGCCTTACTTGTCCCTACGCCTCTAAATGCTGCATATGTAATGCTTTACTTCAGTATCTAAGGCAACATCACATTTTTAGATCTTCTGGGAATTAGATCTCGTGGGAATTTTAGATCGGTGACTTTAGATAGTCCGAGTATTCGAATATAGTCGAATAATCGAATATATTCGATATTTGATTATTCAAATTTTCAAATAGTTATGTATCCAAAGTAGGTAGATGGTAAGTATCAGCTAGGTACCTATTCAAAATTCGAAATATCCAAATTCTCAACTAAAGTATTCAGTTATAGTAGTAGTAGTTGTAGTTTGTTTAGTTTGTTTATGTAGTTCACGTATTAATTATTAAATCATTGAACTTTTTGTTCAAAATCTAAAACCGCATTAATTTTTTATAACTAAAAAAAAACACTAAAAAGTAAAAACTCTAATACATACCTTAATATTTATACCCATTATACCGATTCAATTTAATGATAATAGAATAATATTCGAGGATTCGGATTATTCGAATAGTTCGAATACTTGAACTAACCGAATATTCGAATATTCGGATGGTGTGATTATTCGATTAATTCAAATATTCGAATAATTCAAAAATTCGAATTTGTTTACGAACAAATATTCGAATATTAAAATTTGGAAAATTCCCAAAGGTAGTAAATGATGGTATATGTTTCGCAGTTAATACCGATGATAGGGATTTCTGCAGTGAAATTGACATTAAAATTATAAAATTGTTAATAATCTTGTTAAAACAATTAATACTTCTGTATTTTACGTATTCAGAGGATGCTAAATGATGATGGGTATGAAATTCGCAATTGACACCAATGATGGTTGTAGTGCTGAGGTGAAGTTGGCACCAAAATTAGAAAATTGTTAATAACTATTAAAACAATTAGCATCTACGTATTTTTTTGCACTTCAGGTGGTATAAGTTGTTATAATGCTGGTGTGAAGTTTGCACCAAAATTGAAAAAAATTTTAACGGTTAAGACAATTAGCACCTCTGTTTTTTGATATTCAGAAAATGCTAAATGGGTTCTAATTGATGGTGTAAGTTTCGCAATTAGCACCGATGGTGGTAGTGCTGGTGTGAGGTTGGCACCAAAATTATAAATTCATTAATAACTTGGTTAAAACAATAAGCACCTCTGTTTTTTGCACATTCAAAGGGCGCTAAATGATAGTGTAAATTTTGCACCGATGGTTGTAGTGCTAGTGTGAAGTTGGTACTAATATTAAAGAATTTAATAACTTTGTTATAACAATTAGCACCTCTGTTTTTTTTGCATATTCAGAGGTACAAGGTAAAATGCATAGGGAAACTAAATATATATACAGACTGATGCGTTAGATCTCATGGAAAAATGGCATCAGTGTTTTAGATCTCGTGGGAATTAGATCTTATGGGACTTTTTTTATCGGTCTATATTAAACTCACTCGGAAACCCGAACAAATATAAAGGATGGCTATTAGAATTAGATATCATGGGAATTAGATGGGCCGTCGCCAAATAAAACATATCTACATCAGAAAAAACTTATTTCACAGGCTCATTGGAGTAGTTGGCTAGAACGCACGATGACAAGTGTGACTAGAAAACTCTCTATTGTAGCTGCGAGTTCGAATTCCGCCACTGACACTGGTAATGTCGTTGGGATCGTCTGCGTTTTTTTATCAGCTACTTCGGCTTTAGATTGTCTAATTTTGTGGTGTTTATGTTTATCTTGAACTTTCCATTACGATGGCATCGTTCCCTTATTATCGCAAAATTCGACCCTATGGTCAAAAATCATCTTTCGTTAGTTTCCAAGCCAAACATGTTTTATAGAGGTGCAATTTTTTTTTCGTAAAAAATTTAGCCACTGTGCTATGGTGTACCGCATCCAATTTGCTTTAAGGAGCTAAATATGTGGTTGTCTTAAATTTGAAGTAAAATGTTTATTGCTTCTTTTAACTTTGATCAACAACTTCTCGGCATATTTCAGTGTTTGTATATTTTTCTCATTTTGTATCGCTGAGATACATTTGTATTCTCGCTGCGGACCTCGAACCGACCTTCGTTGAGTCGCGTATGAACCTTCTGACGTTTCGTATACTTCAGCAAACCTAAAATCGTGGTTGTTATACGTACGGATAACAACAAATAATTTGTAAATAGCTGTCACAGCTTACATTATTAATTACAATATTTTTTTGGCACGAAAGAAAGGGAAAGGATGATATAAGATAGCGATAAATAGTTCTAAACTACTCAAAAATTGAAGTGGACCTTAAAATTAGGGTAATTTCCAACATCGATAACTTCTACAAATCTTGATCGATTTTAGTGCATTTTGTAACTGTGTATAGCAAATTTCATTGACTTGTAGGTCAATTGATTTAGATTTGTCTGGATTATGAAAAATATAATGCACAGGGTGTTGGAACTAAATTACGGTATTGATATAAAACTTTGGGAAGTACCACTACAGGTATAAATTTATTTTTCCCTGTAGCTGTAATAAATGGAATCGTCTTTAAAGTGAATTCCGTTTTACGAGTTCCACTAGATATACCTTAATTCACGCAGAAAAACAACATTTTGGCATGAAAACTTAAATGTTCCCGGAAGATATGTAACAACGATTATAAGATTGAAATTTGGACATGCGTGTTACCCTGCTCACATGTTCAAGATTGAACTACTCCAATCTGACACTTGTTCATCCTGCAACTCTACTGGTTATCTTGACCATATATTTTTTGAATGCCCTAGCAATATGCAACATGTAAAAAACTATACCATGCAATATACAGACTCTAATTAACCTTCTCTCCATTATCATTAAATAACAGAAATATCCTCAACGCCATAATTTCATTTCTGGTAGCGTCTAAAATGAAATTATAGTTTAGGTTAGCTTTTGTATCCTCTGTTTTCTTGTAATCTGTTAATGATTTCCCTCCGTTCCGTAGTCTAACCCAGTAAGTAATAATAATAATAATAATAATAAATGACTTTATTAAGGCGGGGCTCAGCCAAGGCTGCTTTAGCCCAACCTGAAAGTTGTTTACATATGCAATTTACAATGTGAATTTACAAGATATAACATAGTTAAAATATAATAATAATATTTATTCTAAAGTACGAGGTATATAAAATGGAGAAAAAGTGAGAATGTTCATAGCTGAAAACATGGTGAAGAATTTTATTTCATCAAATAAATGCACTAATTTATTTGTTTATAAAATGTTCTTTTACTTTTGACTTAAAAATACCAAAATTAGTTGTATTTTTAATCGATAAGGGTAGAGAGTTATAGATATATGGTGAATTATAAGAATAAGAGCCTTTAAAGGAAGAGGTGGAATGCCTAGGGATATGCAATAATTGGTTATCTCGTCTAGCTCGATTATATATATCATCGCCAAATACCAATTTAGATTTTAGGTAAGATGGTTTATTTGTCTGTATGATTTTATGAATGAGACAGCAGTAATGAATATCTCTACGGATATTCATTTTAGTCCAATTATGCTTGAGAAAATATGGGGTAATGTGATCCCTGCGTATAACATTCGCTGCAAATCTCATGCAAGAATTTTGCACTAGCTGAATTCTATGTTGATCATACGCTGAGAGGCACGGCCCATAGACCACATCGCAATAATCAAAAAGCGATAAAACAAGTGAATCTACCAGTTTTAATTTAATTGGAGTGCTCAACACAAATTTGTACTTGTACAAACCTTTTAATCTACAGTAAGCTGCTTGGATTAACTTAGTGACATGCTGAGAGAAGGATAAATTTTTATCAATGGTAAGTCCTAAACTTTTACACTTGTCTTTAACGGACAGAGGAACATTGTCTAATACAAGCATGTTGTTTATATTAATTTTTTTCCCGCTGTCTCTCAGTGCCAGTCATAATTACAGTGGTTTTTAGGGGATTTAACGATAATGCATTTTTTACAGACCAGTTGTGTACCTCCTCAAGATCAATATTCATTTTATTTATTGCTATTTGCTGTGAATCAAAATTAAAAGATTCATATAACTGGCAGTCATCTGCATATAAATGCATATTAGAATATACAATGGTCTGTATATCAGCAGTATATAGCACAAATAACAAAGGCCCTAAAATGGACCCCTGTGGCACACCCTTTGTTATTTGCAATACATCTGAAGGTATTTTGCTACCGCCCACTGTGACCTGAACCTGCTGCAGACGGTTGCTTAAATAAGTTTCGAACCACCCCAAAGCACTGACTGAAATCCCATAATATTTCAATTTAGCTAATAACAGTTTGTGATCTAAACAGTCAAATGCCTTGGAGTAGTCTAACATGACAGTTACTGTAACCATGGAATTATCAACAGCTCGCAACATATCATCTGTGAGATCAAGCAGCGCAGTAGTAGTACTAAAACTAGGTCTAAAACCTGATTGCTTTGGGGGTAGAATATTGTGAACATCAACATGTTTTTTTAATTGATTGTACACAATTCTTTCTATTACTTTAGATAATATCGGTAGGATGCTTATGGGTCTTAAATCATTTAGAACAGCAACTTTCTCTTTTTTAGGGACAGGTATTATAAGGGCGTGCTTCCAACATGCAGGTATAACGTTTTCTTTTAGAGCAAAATTGATAATATGAGTAACTGCATTTGCACAGTAGGAGATGCACATTTTCAACATTTCAGATGAGATTTCATCAACCCCTTTAGCATTTGTTTCTATACTTAATATAATATTTACTACTTCAGCAGATGTAACAGTTTGCAACTCTAACATTGAATAATTAACTTCAGCATACATATTATTATTATAATATTCTATATTTCCAGGATCAGCTGTTGTTTTACTAACCGAATTTATAAAAAAATTGTTTATTATATCAGGATCCTTTAACTGGTCAGGTATTTCATCATTACAATGTTTTTTATGTATGCTTAATTTATCCAAGGTTTGCCAAAGAATTTTGGAATTTCTGTGATTGTGGTTTAATACACTTAGAATATATGCTTGTTTTTCTCGACGAATAGATGCTGTAACAAGATTTCTCATTTCTTTATAAAACGACCATTTTGATTCGGTTTGCATACGAGTAATATGAATATTTTTTAATGATGATCGGTATTCAGACAAAGCCCTATCGCGTATTCTCATCATCTGTTTTATGTTGGGAGTAATCCATGGGTTTAATTTTTTTGTTATTCTAATTTTCCTTTCGGGTGCATGAACGTTAAAGAGTTGTAGAATTTTAGAATTTAAAAAAAGAAACTTTATCGTCAATATTTTCAATTTCTACAACCCTATACCAGTCAATATTTCTTGCGTGCATTTCAAACATTTCTAAATTTATATTTTTCACATCCCTAACTAAAATAGATTTGGGGTTATTTTTCCTAACTACTGGCATATCAACTAAACAATAAATAAGGTGGTGATCAGAGAATTGTGACATATTTATAACATTAGATCTTAAAATTATGTTTGGTTTATTAACCAATATATAATCTATTAAGGTGCTACTTTCATGCGTTACGCGCGTAGGCTTATTTATTATTTGTGTTAAACTAAAAGACTCCAATAAGGATTCTAGATATTTGAATTCGACGGTAGATTTATTCAAAAAGTTTAAATTAAAATCTCCTAAACAAAACACATAATCCGCAGAAATTAAAGTTTCAGCTAATATATCTTCTAAAGATTGAAGAAATCTATAATTAGTATCTGGAGGACGATAGATACAACCAATACACACTTTATTGCCATTTATCTTACATGTTAGCCATAGATTCTCTACTCCGAAGGTATTATCTGTTTCTATAACTTTAAAATTTTTTATATTATTACAATTTCTTACATATATGGCTACACCACCCCCCTGCCAGTCACTCTGTCCAGTCTAAATAGAGAATAACCAGGTATATCTATCATATAATTATGAATATCAACACTTAACCAAGTTTCTGATAACAAAAAAATATCAAAATTGTGTAATAAGATATATGATTTCAAATCTTCATATTTATTATAAAGTGATCTAATATTTAAGTGAGAAATTACTAAATTTGGCAGAACATTTTCATCATCGTCAGCTATCACGTCATACTCACTTAAAGAATCCATATAAAGAAAAAAAACTATATGAAAAACAATTGTGAAAAACTCCCTATTAAGTTAATTAATTTCATAAAATGGAAACAATAATAACAATAATTATCAGTTCAATATGTAACTTATATTAGTATTAGAAAGGGTAAAATTATTCTTTTTTATAATCTTTATAAATTTTATATCAATACCTATCCTGCTGTATAGTAAAATAATACAGAAAAAAGTGTACCCTAATTAAAATATTTATAATTCCAAAAAACTTAAAAAGTAAAATGCAAAAAACAACCTAACAGAAAAATAGACAATACAAAAAGAAACAGATAACAAGAAATTAAGAAATAAATAGTTATAGTTCCACCACGATGATAAATGCGTATCTTCTTAATAGGTAATTACATTTCCAAGTCTGCAGCATTCTGAATTAGATATTTCTTAGTTTGATGAGAAACAAAAATTTTACCACCTAGGGTCCATACATTTGTAACTCCAAATTTTGTTACGGCTTCCTTTACCAGTTTTAGTCGCGCAGCTGTTAAGTCCTCTCTGATAACGAAACCCGTCTTCCTAAGTAACTTTTTGTTTTTGTAAATTTCAGCTCTTACTTTGAACGATAAAAATTTTACTATGATCGGACGACATTTTCCTTGTATAAATGGCCCTATCCTATGCACTTTTTCAATATCTTTTCCAGAAATATTGATATTTAATTTATTTTTAAAAAGTTCTATTATCATGCTTTCCACATTTTCTTCGTCCATCTCCGTTATGCCATAGACTCTTAAATTATTAAGCCTGTTATACTGTTCATTTTCATCAATCCTTTTTTTCCAAAATTTCAATTTTCTTCTCATGCTCCTCAACCTTTCTTACAAAGGAACTTAGACAATTTTCCAATTTTGCAAACTTCTCCTCAAATTTACTAAAGATAGCCTCAGATTGTTGTTTACATATTTTAGTTAAGAGCTCTTCAGACAAAACTTCAGTACTGGACCCCTGTTTCAATGCCTTTTCTGTTCCTCTGGTCATGATTAAATAGATTTGGTAGAACTATATTTTAATGCTCGATATAATATGACATATGACTCTTGATTTTAAAATTAAAATGCACTTACTGTTATGATATTTCCTTTTCAGACATACACACTGTGCAACATAGGACTATAGGTTAATGCAAAAAAATTTATAGCTTTTTTGCCACAGTTTATCCACACTTTAGATCACTTTATTTCGGGAGTTAAACACAAATATGTCTTCACTCTGACCTCATACTCAAGATCATATCCCTAAGTATGTCGCAAACCAAACTTATCATATCATTATTACTATTTTTTCTTTTGTAGGAGTTGTCTGCATTTTTGATATTTTCTACTCTTTGGTTTCATGAGAAAAGTATTCAAATGATTTTTATTTGCACAAATCTATTTGGCTTATACAGGGTGATAAAGTAGATGTATATTGATATATTACAACTAGACAGAAAAAAATCACTGAAATTCTTTCTTATTGGAAAATATTGGTCGTTTTTAAATTATTGGTCTACTTTTCTGTTGAAGCTAGATGTATTTTTTTTATTATGTAAATTTTTCACAAAGGTCACTACCATCACTAGAGACCCCATCGCCACTTTCGATAAAAGTATGTAAATTTTAGATGTTATTTCTCCTGACCAAATACATCCTCACTGGATATTTCCGTTTCACTGAGCCCTTTGTATTCTACAGGATATTTGACAAATGCATGATTTCCAATGAAATGAATTAGTATTTTTCAATAATGTCAAGTAATGGCCAGAATTAAAAAAAGTTAGTATGATAACCATAAGTTCGGCATTCCTCCTTCAAAAAAGAATAAGAACCGATAAGTTCAAAGCCGTTTCCGCAAAAAGGTCTACTGAAAATATTGTTCTGTGTTTGCTAATCACACAAACTTGAGGTGTTTGTCGTAGATTCGTTGATTGAAGATCCAGGTAACACTTACAGTCATTAGAATAGAAAAAGACGGATTTGCCTACGAATGGTTATGTAGAGATGAAACTGAGTAAGATAGTCGATCCATATGCCCTAAATATGACCCTTAATTAAAACAGGCCGTGGAGGATGCGGATTCGCTCTTCGTCTAAACACCGTTCGATATATTCTCTTCATTCCCATTCATTTTTGTTGTAGGGGAAAATATAGATTTGTTGGTTCTGCTAACCGCAAAGGCACGAGATTATGCCAATGTCTTTTGGCCAAAACCAACTAGGGGGGGACAATTGCGGAACAGATGTTTTCTGGGCGAAGCCTCAACTGCAACGGAGCTGTAGCGAAACATATTCTGTTTCTCCATGGTTGCGACACCACATGTGCTTTGTTCAACAAGGAGAAAGTAAAATTTCTCAAGCTCCTAGAAAAGAGCGACAAGTTGGCTGATACTATTCAAGTCTTCCAACACCCTGAAACAGACGTCAATGATCTTGCTACAGCTGGGGAATCGTTTTTGTTGCCATTATATGGTACATTGCATGAAAACGACACTTGGATTCTCTCCGATACGAATTTTTCGTGAAGGATGTTTCAAGAAACAATTTTAACCTTGGCTTCCCTGCCTAACAGATTCTACAGACCAGCATTATCTACGAACATATCATCAAGTTTAGATGTGGTGGTAGGAATAACCCTGAGAAATACGGTTGTCAGAAAACGAGGAGAGGGCTTGATGCTGTTCGCGTAACACAACTATTGCTGGTAATTGAAATTGGTGTTCTGGATAATCGGTTAACCGGTTTTCGATTATTCGCGGTTTTGTACAAAACCGAAAACCGGTTACTCGGATAACCAGATATTCGATTTATCGATTATTCAGGAATCGATTACTCGGATAATTAATAATCGAATAACTGGTTATTCGGATAAACCTGTTATTCAGATAAACCTGTTATTCAGATAAACCAGTTATCCGAATAAACCGGTTGTTCGAATAACCGAATATTTACATAATCAATTAATAAGCGTTTCTTTTCTTTCAAATGTTGTTGAAAACTGAAACTACAGGTGACCACTGACGCAACGACAACACTAAAATAGTCTAGCTAGACTTTCTTCATGATATGACTCATGTATTGCGTGCACCGTGCGCGTGTTCTAAATATAACAGTGTTTAGTTTAGTTTAGTTGTTTAATGTTTAACTATACTTAATTAAAAAAAACATATAAAATGGTTTTTTACTAGTACCTACTAACCTACTGAAAAGAAAATATTATATTTATTTGTCTTCCAGAGTCTAAATTCTAGGCCCAATCTAATCTGTTTTCTTATTAATCGGTTTTTTAAATATCTGGTTAACCGGTTTTCGGATAATCGAATAGCCGGTTATCCGAATAAGTCGAATATTCGGTGATCGAATTATCGGTTATCTGAGTAACCGGATTTGACCATTATTTGGATACCTGGTATTATCCGAAACCGGTTATTGAAGGAAGCGATTAACCGGTTTTACTTTCTTCCGGTTTTTGCCAGCACTAAACACGAGATACTTTTCCAGTCAATTTCTTGCAGATGTAAAAAAGACTGCGGCATCAAGGTGTCGCAAGATAGGATTGAAATGTTCGGCTCTTTGTCTTTTCAGCAATGGCATAACATGCGAAAACATTCCCGACATTTTGGAATATTCCGACACGGAGAACGATGACGAGGCTGCGGTTATTCTCGACTCTTTACACCTCCGCAGGAAGAGTGGACTAGACTAGAAAAACCTATTGCTCCAAGTACATGGCAACGTGCAAAGCGGATGAAGATGATACAGTAACGTATTTGATGGTGGATTAGGCCTCCTAGAGATACCATGTTAAAAACCGTGACACTGAATTCTGCCTCATAATGTGGAAGTGTGGAAATGAGTTCTTTTTTTTGCAATATGTTTCGAACAGACACGTTAATTCGTAGATAATATGAAAAAATCGGGTGAAAATACAGTTTTTTCGCGAATTCAAAATTATCGTTCTATTTCTCAGCTCCCTAATTCGGACACTATCAGTCTGACAAAAAAAAATTATACGAGTTACTTTGTAGCAAATTTTATCCTCTTTAATCTATTCCAAGAACTTTTTTCTCTAGGACTACCAAGAACGCAGTTATGTTCCAAAAACTGCTTTTGGGAGCCAGTTTTCCAAGATGGCGGCACGAGCGGCGAGGATTCGTCGCAAATTAAAGATCAAAGTTAGGGCATATGCCAAGTTTCATCTCTCCATAACCTTTTGTCACCTAAAATATTCTAATGACTACTAAAATCAGATAAATAATTGTTCCGATTATAATGATATCATTTGTCAAAATTAATCATGTCGTAGGAATTTTATTAGTTGTCAAAGTAAATTCAAACAATAATCAAGCCAATATAATGTTCTATTGAAAGGACGCCACTGTTTATGACATATACATATTTAACAAGTTGGTGACTAAGACCTGAGATGTATCGACCACACGTGAACAATACAATAATAATTGCTATAAAGGCACTATTGTCTAGACAATGAAAATTTTAATATTTTAAACATAATAGTAATTGCTGTAATAATAACACAGTCTCTTTTGAAACGTTGCTCATCATATCAGTGCGACAGAACACAAAAAAATGTCTTTAATTAAATGCGGAATTATGCTGTTAGCATAGGTAGGTATATAATAATAGACATTATTCATTTCTATTTTTTTAAATAACGTACTGGTTGTGTCAGTTTAAATACACCCCTATATTTTCTGTTAATTTTATTTTAAACAAGCGAAGTTAGAGAAATACGTTTAATGGAAGTATTTTTCAGAATCCCCCCCCCCCAAACACAAAAAAATTATAGTCAACTTACATATTCTAAAACAAACAACTCTTTAATTTTGGTCCCTATTTGTACAGGATGTTCAACGTAATTTGCTACCTACTATATTTTTCTAATTTTTAAGGTAAAAAGAAATTTAAATCTTTTTCTTATTTTTCACGTACTTTTTAAATTTTAAATATCAGAGCATATCGGTATTTTAAAATATACAGTGGGTGCAAAAAATGTGGTTCTCTTTAATGGAACATAAAACACACCACATAAATTAGACAACCCCAAACCATAGCCGAAGTTGAAAAAAACGCGGACACACACAACCAACCCCTTCGACTTTGTCAGAATCGAAACCGAGATTTGTACTCGGGAGTCGATAGGCACGAAACCAACTACGTTTATCACTTAAGACTCTGGCCCACTGCGCTACCCTATATATTTTTACTTGCTTTTCTTTAACTCACAATGTGGTTTTTTCCAGAATGTTTGTCTTCAAATCTTGCATCCTTCATTTAACAGACTTCCTGACATAACTATTGATAAAATTTTGCACAGTTACTGCGGTCGAATGACAATAGAATATTCCACCGTTACTATTGCAAATATCCCCACGTAGGTAGCGCGGGGGTGAAAATTGAAAAATCTGCAAAAGTATGATAATAATTTAATATATGATGTTATTTTAAAGTATGACTAAAAAGCAGAAAATAAAAAAAAATTTAAAAACTTTGTCGTACTAAAAAGAAAAAAATAATTTCTTTGCCAAGAAAAAGCCGAGATACCAAAATCACTGGTCATTCAGACGATTACGATTTCTATAAGCTGCCTGATGATTGTGCTGCATTTTTAAATCCATGACGCTAAGTGATATTGAGCTAAAAGATACAGAACATAATACAAGAGGTCAAAGCGCAGTGGAAGTTTGGAAACTTGAAAGGCGCAAGAGATTAACTTCATCAAATTTCGGCAGCGTATACAGAGTGTCTAGTGCGTAAAAAAGTTCGCCAACATACATCGTTGCATACCCTAAAAATAATTTTAGTCATACAGGGCATTTTGTTTCTGCTGGTTAGTAATCAACTTTGTTAAGTTAAATAGAACGCACTATATATTTTTGTATATTTGGTTAGCGAACGTCAAGAGCATTCCAATGAACTACCATAATATGTACTTTTTTGAGTACTTCTGGAATTATTTGAAATTATATAGAAATTTTGACGTATGTACACTATTACAAGAGATGTTGTATTCGTCTAATTGAAATATTTTCAAATGTTTCAATACGGTAATGAATACCAATAGAAAAGAGCTTTCAAACCATGTATCCAGTTTTAAATTTTTTTTCTACAGGATGTCCATAAGTTTGTGTCGAACATGAAGATTTAAAAACCTCAATAACTTTGCTATTTCAAATAGAACACTCTGTATTTTATTTCATATTCGGTTAGAGAATTTTAAGGGTTTTCCGATGACCTACCATACTTTATATTTATTTTCAATAGTTTTGACAAATGGTCATTTATGTCCAAATTTTAAGAAATAAGAAATAAAGTTTCCTATTTTTGAAAAAATTTATTCAAATTATAACCAATAAATAAAAAAATCTTATCCTTTCTTAGTTACATCTCCAGACGGCCTAGTTGGTGAAGATGGCATGGTGGGTGTCAAATGTCCATAGTGCTGGAAATGTTCGATCAAATGAGACCAAATTAGATTACCCAGACCAACAAGAAGATTTAAAAAAAGTTGCAGAATTATTACTTTCAAGTACAAGAATATCTAGAAATTACAAATAGAAAATTGTACGACTTTATTATTTTCACGTACCAGAGGATCAAGTGCAAAGAATTTATAGAGATAATAAAGTGTTTGAAAAACATTTACAGTGTGCAAAATTTCTATTATTTTTATCAGTTTCCAAACATATTTTTTCCATCCGCAGAATTTTCTACCGTAGAAGAAAGAATTTAGACAACTCACCAGCCAATACATATTTTGTCAAATGGTCTTGTAGACGACATAAACTATTACAAAAATTTTACAGATGGAAAAGGGTATATGATACGGTTGCTACTTTTAGTGCTTTAAACTGCTGCATAAAGAAAGTTGTAATAGATGATTATCATTCACTAACCTCTAGAGGATGTTTGACTAATACGGGAATGGATATTTTGTTGAATATTTTCGATAAAGTAATTTCCAATGGATATTCCGTTACATGGATCCATATGAAAGTTACGTACCAAAAAGTAAAATTAAACTTGAACTATTAATTATTTAAAATCATATAAAAACATTTCTGATGGGGCGGGCAATATGAAAAGTTGCAGGAAAAAAAATTGGTGATACATTGATACTATGACAGAATAAGCTGAATTATTTTTCTTGAAGTGGGTTGGAACCTTTGATATGAAGATAACACTGACGTAGTTTTCCACGAAACACCAAAACACCATATACTGCACTCGACGCGCGTTTCGCCAACCAAGTTGGCATCATCTGGAGATGATTAACACGGTCAGTGCGCATGACGAACCGCTCCGTCATTTGTGTCTCTGGCTCAGTGCGCATGACGGACTGGTCAGTCATTCGACTACACAGTTTATATGGCTCAGTAATTATTCAGCGTTGGTGTAAGGCAGTTGTATAGGTGTCAGCGTGTAGCAATAGTATAAATTGATAAAAAAAAAACTCGTTTGTGTTCGTGATGAGTGACCCTGGTACTGCGCCGTCTAACTCCAAAAGGATAAGACAAACACCAAAACTGAGTTATAATGCCCCATTATCCGCTAAAGACTTGGAAAAAATGCTTTACGATTCCGACGATGATATCGGCGATCCGACATTTACACTGGAGTCCGACGACGATTTTTTGGGGGATGATTCTGATGTGGAGGAAGAAGTTCGGGCCTCAAAAGTGGCAAGTGATTTATCCGAATCTGAAGATGATGGAACTTATGAGCAAGTCACTACAATTCCACCCACAGCACCTGCGGCTATTCCGCCACCAGCAGCAACTCCTGCAGCTCCTCCACGACATGCAGCCCCTGTACCTGCTCCTTCACCTATATGGGTTGTGAATTCACCTGGTCTCCAAAAAATTAATTTCAGTAAAAGAAGGGAGTTGCTTGTTGCTCCGCAAGGTAATTATTTTATAAATGCGTTTCATGGTAATATGGTTGCATTCCTACCACCCTCAATCTATTCTTCTTCTTCAGATTAGGCTTGAATTTTTATTTTTTCATAGGGAATACACCAATGGATTTTTTTAATTTGATGGTAGACGAAAGCTTTTTCGAGTTGATTGCGGAGGAAACAAACACATATGCTGTCGAACATTTTCAATCGAAAGGAGTAACTCCATCATCGCGGATTACCCGTTGGAGGCATGTTTCGACCGATGAATTGAATAAATTCTTTGGCGTATTTTTGCACATGGGGACAATTTCAATGTCTAGACTACAAGATTATTGGAAGACCTCAAAATTTTTTAGCATGCCGTTTTTTTCGTCGGCTATGAGCAGGGACAGGACAAATCTTTTGATTCTGAGGTGGGTAAGTCCAATTTTTTTATGCAAATAACAAGGATTATTACAAATGTAGGTGCCTCCATTTTGCCCGTAACCCCGAAGATGGCCAGCCTAAGCCAACTGATCGGCTGTTCAAAATTCGTCCTCTCATCGACTATTTCAACAATAAAATGGCTGATAATACGTATTATCCCGACAAAATGTTATCATTAGATGAGTCAATGGTCTTATGGTGGGGAAGATTGACCTTCAGACAATACATAAAAAATAAACGCCATAAGTATGGCGTAAAATTATATATCGTCACGGAACCTGACGGCACTATTATAAATTTTGCTGTTTATACCGGACAGCTGGATGATTTTGGGGGAAAGGCCACGCTGCCAACTTAGTTCTCCATTTGATGGAGAATCAGTTAGATGTTGGCCATTCTATTTATATGGACAATTTCTATAATTCTTATGACCTCGCTATCAAACTATTGGACCGTCAAACTTACTGCACGGGTACGCTGCGGGTTGACCGGAAACACACGCCACAAGAAGTGAAAAGCCAAAAATTGAAAGCGGGTGAAACAATTACTCGATACAGCAATGGGGTCTTAGTTGGAAAATAGCGTGACAAAAGGGATGTAGCATACATTTCCACAGAATTTACAAACGAAATGGTAACGTATCGTGATAAAATCGAGAGAGAAAGACAAAAACCCCAGCCCATTTATATGTATAATAAGTATATGGGAGGGGTGGATCGGCAGGACCAGCTTATGTCTTACTATCCTTGCGAAAGGAAGACATTACGCTGGTACAAAAAAATCGGATTTCATATTCTCCAAATGTTACTATTAAATTCGTACTTATTATTCAAAAAATTTACCAATTCAAGGATGTCGATTTATGACTACCGATTACAAATTAGGGAGGATTAGTTCCAGAAGCCACAGGACCAGCGCCAGGTCTTCATGAGAACACCCACCATCCTAAAAAGAACCCTCAAGGACCTCGAGGTAAAGCGATTTCAAGGAGGTGCACTTACTGCTTCAATATCCGAAAAATAAGGAGAGACACAAGTTACCATTACCCTGCCTGCAGAAATGCACCCTATTTATGCCTAGATGAATGTTTCACACTGTATCACCAACATTTGTGAAGTTTCCAATGGCCTTTTTTTGTTCTGTTTATTTATTTCATTAGTTTGTAGTAAGAATCATTCGTTTTTATGTGCTTGTAGGTCCCACTGTGTCATGTAGTTTATAAAATAGGCACGTAAGTTTTTATGTTTCAACTATATAATTTTAGTTTTTTATTCATAGTTAACACTTCTAAATAAAACATGCTTTGTTCATATAAAATCGTATTTTTTTAGTATAGGTAACAAGATAAATAACATAATTATGGAATGACGTATATGTCCGTCATCAGCACTGGTGACAGATTTTGCAGCCTCAGTGCGCACGACGGCTTTGGCAGGCATAACCCTTTGAACCCAAATTTTTAAATTTACTTGTTTGGTCAACATATTTACATCAGACTACGAAAAAATTTTGCAAACAAAATTAAAAAAGTAAGTACCGCATGGGGGTGTATATGTAAATTATAAGGTAGCAGTTAACGTGGTAAAACTGTCATCTCTAGATGATCATCATCTCCAGATGATGCCAACTTGGTTGGCGAAACGCGCGTCGAGTGCAGTATATAGTGTTTTGGTGTTTCGTGGAAAACTACGTCAGTGTTGAATTATTTTTAACATTAACCTCTATAACTATATTTTCTTATTTGTTGTATTACTTTGGAATTTTCTGAAAATCGTTGATTTATTTTAAACATGTACTGCATTTTTTAAAAAAAGTTTAGAATATAATACATGACATCGAACACAGAAATATGACTAAACCATTTTGAAAAATTACATAACGATGAAAACAGCACTTTGATAAAATAGATCATAATCGCATTACCGATAAAACAACAAAGTTTGTCATTGCAACTGGTCAATAGTTCGAAAGTTTATTTCATGGAACGTTGATTTAACTGTCCTTTATCCAGACTCCTTAAATCCCTATATTTATGTTACAATTTGGAGAATGGAGTCGAAAGATCATCTAAGTACGGTCCTCAAGTTAAAACTTTATGATAACTGTAATAAATCCAAAGCGCACTATGCTGGTTTTATTGAAAAAGATTTTGAAGATTAGAAAAATAATCAGATTATCTACCTCGAACGTTCTCAACAAAGAAAGGAATCATATTACATAAAGAACAGCGATATTACTTAATTTAAAATAAATTAGTACACTTTGCCACCCATTGGTACATAAATACACCGCGCTAATAGGAAAACTTAAATTTCTCTCTCACGATATTCTCTTCTTTCTCGATTATTTGATGACCCACAGATCTTTGCTTTTCCACAAATAAAGGGTTTTTCATTAAGAGCGACGCATTTTTAATTCTAAATAAAACAAAGACTATCCAATTTTTCATGACTTTTAGACGATTTATGCGTACAATGTTCATCCTCAGAGCATCTAATGTTGCTGGTTTGTTACTGTAAACGAGTGACTTAACATAGCCCCTCAAGAAGAAGTCTAGGGACGTTAAGTCGCATGACCCAGGTGGCCAACTGACTGGTCCATTTCTTGATATAATCGACCCACCGAACTTTTCTCTCAATAAAGCCATCGTTGGTTTGGCAGTGTGGCAAGTGGCGCCATCTTGTTGAAACCAGTTACCTGTCAAGTCGATAGTATCCAATGCTGGCCAAAAAAAAAATACTCATCATGGAGCGATAACGAATTCCATTCACCGTAACTGAATTTTCAGCATCGTCGAAAAAGAAAAATGCCCTATGACGCCTCCAGCATGAAATGAGCACCAAACAGTTAACTTAAGAGGATGTAATGGCTTTTGATGAATTTCTTTTGGATGATTCTCAGACCAGATACGACAGTTGTGCTTATTAACAAGGCCATTCAGCCAGAAATGAGCCTCATCGCTGAAGATTATTTTTTTTGTGAAAATCTGGATCAATGTCAAGTTGTTGCAATGCCCATCACTGAATCTCCGATGCTTAAATTCTTTTGTCAAAGCAATCTTGTAAGGACGTAGAGCAAGATCTTTTCTCAAAATTCGCCACAAAGTCGATTTCGAGAGACCGAATTGTTGAGCACGACGAGGTATCGATAAATTTTTGTCTGCCCTAACGTTCTCTTGTACAGCAGCAATATTTTCTTCGCTCCGTGCATTTCTTCATCTAATTGGCGTAAAGACATTACGGAGATTTGATGTTGACTCGAATTTCTGCACCAATCGTTCAATAGTTCTTCAAGAAGGCCGATTATAGCGACCGAAAATTGCTGTTAGCGCACGCAAACTTGCCACGACTGAACGGCGATTTTCATAATAAATATGAACAATCTGCAATCGTTGTGGAAACGTGTACTACTCCATAACTAAATGGCAGACTTTGACAAACACAAATGTCAGTGGATTCAGAACAAAACACTACACACATATCAACAACCTCGTTTTCAAAATGCGTCCTATTAATGAAAACCCGATACAATATAATTTCAATTATTATATAGACCAATATACAGGGTAGGGCAATAGTGCGTCGGACCTCGATATCTCGAGTTCTACGATAGCTAGAAATTTTTTTAAAAAATTGCAAGTAAACTAGATAAAAAAGTCTATAACTGGAAATTATTTTCGAACATACAGGGCGAGCCAAGACGAAATTACAGGACCAAGTGATTTTCTTTTAAATGGAATGCTATGTATATCAGTACATTTTTTGAAGCCTCTTTCTAGGCTCTATTCATTTCTATATTATTATTGGCTATGTCCCAACCACTTTGATGTAATGAATTTTTTTGTTGAAATAATGCCATCTGCAGATGGATATTAAAAAAATCACCACAGTTACAATTATGGGTTTTAAGAAAAAGTTATGTGAATAGCAGTTACGAGACATCTAATTAATGTTTTTGAATCATATTCATTTCCTAAAAATGTACAGGGTGGCCAAAAATTAGTATTCAATTAAGAACTTTTTAAATTGAATTTTCTCAATTTTTTCAAATGGAACACCCTGTATATTCTTCCAACGATGTGATGTAAAAATGAAAAAGGAACATTTTTTGTAAGTACTTCCCTATGGTTAATTGCAACCATTTTCGTTTTATAAATAAATGAGTGTTTATTTTTCATTTAAGAACTTTTTTAAATTGAATTTTCTCAATTTTTTCAAATGAAACACCCTGTATATTTTTCGACGATGTGATGTAGAAATGAGAAACGAACATTTTTTTGTAAGTACTTCCCTATGGCTAATTGCAACCATTTTCGTCTTATAAATAAATAAGTGTCAAATTCAAGAATAAACTTAAAAAAAGAGGTTCCCTCAAATAGTTCATTAGAAAAATTTATAATAGGTGTTCGACGTATTGCCCATTTTGATTGACACGTTTTTATGCAAATTTGAAATGAGGCCATTTAGTGGGACCATTTCCATTGAAATGAGTAAATAGTATTTAACCAGTCCTTTACTGTAATGTTTTTTTGTACATTTTTTTTGCTGTTTTCGTTATTCGACAAGCAATAAATCCTCAGTTTGGTATAAATTGTCGTGTACAAAGGAGCATTTATCACACTTATTGGTCGTTAGTTACAATTTGTATTGAATTTAAAATATTTGGAATTTTACAGTATGAATTTTAATAAAGCGGAACTTGTATACATGACTTTTGTTTTGGGCGAGTAGAATTTATCACCAACGTTATCCTGAAAGAAGGCTTCCTGATGTTAGCAGCTTCCAAAACCTTCTCGATAGATTTCTGGAAACTGGAAATGTCAAATATAAAAAAAGTGAAAGAATAAAACGTGTTGTGAACGAAGAAAATGAGTTTTCTGTGGTGCTGGCAACGGTTGAGAATCCCCATGTTAGTCAAAGAGAAGTGGCCTCATTAGTAGGAATAAGTAGACGGTCTGTGGGTCGAATATTAAAAATAAATAAGTTGCATGCATATCATATTCAAATGCATCAGGAATTATCTGATGACGATTTTCAAAAGCGCCTACAATTTTGTAATCGGGCCAGAGGTAAAATGCAAGTTGATGTCAACTTCTTTAATAATGTTTTATTCACTGATGAGGCAACTTTTCATAAAAATGGATTTGTTAATAGGCACAATTTCCATTATTATGCTTCGGAAAATCGTCACTTTTTTATGCAAGTTGATAACCAACACAGATGGTCTATAAACGTTTGGGGAGGAATTATTGGAGAACATGTAATAGGGCCACATTTCTTTGATGGTACATTGACTGGAGCTATTTATCTTCATTTTTTTGGAAAACCATCTGCCACAATTATTGGAAAATCTCCCTGGAAGAATTCGAAATAGGATGTGGTTTCAGCAAGATGGTGCTTCACCACATTATTTAAATGCAGCTAGAGACCACTTAAATAATACCTACCCTTATCAATGGATTGGAAGAAATGGACCCACTAAATGGTCTGCTAGATCCCCAGATCTTACAAAAATGGATTTCTTTTTATGGGGATATGTGAAGGAAATTGTTTATAGAGACACACCAACAACAGTACAAAATATAATGAAAGAATAATAATTGCCTTTAGATCTATCACACTGGCAGTTTTAGGAACAGCTGGAACCTCATTTCAAAAGCGCATAGAGATGTATGTCAATCAAAATGGCCAACATGTGGATCATTTATTATAATTTTTTCTACAGAGTTATTTGAAGAAACCATTTTTTTTTAAGTTTATTTTTGAATGTTGTAATTATTGCTCAATAAAACGAAAATGGTTGCAATTAGCCATTATGTCTTCGACGACGTGTTTTCAAATAATCATGATTTTAAACAATATTATATAAACGAAGATTTCCTACGCAAATTAATCCTTTTTCAAAGTTGAGCAAGATATTAAAAATATGGGCTTTGTAGGATATGAATTTTTATTATTTTTTACACTTTCAAATATTTTATTAAATATTAAAGCAATTTGGATAATTCTCTTTAAAGTTATTTAATGGAGAAATCATTTCTATATTTTACTTTAATGGTTTTTTAATTAGGATCTAGGGGAGATCAGATCATTTTCAGACCTAGTGTCCGAGTATGCTAGAATTTCTGCTTCCGAAGAAAATCCAGTTTTGGAGGGATCGTACCTAGCATCGCGGGGTGATAGGCAAGTGTACATAACTTTTGACCCCATAGTTGTGAAGTTATCGCTCAAGTCAAGTATTTACTTCCTCATGTGAAATACTATGTGGTTTCACTAAAGCATCAGAAAAATGTCAATTAATATATCAATAATCTTCTGAGGAAAATTTTTCCAAATAGAAATTCAATACCGAAGAAGACGTTGCAGGTGAATTTGTTTTAAAATCCGATGAAGGTTGATGGAAATCGTCTATGACAGAAGATCCAGTTGTTTGTTTCCCCTATCCGTATCTTTAGATTACAACTAATAAACAATGAACGAGCGAGCAATGAATTACAATAACGATTAGAGTGCCCGCGCACTAAGCGGCCAGGATATGCACGACCAAGAACGCCACCAACCTAGAGCGGCCAGCAAGTGTACAGTCAGTAAGAAAGAAAGGATAAAGCACGCTACACTTGAACTATAGTCCATTCATCTCATATAAGCACATAAAAAATTCTGGCAGAGACGCGCGGTATTATATAAATACATTTTGCATATATATAATACACCGCACGCTTATGGTAGAGAACTATACGCGACTTAAGGTTGACAGATGGTCGCTCTGCGAGCCCTAAACAATTTTTTATGTGCTTATATGAATGAAAGGACTATAGTGAGTTTTTATAACGCGTGACATTTTTCCTGTACGGATTGTACTGTACTGACCGCTGTGTAGTCGATTGCTAGTGAGAGGTCACATTACATTCTGTACAAACCACTGACTGCGTGTGCACCGTTCCTATTCTCGTTGGCCGTCACGACTCGCTGGCCATCCCGCCATTGCGCGATGGGGCATAACTCGCAATGGTCGCACGACCTGGCCTCTAGTGTGCGGGGGCTCTTAGAACTAGTGGAAACAGCAGCCACTGTATCGCGGGGTTTACGGTTGATTAGTTCCACAAACTTTGCATGCTTTTTGAATATAATCGCAGTACAGTTATCATTTACTCAAAGACGTATTTCGTAGAAGAGCCTCCGCCCTAAAATCATTTCATTCATTATTATCGTAGAATAAACCATTCTCCAGAAAATGTAAACAAATTATAGACTTCGTCTGTTAGTTTAAATAATGTCGTCGGATGAGAATGCGTTAATGCTGATAAGTGATAACCCCTTCTACGTTTTCTTTATCTGTTTGTTATCGAAATGTGACCATACACATTATAATTTTCCAGTATCTGTATACATTTGGCAATATTGCTTCCAGAATAAATAAATGACTCTAAGATAATTTTTCTCGACAAGTTTCAGCTTGTTTAGATGTCTCTTTAAGGTATATCTACATTTACAATAAGTTGTGTCAAGATGACAGGACTTGTCGAAAACGCATCGTAAACAAATGTCGCTTATATGGGCGACTGGCCTTAGGTTGCCAATTATTCTAATTCCATTGCTCCTAGAGCCAAAAAACATAGAACCCTGTGTATAGTAGCATATTTCATAAAAAAATTCGGAGTTGCTTTTTGGGTAAAGGGGAGGAAGTTCACTTCTGAAGGGTGGAAACTCTTTGACTTTTTAAATGTATCTACTCAACAAGTAAATACAATTTCATTATTTCAAAATATAAATTATTTCTTCTAAAAACATGATGAATTATTTTTAACTAGTCTGTATATGAATGGACTATTTTTCTAGATTTTGTTTTTCAAACTAGGTCAATGTTTTTAACTAATCAATAATCATTTAATTCAATATGATAAAGGACAGAAAGATGTTTGCAAATTGCTGTACAAATCACTGTACGAGATAAACTTTTATAATGAGTATTAATGAGTATTAATTCTATAGCATCAATAAATCCGATGATTTAAATCTTCGCGTAATACTCATATTTTCAAAATAAATTTAAAAATATTGCCATAACAAAAACTGTTAGATGTGTTTCTTGTCCAATAATACATTATTGTAAACGATAATTTCCATCTCATATTCTTACTTGTTCATTTATAATTATTACATTGATTTGTAGGTCCATATTTGCTATTTGACACTTAATAATTATTAATATTATTATTGATATTTTACATTTATTTATCTTTATTCACTGGAGAATATAATTGTTGCTTCAGTTACTGGATCTTTATCTGACCATTTATTTTGCAAAAGCAGACTACCGATTTTGTTACAATTAATTATGTACTTAGCTTAAAATAAACCATTCAGGATGTAACTTGCAAGAAGAAATATTTAGTTATTTCTAATTAACTATTAAACTTTGAAGTGAAATTGACTTATTTATATTGTCTGGACGTGTATGTTCAGAAGTTCATTTGTATTCATTATCTGTTGGATATCTCATTAAACAATAATAGTAAATATTTTACTTGATAGAGAAATCTGTTGACTTAACAACTAATTGTGGGTCCAGAAGTAAGAAATATTTTATTCGTAAACACATATTTTTGAAAGCTGCTTATTAATTATTACTGTTCAAATAAGGTTATTTTACCGCCATGTAATAAATTATGACAGAAGCGTTTAAAAGGAAACATCGGCTTTAAAGAAAGTCCACACTTCCTCTCTTATTGTTTGTGTTTTAAGAAGAAGGTAAACATAAGATGTACACCTATACAAACACTTCAAAAATGTTTTTATAGCAACCGCCTGGATTTAAAAGAAACTGCAAGAAGTAAAGAAACCGACTTTAACTGACAATGAAATATATAACATTTTGTTCCTTTATATACCAACTTTTTATTTAAATAGAGACTTAAGGATTTTTATGCGGAAAGTTGGCATTTAGGAAAAATTAGTAGTTATAAATATATTTGAAAAATTCGTTAGCTGCTTTTCCAGTTACCAGTGTAAGGTCTCGGCCAGACTGAAGAGCGAGCGGGAGTCAAGTGACAGTAAGCGAGCAAGCTAATAATCGTAAGGCAATTTTGTGGACATACTGATGGCAATTGCAATCGCGAAATTGTTTAGTGTCTCTTGTGTACTTAATGCTGTTGGTACTGCAAATATGTCATTATCCAGAGTAGAAATAATTATTTTGATGAGTGGTAACTCCTTATGCAGTGGAATTTATTTTTGAAAGAAACTCGAAATTATGAAACGCATCCTATCAATCGAAAAAAACAAACATTTGGAGAATTTCATCATCTGTATTTTGAATTAAGACATTTTGCCGATAGGTAAATAAATAAGCATAAAACGCACCATATATTTACTTGTTTTATTATATCCGGCGTTATTCGACAAAATTCGGTGACCCAACGACACAAATCGCACTATCTAAATTCAAACAGATTTGTTTTTTAATAAATCGCTCGCTGCACGCTTAAATATCGTCCGCCCGCAGATGTCAAGTGTGATCATGGGCGGACATCAAGCGGGCGGTGAGTAAGCGAGCGAATTTTTTAAGCGCCCGACTTAAATACAAGTGGTCACCGAATTTTGTCGAATAGTATCGAATGTAATAAAACAAGTAAATATATTTATGCTTATTTAGCTAGTATTATTTCAACAGTTACCGTGTGAATATGTGCAGTAGTAGCAGCAACAACGTAAACTAAGAACTTCTTATATCCGAAGTGCAAACATGGAGACCTTTGTGGCAAGATACTCATCCTCCTTATAAAAACAAAAATGCTATTCGAATGTTTGACATGCAAATACGTAGGTGTTCAAAGAATATTTTTTGGAGGATGGGAAATCCTCACCAGGCTTATCTTGCTGCCAGGGAGTGTTGGATTCTCCCCTACCTAAGGAGAGCCTACCAATTAAAACCCTTCCTTCTTTTCGATGTTTCCTCGTAGCCTGGCACTGATTGCGCTTCTTATCAGAGTAGAAGTAGCTCTTCATGATCCTATGTAAGTAATGTGCCACTCCCATTCTGCATAGCCTCTCGACTATTTCTTCCCATCCAACCCTATTGAAGGCGTTTTTAACGTCTAGGGTGATGATTAGATAGATCCTTTTTGACTCCATTGCCTCCCGTGCAATTTGCGTGATACGTTTCACTACGTCGACTGCAAATTTGTCTTTTGGAATCCGAACAGTGTATTCGCCAGTGCGTCCTTCAGCTACATCGTCCTCTCCAATCTTCCTAACAGTAAATACTCAAGCAGCTTTCCTAGTGCTTCCTGAAGTCAGATGGGTCTGTGTCTCTGGTGGTTCGCTCCCTTTTGTAATTAAGACGAGCCTCGCCTTTCTCTACCTGCCCCGGAAGTCCCCCTATTCAAGTGTCTGATTCATAACCCAAAGGACCGCTTCAAGGCAATCCTCCACTACCATTTTAACTATCTCCAGAGAGATGTTGTCTGGCCCTGGGGCTCTGCCTGTTTTTGGTCTAACAGATGCTGCTTTCAACTCTTCAGAGAAGTGAGGTGCTTTCACCACTATTGTCTCTCCCCATCTTATTTACTCCTTGTCAGGAAAAAAGGTACTGACTATTTCCATCGGGATGGTTGGGACGATTCGCGATTTTGTAACCATCACCCCAGACGTTTCTATCTATGTCTGAGCACATTTCCTCGCACTTCCTCCTATTCAAAGAACCTGTCGGGAAAAGGTAATAATTCAAAATACAGGTGATGATATTCCAAAATCTGCCTTCCTGCATATTTTCGAGATTCTCTCAAAAATAAATTTTGCAAAATAATTCATTTGACTGGATAATTACATATTTGCAATACCAACGGTAACAAGTACACAAAATGTCCACAAAATCGACTTATGACTATTCGCTCGCTCGTTTACTGCTCGCGCTTGAGTCTGGTCGCGACCTAACAATCTAAAAATTTGGAAATTCAGCATTTGAATGAGCAGTATATGCATTTATGTACAACAGAAGTAATATTGCTTCCATCACCTATTAAACTATGTAAACTTTAAAATTTTCAGTTACAAAAAAACGTTGGGATATAATTTTGATATCAATACATTTCTAATTAAACATTTAAAAAAATCTGACATATTATTGCTTCGTATTTAGGCATTTCCAAAAAAAAGTAATAATAAAATAATATTGGGTATTACAAAAGCACTCTATCAAACCAAATATATGATAATAATAATAAATACCTATAGATCTTTGTATTCTATACTCATTCATATCTGAATGTGCTAGTATAAAAGTTTTAGGCATACATGAATCAAAAACAACACTTCTAATATATTTTTTCATAGAAACTAATACTAAGAACATTGTTATTTAATTCAATGCAGTTCTTGCTCCTAGACTGGGTAGTTGTTTTAATTAAAGTTAGTTTCTATGAAAAAATGTATTGGAAGTGATGTTTTTGATTCATTATATTTTATACTAACAGATTTAGATAAGAATGAAAGTATAAAATATAAAGAAAAGGTATTTATTATTATTATCATGTTAGATTTGAAAGAGTGCTTTTGTAATATCCAATAATTATTTTATTTTTTCTGGAAATTTCTATTTGTTATGCAAATTTATTCTTTAATTCTAGAATTAATTTAAAAGCATTTTAAATTAACAACATGTGAAATACAAATATACAAATGACAAGAGAAAATGGAGTCTTTCAAAATGAATTATATTTTGAACAAAGATACGTGTCCATAAAGATGCCTCAACATCAGAACGATTAAGAAGAAATCATTAGATCTTCGGTATTGAAAAAATAATAGTAATAATAATAATAATATTGGGCTCCGCCAAACCCCCGGATGTCAATGTAGACCACCCAGCTTAAGTTCACTCATATGTTTTTTATCGAGGACCCTTTATGCCCTCGGAGAGACGAACTATAAAATGCTCTTAAGATGATCGAAGAATACACGCGGACAATTGGTATCTAAATTGGGTTGGACATCAAGTAACGCGGAGAATTAATTCTCTGAAGGTGCACAGTTCGCGGGCGGAGGCATTCTGCGACATCTGGATATCGGCGAGACTTATACATACCTGTACAATAACGTCACATCCAGTATGTAAAACAAATAAAGGATTCTCTCCACAGCAAGTACAGACACCTACTTTGAACTTTCGAGAAGGACCTTGCCTCTCCAGTTCTGTTCTAATTCTTTGGACTAATGAAGTGAATAATGAATGAGCGGCTTCAATTAGACATATATACCTGCAAGATTATGAATATTCACAGAAATATTCATCCTTGGATGTCTATTACTTGTGCGTACCTTTCACGTTAACGGAGATCGAGGACTCTTGAGCCTGGAGTGTATACATGATAGAGTTGTGTGGATTATGACATGTAACATCCTCTGGAGCTTAGATCCTCTTCGCAAAATATCATGAAACAGCAGAAATGGGCGCAGGTTTGTTCAAGGCAGCAAAAAGAGCCGCAGAAAAATACGGGCTCGTGTTAGACATCAAACGAGGAAACCCACGAGGTGCTGATGTATAATCAATCACTGAACTTCAGCCAAATCGTTTGAATCAGAGCTGTTATATTCTCGTCAGTATGACATAAGTAATGGACAAGACAAATAATAATAGCAAACCAGGCTAGCCTAAAGTACACTAAGCAAGACAGACATAGTGAGTGATAAGTGTAGTGTAGTTTAGCCCACCAGGGTTAGAGGTCATAGCTCTTGGTACCTGTTTTGCAGGTCACTATCAGTCACTAAGATATTAGTGATGTCTGACGGTAGTAGCACTAATCACTAAAGGAATACACTAAAGCTGGCCGAGGTGGCTGGAGTACAGCCACGGTCTTGCGCTGGCGTCACACGTGCCGATTTAGAAGTGATTTACGCTGCAGTCTTATTTGAAAGGTTAATGCGTGAGGTTGTACGTATAAATTATACATAATGTTAAACGCGGCAAAGGGTAAAAAACGACCGTACGCGGACACAGTGAATAAATTTATCGGTGAATTTCCCGATTTATTTTATGACGGATGCAAAATAATTTGTAAAGTTTGAAATCAAGACTTAATGTGCTGGCACAAAACAGATTGTCGTCGTCATATCAATACCGTGCAACATCAAACTAAAAAAAAATGGCATGCCTTTGACAACTCAGTTTATGTTTGATTTATTGTTAATGTTAATAGCCTGTAATATTCCGCTACACATACTGGATAAACAACCATTTTGAGAGTTTTGGAATAAATACAATCCCCAGGTGAACTTACCAAGTCGTACATCGTTACGTATATATATTCCAGCTGTTCGTGAAGACATTGTAAATAGGATTAAATGTGGATTAAAAAATACACGGCTCTGGTTATGTATTGACGAGACGACAGATTGTAAAAAAAATTCTATTTTAAATATTATAGTACGTGTACTGGACCCTCTTAAACCAACATTTTCACTTTTACTAGCTAGTAAAAGACTAACTGCGTGTACTGGCGAAATAATTACGCATGTGGTGTTGTAGACATTCGAAAAATTTGAACTTTCAACAAGTCAAGTATTGATGTTTGTGACTGATGGTGCCGCGACAATGCGCGTGGTAGGCCGTTCTCTTCAAAGAGACAATTGTAGGTTTTTACATGTTACGTGTAAAGTGCATGCGTTACATCTTGTGGCAGAAACGATTCGAAAATGTTTTCCAGAGGTAGATGCATTAATAGCAAATACAAAAAAAGGATTTCTCAAATCTCCTAAACGGCTTCGAGCATTTCACAGACAGTGTCCTGGTATTCCTGAACCACCAGAGCCGATTCTTACACGTTGGGGAACGTGGTTGAAAGCGGCTTTTTATTATGCTGAATATTTTCAACAAATAAAAGCTGTGATACTATAGTTCAACCCTAACGAGGCTGCAGCTATTAGGGAAAGCCAGACAAGCTTTCAAGACGTTTCCCTTGAAACAGATTTAAAAACTATTAATAACAATTATAGAGGACTACATGACGCAATAGAAAAATTGCAAAATAGTTCGTTGTCGTTAGTGGAATCGCTGCAAATAGTGGACGACGTAAATACACAGCTACAGGCTATGAATGACGCAAAAAATAATCGCGTTAGTGAAAAATTCGAGAGTGTATTGCAGAAAGATTCTGATTTTAGCAAATTAAGACAAATTTGTGATGGTGCATCTACAACTTCGTTAAGTGAGTTCACAGATTGTTTTACTTATGCCTGTATTACATCCGTAGATGTCGAACGGTCATTTTCAAAATACAAACATATTTTTTCACCAAAGCGAACATCGCTGACGGAGACAGCTGTAGAAACATACCTGATGCTATTATATTATAGTTCTTCCCCCACTGTGTGATGACGACAATCAAACTACTTCATAAATCTGCTTAAAAGGGTGAGTTTTATACAAATTTTTATAAAATGTAACATTATTGTTAAAATTTATTTCCATTTATTGTACTTATTCAAGTATTATGATATGATGTAAACATATGAGTCATATGACGGCTCTGTCGGCCAGGTGACCTTGGCCAACTTTACTTATCACTCACTATGTCTGTCTTGCTTAGTCTGCTTTAGGCTAACCTGGTTTGCTATTATTATTTATCTTTTCCATTACTTATGACATACTGACGAGAACATAACAAGTTCGAAACTAGTCTAGTGAGGAATTGACAAATGATTTTAGCTACCAAATAAGACTTGCAGGTTTAATTCAATGCAGGTCGGAGTTTTTGTCCGCTGAGTATTTGTTTCCTGGAAGCTTTTATTCAGTATACAGTTTAGCCCACCAGGGTTAGAGGTCACAGCTCTTGATACCTGCTTTGCAGGTCGCTATCAGTCACTAAGACATCAATGATGTCTGACGGGTAGTAGCACTGACCACCAGAGGGATACACTTATCGTTTACTATGTTTGATCACAGAGGCTCAACATGGTTTTGTTAAAGGCAGATCAACTGTAACAAACTTATTTTGTATTACAGAATTTTTAACTGATGCCATCGATGAGGGATTTCAAGCCGACGTGATTTATACTGATTTCTCGAAGGCCTTTGATATAATTGATCATGATATATTATTAAATAAGTTGATAAATTTTGGTTTCTCTCAACACTTCCTGATGTTTCTAAAATTTTATTTTTCAAGTAGGATCCAACATGTAGTATACCGTGGTTGCAATTCTGTCGAAGTATTTGCTACTTCGGGCGTTCCCCAGGGATCAATATTAGGACCTCTTTTTTTGCTTTATCTATAATAATATTGTTGATAGCCTTACAGTTACATGCCTATTATATGCTGATGATTTGAAAATTGTTTGTAGACTTGCAAGTATTGATGAACTACAACAAAATTTAGTTTTTGTCAAGGACTGGTGAATAAAAAATAATTTACCTTTAAATATCAAAAAATGTAACGCAGTGTACTGCTCCAACAAAAAATCTTCGATTATTCTCTCGATAATAACATAGGTACTCTCAAAACCTGACACATTCTGTGATTTGGGAGTTATTTTTGATAAAAAGTTGTCTCTTAATAGTCACATTACTTATACTGTCACAAAGCCTTAGAAAGCCCTAGGATTTATTATCAAAAATAGCCGTAACTTTCAGAATATTGAACACTGAAACTACTTTATACCATCTTTGTCCGCTGTAATTCAGAATATGCGCAACCACATGGTGTCCTAATTACGAAACATATATCGATAATTTGAAAGGAATTTAACGCAAATTTTTAAAATATGTCAAGTTTAGAACAAATGAGAAATATCCTGCTATTGGTTTCCCTCAATACGAACTTCTCGCAAATTTTGGTCTCGACTCACTTGAGCATAGAAGCATAAAAGCATATCTGATTCTTTTGCACAAAATCATTCATAACAATATAAACTGTACCCAAATTTTAGGTGTGTTAAATTTTCACACTTCTAGGGTTGGCGCAAGACAAAAAAAATTTATTTTAATTATCAACTATACGAATTAAAAAAAACATATTGTCTTCTGCACAATATGTCAAAAGGGCTGTCAAAAATATTCCGTGGGACAGTGGCGTACGCGAAATTAACTAATACGGGAAACAATAAACTGTTACAATTTATAACAATATATGTAAAACTTACCCTCTTACCCTCTTAACTAGCTTGATGAACTAGCTTGCTTATCAGTGATAAGCAAGCTAGTTGCAAGTATAATAACTTATTATACTTGTCCTGACATTTTTTGTTCTCTTTTTCTTTGACTTTTTAGCATATTCCGTATTCTATTTGTCCTGTATATATATATATATATATATATATATATATATATATATATATATATATATATATATATATATATATATATATATATATATATATACAGGGTGGTCCGAAGTTTACCTGACAAACTTCGACAGGTGATAGAGGGACTTAAAATAAGCCGAAAAGTTCCTATCAACTTACATACTTAGGAGATTGCTAACAAAGATACAGGATGTTAAAGTTTTGTGAAAAACAAACAATTTTTTTAATAACTCTGAAATTACGAAAGCTATCGACTTGAAGTTTTAGGGCCGGTGATGATTTTTAAGTCTCTATTGTTTCATAAAATCTTATCTTTGTACTGCCTCCAGTGGCGCAGCCAGAGGGTGGGGGAGATGAACTTTTCGCCGAAACTATGTTACGCCACTGCTTTGTGCAGTTGATTTTGAGATTGTTCGATTCAGTGTTCAATTTGGAAGAAAGAAGGTATCTTTTAGTTTTTTTCGTACAACGCTTACTTTTCGAGTAAAACGGCTATTTCTGCTTTCTCTACTAAAACAGTAAAACCTTACCTACATTAATGATAAAATTAATAATCCTAGTTGCCTTTGGTAAACAATGAAACAGTGTTGTCAGTCAATGTTTGACCTGTCAAAACTAGTGTTAGTGTTGTGTACCAAGCTACAAGTTGCCAAGATTGTTCAGCAATGAAGAGTATGCTGATATTCATTTTATTTATGGATTTTGTGATGGCAATGCTCAACAGGCAGTTCGAGAATACCGAAGGAGGTATCCATATAGGAGACGACCAAATGTTCAAGTTTTTACAGACACCCATCGCAATTTTTGCGAAAGGGGATTGCGATATAACCGACAAAATAGAAATGAAGATCGAAGAAATATTGGAAGAAATGGAAACGGAAGAATTTTTTAGAGCTTTTGGCGAAAATCCAAGTTTAAGTTCTCGCAGGGCAGCACAACAATTAGGAACATCCAAGTCTAAAGTGCTACGAGTATTACATCGAGACCACAGAAAAGCTTATCATTTATATCCCGTACAAAATTTACATCCCGGTGATACAGAGAAGCGTTTAAATTTGTCGTTGGCTAATTAACTCTGTAAGGGGGAATCCCGAATTCTTAAGAAAAATATTATGGACCGATGAGGCGACGTTTACCAGAGCTGGAGTAGTGAATCACCATAATATGCATGTTTGGGCACACACAAATCCTCACCAAACCCGCCTTCGATCATTTCAAAATGAATTTAGTGTAAATGTTTGGTTGGGTATTATTGTCAACAACATTTGTGGCCCACACTTCTTGCCGCCTAGGCTAAATGCAGAATTGTTTCGGGATTTCCTCACTCATGACCTTCTCGAAATAATGGGAGATGTTCCCCTTGATGTACGAAATGAAAGTTGGATACAGTTGGATGGAGCACCGGCGCATTTTGGACGGATGGTGCGCGAATGGTTGGACGCTAATTATCCTGAGAGATGGATAGGTGGTGTGGGAAACAATTATAACGCCCAGGAGAATATTGTAAGAGGTCCGGTGGCCTGGCCACCAAGATCACCTGACCTCACGCCTTTAGACTTTTATATGTGGGGTTATTTAAAAGATAAAGTTTATGCTACACCGGTGACAATGCGAGATCAGCTACTTGAGCGTATCCAACAAGCTGGCAACGAGATGAGGGAAAATCATCATCAAGTATCCGCCGCTGTCAATTCCACAATTCAGAGCTGTCATAAATGTATTGAAGTGAATGGGTTCCAATTTGACCAACTTCTTTAATTTCCTGTGTTTCACTGTTTGGTAATGAGTTTTATTTATGTTCTTAGTTTTTACATAAATTCTGTAATTTATGAAATAAATGATAAACTTTCAATAAAGTTTAGTCATGAAAATGCTTTTTACTCTTTTACTCGAAAAGTAAGTGTTGTACGAAAAAACTAAAATATACCTTCATTCTTCCAAATTGAACACTGAATCGAACAATCTCAAAATCAACTGCACAAAATAGTGGCGTAACATAGTTTCGGCGAAAAATTCATCTCCCCCACCCTCTGTCGGCGCCACTGGAGGCAGTACAAAGATAAGATTTTATGAAACAATAGAGACTTAAAAATCATCACCGCCCCTAAAACTTCAAGTCGATAGTTTTTGTAATTTTAGAGTTATTAAAAAAATTGTTTGTTTTTCACAAAACTTTAACATCCTGTATCTTTGTTAGCAATCCCCTAAGGATGTAAGTTGATAGAAACTTTTCGGCTTATTTTAAGTCCCTCTATCACGTGTCGAAGTTTGTCAGGTAAACTTCGGACCACCCTGTGTATATATATATATATATATATATATATATATATATATATATATATATATATATATATATATATATATATATATATATATATATATATATATTAGATATATATTTATCTTGTTAAATATCAATGTTTATGAATTAAATGTATTCTTATATCTTTTTTTGTATTGTTCCTACTCTGTAATTGGGTTTATCAACCTGATGAATGGTGTAAAAAAAAAATAATAATCACATCAGTACTTTTACTTATTGCAAACTTTATGACTTTTTCATTTGTTTGATTTTCGCAGATAAATAAAAAATATAACATTTTCTTCCAAATTCGTCCCATTGCTTAAACAAAATTAATGACAATAAATATTTATAGAATAACAAGCACACTATTACGTTGTACATAGTAATAAATATAGTCCTCATTTATGTTTACATCAACTAGGTACGGTAGCTAAGTAGAATGAAAGGTCATGCTTTTTAATTATTTCATCATCGACGTCTTTGTTGTGTTTTCTTAGATTATCTGACAGAACTAGTGGAACAAATGTGTTATTTTTATTTATGTAGGACATTAATTATTATAATTAATTAAATTGAGTAAATCGTTATTGAGTTATACATTTATAACTTTTGTATCAAACAAAAAACCTCAAGAAGCTTAATCGCAAGACGATATTTAATTAAGCCATCCTCAAAAAATTTCTTTCATGATTTACATCATTAATATTAGCTGATTTCCGTGACTTTTCAAGGTTTCCATGGCTCACTATATTTGGAAATTCCATGAATTTAAAAGTTTAATAAGACAGAATACATATTTTTTATAGATATAACACTTAGTCGATGTTTGACCGTTTGACCGAAAAGGAACAAAGAAACTTTCAAGCATTTTTTCGGGAATGTTCTCGGGAATATTCTAGGGAACGTTCTCGAGAATGTTTCTCAAAATTTTGTTCAAAGGTTATATAATTATATAACGATTTTAAAGGAATATTTTCTGTGGAATTCACAAAATATTTAGCCAAAAGGCATTTGTGGAGTATGAGTTTCATTTGGCAACTGTTACGAGGTCAGATTATTATCTTCATATTGAATTGGTAGAACGGTATGTGTATTAAGACAAAATTAAAAGATTTAGCAGCAGCTACTGAGAGGTCATTTAGTACTTACCTTCGTGCACTGTAAGAAAAAAATTGATTGAGTACAGGGAGAGGAGGTAAATTATTCTAATTTCTATTATAACCTTTTTTCTGAGACTAAAATGGCCCGCGTTTCAAACTCAGCAAAGAATTTCCTTTTAAAGAAGTCATCGAGCAACCAAAAGATGGAGCACTACATAGATTGAATATACATTGAATCCTTCATCGCTCCAAATCTTGGACCCCGAAATTTTTATATCGACAGAAACAACGCATATTAATGATATTGTCAATTATGACATAGCAAATGCGTACAAATGGTATATTAACATATTACTTAACAGTTTCTAAACTAATGTAATTCTAAAAAAGCACTGTTCACAACGATTTAATAATATAGAGCGGTAAATTTTAACATGGGATGGAACTATTTATGTATATTTAATCTACGAGCAGTATCTAGGAACATATCTGATGGTGACGATAATTCTACTCCATCAGAAGATGAAAATATGTCACTCCACGATACTAATGCAAGTGTGGGCATAGAAACCTTTTTTAGATACTGAGGAGGCTGAATAAGACAATTGATTTATTTTTTAATGTAAAAATGTATTTACTTATTCTTATTTTAAAATATTTAACGTTTGTTATATTAAATAATGTAAAACATGTTCGAAACCGGTCTTTGTCTAGTGAGGAATTGACAAATGATCTTAGCTACCAAACAAGACTTGCTGTTTAATTCAACGCAGGTGGGGGCTTTTGTCCGCTGAGTAGTTGTTTCCTGTAAATCTTATTCAGTCAAAGTTTTATTTTTTTTTATTAACAGAATTCTACTAAATTTTTCTTTTTCTTTCTTGGGACTTACTACCACATGGATAAATCTTGGTAAATGATAATTTTTAGACACTGGAAAAATATCCAAAAAATTATTTATGTGGTGGTAAGCCCTGGAAAGAATAATAAAATATTAGAAAATACCACAAATAACATTCAGACAATATTTAGTTTTCTAGTACTCGTAATTCCCCTACAGTAATAACTAAAATAAAACGTTATTATTTTGACACCACTGAAGCCATAATTAAATTAATCGATTGTACCTAATGTATTATATAATCCAGTTTAAATACTCTCCATAAAACATCTATATTTTCCTAAAAAAAATTAATATTCTAGAATTTTCTCAAAAATTCTCGAAAATTCCCGAATATTCGCAACAATCGATAAATTACCGAACTTTTATAAGATTATCTATACCTGCTCTAGTAAACACCTGCTACAAAAAAAACATAGGATGAAACTTGAAACATTCATACACTAACATTAACATTTTGTTCTAATTTTCACAACCACGGCCGGCGCGGCAGTAAGAAAATTTATACCGGGTGACAATTTGAAATTTGCACTCGCTATATTTCCGGAAGTAATGAAGACATCAATAATTGTCCCGGAACCGTTTCGGTGATATGAAGGGGAAACTCGAATACTGTAATAAGTGATGGACCCCCACCCACTCCCTCAACCCAGTTATCCCAACTCAAAAATCTTAAATGGCAACCCCCAGCTTGTGATACCTCATTGAAAAGCAGGTGCTTTCTAATGATACTAAACAAAGTTTATTTTGGTCTAGCTATAACTTAAGCTTAAGATTTTTGAGTTGGGATAGCTGGAATAGAGGGGGTAGGTCGGGATGCATCAGTTATTAGAGTATTCGAGTTCCCTTTCATATCACCAAAACGATGATATCATTTTGAACAGTTGTTATAAATTAGATTAAATAAAAAAATTAAGTTCAAATCAGTTATTCATGATTCATGAATTAATTGAAAACCATTAGATCAAAATAAATTTTATTTGGTATCATTTGAAAACACTTTTCAACTGCTTTTCAATGAGATATCACATTTAAGATTTTTGAGTTGGGATAGCTGGGTTTGAAGGGGTGGAGGTGCGTCACTTATTACAGTATTCGAGTTTTCCCACATCACCGAAAGAGCTCTGGGCGATTTTTGATTTCTTCATTAGTTCCGGAGATATAGCGAGTGCAAATTTTCAAATTGTTATCGGATAGGTAAGAAGAAAAATCACTCTAATTTGAAATAGATTTCGCTATATAATGTTAGCGTGGTGTGGAAAAACTTTAAAAATAATATAGTCTAATTTGTTCCTATAAAATTTACTAACATAAATAGACTTTGGCGATTTTTTAGAAAATGTTCATCTCTCCGCAGCTGTAACTCATTACATATTAGACTTACAAAAAAAATGTATCTACAAAAAAGGTAAGGAATTTTTTCTTGTTTAATTTGTCGTTGAATCAACCGTTGTGGCGTTATTTTGAAAAAACAAATTTTTTGCACCTTTAATTCAAAAAAGTGGCTCGCGCCTCCTCCCCTCCAAGGTCGAAAATTTGGATTTTTCATCAGAGTTCCGACCTAAACAACATGTATCAAAATCGTTTCTACCCCAACTTTTGTAAAGCAGAGATCTCTTTTTTGTCTCTACCTACTCGATTATTATAATATAAAGATAACATTAATAATAACAATAATGATATGATTATTTAGTTACTAGTATATCACCCCATTTATTGATTGAGAGGGGTGAAGTCGAAAGATTATGACAAATTAGTATAATACACATTTTGATTATAGAGGAATTTTTCCTATTTTTAGGAAGTGCTTTAAAAAATGTAATAAAGAATTTTTACTGGTTTTCGCATCCACTATTGATATATAGAATTTGAATTTTTGTGGGGTAATTTTTGGACAGGAAATAAAATACGTTACTGAGATTGACTGGTTTCTCCTGTAATATGAGACATGTAGATAGATTCTGATGAAGCTTGATCTTACAACACAAAAATTCAAATTCTATGTAGTAAAGAATTTTTCACAAGTAGAATGCAACTAAAAAAGATGTAGACAAAGAAATAATCTAAATATATTACAATACATACATCAATAAATATGAACGTATAGCAAATATTCACATAGGTATAAAATTATTATTTTGAGTCTAGGAGATTACAGGGAACAGGTTTTGATCCTTATTTTGACCTATTTTGGTGTTAAATAATTATGGAACGAAGGTGCGGTTTTCGTAGATTAATTATAATTTATGATAAATTTTTTTGATATTTTTATTTTGCTGTGACAACCGGATATACCGGAAACAAAGTGGTCGATTTTTAGGAATAGGAATACTTTTTTATTTCACATGGAACACTGTATATCTTTCCAAATTCATAGTTTACTTTTTTTTCTTTTTCGAGATGGTAGTACATATTACAGTTATTTTTAAAAATAGCAGATTTATGAACCTCAGAATAAGTTACTACATGTCGATAAAAACTTTTGTTTTAATTCATTATTGGTGCCCATGAAAATAAATTGATACATATTGTTGAAATACTGTTACTTTCGTCCGAGTTTGACATATTATTTTGCTTTAGCAGTGAAAAATGTTCTTTTTTTAATCAAAAGAGCTACAAGAATGTTTGTTGGAATTGAGTCATTTAAACTTGTTCGCAGTCAAGTTTTTATTGACACGCGGTGTCAATAAAAAGGTTCAAATTCCGTAATTTTTAAAAATAACTGACATTTTCGAAGAGAGAAAATATAAACTAAGATAGAAGCCATTGCCCGAAGTTTCTTTGCAATGGCGTCGCAAAGGGGAGGCAGGGAGGGCCGGCCGCCCCACTTGTATTTTGACAAATAGTGAATATTTTTCATTAAATTGCTAAATAAACATTCACAAATAAATTCTATTGCAATTTTTCAATCATCCATATACCTACAATAAAATTTTTTATTTAAATAACAACTAGGTACCTTTGATTTTTTATCAAGGCCGCCAGTTATAAATAAGGTGACAGAACAACGCCTCATATGGTTTGGCACTGACGTAGTTTTCCACGAAACACTATACAGGGTGTCTCACCAGAGAATGCATCGATCGATATAGCGAAAAGTACGCACCACAAAATTTTGAAAATTTAGAGAATTACTAATGGTAGGGTGGTCAATCCAACTAAAATAATTACAAGCATCTGGCACTTCCGGTTATACCGGAAGTCGACACCACCTTGCTTATTTTAAATAGAATACCCTATATATCTTAGGATTTTGGAAAACAGCATAAAATTCTGAGTCAAAGACATAAGAAGTACTTTATGCCTAAACCCAGCCGTTTCAGAGGTATCTAACATTTAAAAAAAATTGACTGATGTAATGGTTTACAATAACCTTTATAACTTTCTTCGTGTAAAAGATACTCATTTGTTGTTCGGCATGCGGAAAGACCATAAGGTGAGCTATGCTGCACAGTTTAAAGAAATTCAATAATAGCATATCAAGTGTTCCATTTTTGACGTTACATTTTGTAAACTTCAAACCGCGAAAACTTGCTTAAGTCAAATAGAACACTCTATATTTTTTTACATCAAGTTATGTATTATTAAATTCCTTTTTTTTATATGAGCATTGTGGGGGTTTAAGTTACAACTTTTTGAAATATTTGCGACTTTCTTAGAAATTCAAGCATTTTTAACAAAAATTTTATCAAATTAGCCATGATTAGAAACAATCAGTAATGTCAGTCATTCTCTTATGTCAAAAAATGCCACCGCATTTAAATTACACCAACGAAGACTTTTTGAATTTGTTTATTATTTATGGAGAATGTGATAAAATAATATCAAGAACTTGTAGTACATTTGTTACTCGACATCCACAAAAACAAAAACCGTCACCAAACACTGTAAAACGCGTACTAGATCATTTTAAAAAATATGGCTCTGTCAAGGCAAGAATTCAATAGCGGAAGTCCATTGTTGATGACGAAAACGTAGAAATAGCAATTCTGGGATATTTTCATGCAATGATGCCATTAAGACAAGCTGCTCTGGAATCGGAACTATGCGAGGATTTAGTTCACAGTATCTTAATTAGACATAAATTTCACCCGTTTTCGTTCCAAATGGTTCAACGATTAAAAAGAAAACAGATTTTCTAAGAAGAGAAAATGTTTGTGAATTTATTCTAATCTGTATGCGATGATTCTTATTTGGGAAATATTATATGGTTAGATGAAGCTAAATTTACCAAAATTGACTTTTTTAAACGACACAATTCACATTACTGGAGTGACTCGAATCCTCATGTGTTCAGGGAGCGAAATTTTCAAGAAAGTTGGCAGCTTAATGTTTACTGTGCCATAAGAAACTATAGAGTGGTGGCATTAGAATTTTATCAGGAAAATTTAAAATTTAAACAAGTTATAAAAATTTCTTCTTCTGCTTATATGTATAGTTAATTTTTTTGTTTTTGTTTCTTTTTTTAAGTGAAAGATATCTACATATTTTACAAAATTTTAAGAATAACTATTTAGAAAATTTACCTCTCGCCGAACATAGAAACATTTTTTATAACCACGACGGTGCTACCCCACATAACGCTTATTTGATAAATAATTTTTTACAAGAAACTTTTTACGATCAATGGATCGCCAATAATGGACCTTTCCTATGGCCTACTCGCTCGTCCGATTTATCAATTTTAGATTATCTTATTTAGGGAACTATTAAAAATAAAGTTTATGAAAGCCCATTAACAACTATTGAAGATTGTATGCAGAGAGTAAGAAATGCATTTCAAAACTTATCACAGGATTCAATTAGAAGAGCTACCTATGAAGAACTAATCCGAAGGTGCGAAAAATATGTGGAGGTTCGATTACGGAATTTTGAACAATTATTAAATTAAAATGGAATCATGTTTTTAGTTGATTTTATCTTAGCTATCTTAGTTTATGCAAAGTGTCTTCAATTCAATTAATAGGCATGTTACAGTGTTTACTGTTATTTTCCGTTTTTGTGGATATCTAGTAACAAATGTACTACAAGTTCTTGATATTACTTTATCACATTCTCTATAAATAATAAACAAATTCAAAAAGTCCTCGTGGGTGTAATTTAAACGCGGTGGTGATATAAGAGAATGACTGACATTACCGATTGTTTCAAATCATGGCTACTTTGATAAAATTTTTACTAAAAATTCTTGAATTTCTAAGAAAATCGCAAATATTTAAGTTGTAACTTAAAACCCCCACAAAGCTTATATGAAAAAAAAAGGAATTTAGTTATACATAACTTGATGTAAAAAAATACAGGATGTTCCATTTGACTTGAGCAAGTTTTCGCAGTTTGAAATTTACAAAATGTAACGTCAAAAATGGAACACTTGGTATACTATTATTGAATTTCTTTAAACTGTATAGCATAACTCACTTTACGGTCTTTTTGCATGCCAAAAAGCAAATGAGTATCTTTTACACGAAGTAAGTTATAAAGGTTATTGTAAACCATTACACCTGTAATTTTTTTTTTAAATGTCAAATATCTCTGAAACGGCTGGGTATAGGCATAGAGTATCCTGCGTGTTTTTAATTCAGAATTTTATGCTCTTTTCTAAAATCCTAAAATATATAGGGTATTCTATTTAAAATAAGCAAGTTGGTATCGACTTCCGGTATAACCGGAAGTGCCAGATGCTTGTAATGATTTTAGTTGGATTGACCACACTGCCATTAGTAATTCCCTAAATGTTCAACATTTTTTGGTGTGTACTTTTCCCTATATCGATCGATGCAGTTCCTGGTGAGACACCCTGTATACTGCTCTCGGCGCACGTTTCGCTAACCAAGTTGGCATCATCTGGAGATGATTAAACCTAGTTAGTTTTAATCATGTTTTGGTGTTTCCTGGAAAACTACGTCAGTGTTATCTTCACATCAAAGGTTCCAACCCACTCCAGGTCATATGGTTTGGACAAGACCATATTATCCAAGTTCTCTAGAGTGCTGCTTGGCGTCCATATGCAGATGAGATTTATCTTTGCCGCCCTACTAAATATACCTTTCATTTCCCCACTTTGCTACTCTACTTAATGTGATCATAATAAAAAATTGAAACAGAACATAAATAGTAAAACTGATAAAGAAATATAAATGCATTATTAAAAACGTAATTAGTTAGGTAGGCACTTTATATGATATGGGTGGAAGATATGGTCATAGAATCGTAGAAGTGTTGATTAAATTAGAAGAGCTTTTATACTTTTTTTCAAAAAATATAGGTAATAGTTTATTAAAACTATAGTCTTTGCGCATTAGTTTTGGTTTTTTTTAAATCTACAGTTTATTAAAAGACCACTTTACACACCCCTTTCAGAAAATGTTTTAATAACATTACTCAAATTGATTGGTTCACAGTTTTCATGTTTTGTGGATAGAGTAGCTAGGGCTCATATATTTTCTTGACTCGTGGAAGACTGTAGTCAGTTCTAGGCCATTCGTTCGTCAAAACGAAGTAGGCGCTTTAGATATAAGAAAATTCCTATTATAAAGTATTAAAAGCACAGATACCGCCGAATACCGATAAAGGAATAAACTGACGCATGCAAAAGTAGGCAATAAAACAATTATATATCTATTTCTTACACTGTATAAGTGTCACGCTCCTATACAAACAAAAATAAAATACGCTTTCTTGACAATTAAAAAACAAAATAAAAAGATTATATGTTTTCAGATAATTTGTTTTCTTTTTTTTCTATAAAAAGAATAATGTATTCTGGTATTTACTGTGAAGAAAAATTTAGACATATTTCTAAACAAAAAAATGTTCTCTCCTCGCTTGAAAATTTTGAAGGCGACACTTATGTTTCTTTGTATTTTAAGATTCAAGAAAATAGATAAAGAATCTTTTGCTTCAAATATACTACAGTTTACTTACTTAAAATATAAAAATGTAGAAAGCAGTTTGTATGTTGTGGTATAGGTCAATTTTAACAGTTATACAGGTCCATTTGCATTTCTATCGAGTTTTAGGTAAAAATTTTAATTCTGATAAATCTTATCGTGCTTATATGTAAAGAAACCGACATATCTGATGAAGTTAAGTAGGTAAAGCAACAGGTTAGAGCAAAGCTGTAGTGTATAGACATGTACATAATACCATTTTCGATTTAATGCACTAATGCAACATTTATTGCACTGAATGCATCTCTATCTCTTATTAATAAAATAAGAGAAACAAGGAGCGAGATACACTCAATGTGCACTAATATGAACAATTATTGAAAACGGTATTAGTTTTTGGCAAACCGCATTTTCGATGGTAATACAATCACAGTCCAGATTATCATTTGCTTTTACTTCCTTAAGTGTATCAAATAAAGCAAGTAGCAGTATTCATACTGAAAGACAATTATATTTTTGCAGTACCATTTTTTTTAAATGTTACTAAATACAAATTTTTTTGTACATAAATTCACACCTAGGCTCAAGGCATTATTTCTTTACAGGATGGCCAATTATATAATTCTTATAAGGGATTACGTACCGTGTTAATTGTAACACATTTTTAAACTAATTTTACATAATTATAGTGACTTTACTTAAATTTAATTTCAATTATGCTGTGATGTTTAATATTATAAAATATTATTATTTTAAAAGATATTTTAAAACACAAAAATTAAAACTGTATAAATAATTCAGGTACATTAAACGCGAAATGACCATATTAATGGAAACATTCATAAAGTCTTAAAATTTGGCAGAAAGATTGTTAAAGACGTTAGAACTGAAACAAAAAGATTTTCTCACCTAGAGTGGTTGGTTTATTTTTTAAATTGGAAAAAAACTACCCCTAAATACGATTCAGCTCATTTATCTGTTGAACCGTTTAATTATCGGCAAATACGCTAGTAATCAAAATGAAATTTGCAACAAGAAATTCTGTCTTAATTTGTTGCGTGTAATGAATAGCACTCGCGAAAATGCGGCTTGAAGAAGAGGATAAGTTGGAGTGCATTCCTATCGCGGTTTTTGTGTATCATTCACTCAGAAACTAGTCATTTTACGCAAAAAAATCAAGAGGATTTAAATTGTTGAGCTGGAAGTTGTCAATCAAATACGCCCGCAACTTTCTTCGTTTTTACACTTTCAGTTCAATTCCGCATTGGCGCATTGTTTTAAGGCCATGAAAAGTGCTAATGTCATAACACTTCTTAGATGGCAGCACAATGCCCTTTTCCTTTATCCTCCTAGCATTTGAGAATATAATTTTGGATGACAAATCTACACAACATTTAAAAACATCACTGTCTAATATAACTTCCCGTCAGTAGGTGGCGCAAATGATAGCCATAAGTTATAAACACAGCGAGCCAAAAACTACATATTCTGTAAAATTTACATAATAAACAAGCATTGGTTATAAAGTAATAACTATTGATAAAAATAGTATGCTTTTGTGTTAATTATTACCTTCCTTAGTACCTAGTATATTTTATATATATATTTTTTTTCATTAAGAATAACGAGCCCTGTTTCTTTTTTGTTTTTCATTAAAAATGTTGGCTATTAGGAAAAATTAAATAAATGTAATAATTTGGTGAAGCTACAAAGTTCACAAATATATAAAAGTGATGAGAGGAAATTTATGGACAAAAGTACCAACTTTAACCAGTGGCGGCTGGTGAATTTAGGTTATACAATATCGCATATTGGATGTAACCCAAGCCATATTTTAAGGCAAAACTATTAGTACTAATTGAATAAGTTTTGCAGAAAAAAAATGTGAGAAAAAGGTTACAAAAATGCGCAGCCTCCCCAAATTACTTCTAGACCATTAGTAAAATCTTTGCAAAATATTTTTTTCGTATCGGAAGGAAAATTTATCATCCCGTTTTTTTTTTGGTTTTCGAAAATTTTGATTTTTTTGTAAAAATATGATACTTTGAAATTTAAGTTATTCTATGTGTAAATTTTTAAATGTCACAACTTTACAAAAAATGATTACGAAAAAAAAATAATTTGCAAATATTTTACTAATGATCTAGAAGTAATCTGGGGAGGTTGCGCATTTTTGTAACTTTTTTTTTCAAATTTCTTTCAATTTTTTTTTTTGCAAAACTTCTTCAATCAGTACTGATAGTCGTGCCTTCAAATATTGCTTGGGTTCCATGCTCCAATACTGGGATATGGTACAACCTAAATCCCCAGCAGCCACTGACTTTAACCAATCGAAGTTTATTTCGGCACACATAAATTTTATTATTCAAAGTAAATCAAATCACTGAGTTATTCATTCATCTGTTTGATTTTCGCGAATATATACCAGGAATTATCCAGTAAGTAAAAAGAAAAAGAATTCGTCCATTTAATTATAACAAATGCGAAGCATAAAGATATAATATTACTTTCAACAATTCACCAAGAAAAAGTAATACCTATCTATCTACCTTTTCTAATCTATACAAAATCTCCATCACCGTACGTAAATATATTATATTTTATTTCATTTTCTGTCTCATTAATCCTTTCCGAAACCCATGATATTTTAATTTATTCCCTATTTATTATTCCTGAATTTGAATTGAGTGTTGTGAGTTTTGCGCTTTCACGTCTTGCATTCATTTCTGTGTTTTTTATACTTGCTGCGATTTTTGTGAAAGTGATTTGTGGTGATTTTAAAGATGCCGAAAAGTATCGGAAAAACGAGAAAAAGGACTCATTGTGCGAGAGCATAAAATTAAGTTGGATAAATAGACTTAAAAAACTGAAAGTTGAGGTTTTTGATGATCTGTACATCTCTCTCGGCCTACAATGCGCGCATGGCAATAATGCCTTTAACGACAGGGCTCAATTAGTATTTCTTCACATATGAGGTGTTCACAATATTCGCAATACGATGGACCGATGTATATACATTAAATCTGTTTATTGTGATGAATAAAGACAATATACTTATACCGGCTTTTTATTCATATATTTGCATTTGCAAATTTGATATCCAAAATTTGTTTAATATGATTACAAATTTGTCAAAGAAAACAGTATTAAAAAAAAATAAAGAAATAATTATTGGGTGTTTCATAAGTATCCCTAACAATAATAAAAACCTATAGTTTTTTATATTTTATACTACTATTCTTATCTGAATGCGCCAGTACTAAAGGTTTAGGTCGATAGTAAATAGTTCAGTTAGTTTCTACAATATTATTTTTTTGCTGTGACCGGTCGGGAGCAGACGTATGGTAATACGGTCCTGACAAAAACGTGAAAATACCCGGTCAAACCGTTAAAGAGTCGCGCAAAAGTTTTACCGTTAAAAGCCGAAGGAGTTCTGAATAAAGTGGTGTAATATGGTAAAAGATTGAATTTGGTGAATAATTAAAAATTAACGATTAAGTGTAGTATTCGAACTAAGAAGTGAATAGAAACATTCATACCGTAAACAAGTGGCTAACACGTGAACATTGAAGTAGGATAGGGATCAGGCAAGATAACCATAAACTGACCTGCGGTAATAAAGTAGTAAGGGCATCTGGCAAGTAAAGAATGCAAATAGTAAAAGAAACAGCGTCTAAAATAGAAAATATTATAAATTATCTACCTGAAAGTACATAATAAAAACAGACAGCGTTAAACAATAGATTTCTCGAATATATGAGTAACAGTAATGATAATGGGAGAAAATGAAGTAACTATTAAATCTCTATATGATTTGCTTCAAGACGTCTTAAAAAAAACAGATAGAATTGAAAATTTATCAACATCTAACACAGAAGAATTGAAAAACGAAATAAAAACGATAAAAGCAGAAATAAAACAAGAATTAGAAGGCCTCAGAAGCGAAAACGAACAAATAAAAAGAGAAAACCATCATTAAAAACCCGCCTACTTGCTACAGAACGAAAATTAAAGAAGTTTAACTTGGTAATTTACGGAATAAGGGAAGATGAGAATATAAGCAACGATGCAAACTGTGTCATAAAGTTAATCAACGAACAACTTCGCATTACCTGTCATTTCACCGACATCAGAGACTATTACAGAGTAGGGCGAAAAATACAAGGTAAACAACGTCCTATAATTATTGAACTAGTAAACTACCAACTAAAACTAGAAATATTAAAAAACGCCAAAAGTCTAAAGGGTACAGGTATATTTATCTCCAAAGACTATATACCGGAAGACTATGAACAACAAAAAGTCCTGAGAAAAAATCTCAAAATAGCCAAAGAACAAAATATTAATGCCTATATTAAAGATAATATACTGATTGCAAACGGAACAAACTACACATACGAAGAATTAAAAGCTCGAACTATCGACAAACCTGAGGAGACCACAGAATCTGAAACAAACCTAGATGCAAATGCAGAAACCAACCATAAAAACAGGAACCCAGACACAGCAAATAGACTTTCCGCTTTAAACCCAGAACCAAGGACCAATAGAAGAGAACAACCAGCGAACGCCGAAGCCAAACTTACTAACTCCAGCAAAAACACCAAAAACCAAAATCCAAATACAATATCTACAAGACAGGCAAGAAATAAATTAAAATATTGATCGTGGTAAGAAACATTGAATTCACGATAGTACAACTTATTAATGTCAATTAAACTTATACTTTATAGTCTATACCTTATACTTTTACTATAAATTAGATTAGATATAAAATTAAGTAAAATAAATTAGAGAAATATGGATACATATATTAGAGATTTCAGTGTATCGCAGATTAAGTGTACTACTGTAGAAAATGAAACTGAAATGAAACAAATCATCAATAATAATAAAGCAAATTTTATGCTGTTTCACAATAACATTCGCTCAGTAGCAAAAAAATATAGATGAACTTCTGGTAGTTCTGGAAAATTTTAATTATATATTTGACTGCATTATTTTAACGGAAACGTGGAAAATATATAATTTAGATCTATATAACATCAAAGGATATGATATTTATTATAATGAAGGTACTATTAATAAAAATGATGGAGTAATAGTTTACCTACGAGAGAACGTCAATCATACTTTTAATCTCAATAAAATTAACGACTTGAATGTTATCGAGCTAAATCTGATATATAATCAGAATAAAATTCATATATGTGCCATCTATAGACCTCCTTCAACATGTCCTTTCTTGTTTAATGCAGGGTTAATTAATTATCTGAAACAGAAAAGGCAAGGTAATGACGTCAGTTTCCTTATAGGTGATATTAATATAGACATTATGAACAGTACTGACTATTCTGAGGAATATCTCAATATATTAGCAGAAGAAGGATATTTACCAGGTATATACAGTCCTACAAGAGTGCAAGGCCAAACGAGAACTTGCATCGATCATATTTTTATTAAAACTCATAAAGATCTTGAGAACATATCATCTGTAATTTACGAAACGCATATCACTGATCATTTTACAACTATTATTTTTTTAAGTGACTCAAAAAAACAAAAGACAAAATCAGAAAATAGATACAAGAAATTTATAAATTATGAAAAGTTAAAAAATATGTTGAATAATAAAAATTGGGAAAATATATACAGCTCAAATGATGTCGAACAAGTTACAGAAAATTTCATAAATATAATTACAGAATCTATAAATGAATGCACAAGTACTACAAAAATCAAAAGAAATAATATTAAAAGAAGTCCTTGGGTCACAACTGGGTTAATTCAATCAATTAACAAGAAAAACTCACTGTTTAAATTAGTGAAAAAAAACCCAGGGAATACAGATATATTGAACGATTTTAAACAATACCGGGATAAACTAAAAATTTTAATTACGAGTACAAAAGAAAAGCATTATAAAAGAAAAATAGAGGAAAATAAATCATGTGCAAAAAACATGTGGTCATGTGTAAATGAAATTAGTAACAGAAAGGTAAGTAAACTAGACATTAATAAAATAATTAATGAAAACGATGAGGAGATAACTGATAAACAACAAATAACGAATGAATTTAACAACTTTTTCAATAGTGTGGGAATAAATTTAGTAAACAAAATAAGAGCTAAACAAGTAGTAACATATAGCCAGAGACAAAACAAGAAGGGTGTAAAAAATACTCTATATTTAGAAGAGACTACGTCTGTTGAAGTTAGGAACTTAATCTTGTCTCTGAAAGACAAAAAAACCCCAGGCTTTGATAACATAACAAGTGAAACGTTGAAACAAATAGTGAATCAAGTGTCCGAACCCTTTGCACATATTGTAAACTTATCTATTCAATGTGGTGTTTTTCCAAGAAAGCTTAAAATTGCTGTGATAAAACCTGTATACAAATCTGGAGACAAACTAAAAGTAAATAACTACAGACCAATATCATTGATATCTAATTTTGCGAAAATATATGAAAAGATTTTAAAATCCAGAATAGTAACATTTCTAAAGAAATATGACCTATTATCTGATGGGCAGTATGGTTTTCGCGAGGGTAGATGTACAGAGGATGCTATTGCTAATTTAACAGAAAGAATTTATAAAGCCTTAGATAACAAAAAAAAGTCGCTTTGCATCTTCGTAGATCTAGCTAAAGCATTCGATACAGTTAGTCATGTAGATTTGTTGGATACCTTAAGTGATATTGGTCTGCGTGGTGTAGTCAAACAACTCCTGACTAGTTATCTCACGGAGAGACAACATTGTGTAGAAATGGAGAATATACACAGTAACTTTCAAACAGTTCAGTGTGGTGTACCACAGGGAACTGTACTTGGTCCACTACTTTTTACTATTTATGTAAATGAGTTATTTCAAATACCTTGTGCTGGTAAAATCATAAGCTTTGCGAACGATACTGCAATTTTCTTCGAGGCTGAATCATGGAACGTATTAAAAAGGAAAGTGGAGGAAAACTTTCCCGCGGTGATAGACTTTTTCAATAAAAAATTATGATCCATAAATTTTCAGAAAACATTTTATCTACCATTTGCCAGCTACGAAAACAGTTTACCAACTTTCACTTCTCTAGCAATCCGGGATACGAATACTGAGATTCTGATTCAATCAAAACAAAATATCAAATATTTAGGGGTGATATTGGACTGTCATATGAGATGGGATGCCCACACCGACAAATTAGTCAAACAACTAAGGTGTGTGTTACCAAAAATAAAACTATTAAAAACTTTTTTAGATGAAAGGCAGTTAACTTCAGTATATTATGCGTTGGTGCAATCCCATCTCACATACGGTATAATAGCATGGGGTAGTGTAACCAATAATTATTACAAAAAAGTTGAGGTTATTCAGAAATGGATATTAAAAATTATATATAATAAATGTAAAACTTACTCATCAGATCAACTATTCAATGAAATAGGAATATTTGATATTAGACAACTATTTTGCCAAGCCCTTTTGTTACATTGTTTCAAAAACAAAAACAAAAAAAATGTAATTAACCACATTCACAACACAAGATACAAGGAATGTGCATTAGAATTACCCAAGATTTTTAAAACTATTGGACAAAGAAGTCATAACTATCTCTCCACAAAAATATTTAACACCCTCCCAACGGATATAAGGCACATATCTAATTGTAAGCATTTTAAATCAGAAATTAAGTCTTGGATAAAACGACATTCAAGGAAAGATATTAACAGTATGATTGACAGAAAAAACACTTAAATATAAAAAGACTCCATATAAGATCACTATATAAGTAATATTTCATACCAACACTGTCATATACCTAAAACTTAAGCATAATAAACTAGAATAGTAATTACGTATATGTTCATTAGTCAATAACTTGAATGTTGAATGTACTTACCTAACTATTAAATATTTTAACATTATTAGCAAATAATTTTAACTATTACAAATTGTATATAAATTTATTCACTCCTGTATAAAACTGTGGTTATTATGTATTGGTTACAGTGAATATTTCACCCATGCGCGGAATTTTCCTTGTGGGTTTTTCGAATATTTATTTGTATAACTATTAGATGGTACACCATTGTTACTACCATAGTATTATTGTATCATTATGTATAAATAAATATTATTATTATTATTATTATTATTATTATAATAAAATATATTGGAAGTGTTGTATTGGATCACTATCTATTTAAAACATTTATATTAGTGCATTCAGATAAAAATAGCATATACAAAATTATAGATTATGTTAGGTTTGAAAAGATACTTATATAATACCCATTAATTATTTCATTATTTTTTTTTCTAGAAATACATAAACATGAAGCAAATATAATGTGAGATTAAACAGAAATATTGTTCTAACACAAAATATACGTTATTTAATCAAATTAAATTGACAAATTTTTAAATTAAGTTTTAATCCTGAAGCACAAAAAATATGACTGTCTGAAATAGGATAAACAGTTTGTTTTTCAGATATCTTTTTTTTGTTTCTGATATTTTACTCTACATTTCAATTGCAAAAGTTACCTTATGACTCATATTCGATATAATTTATTTACAGTTCATTTCAATCATAGCATAAAGTCAAGATCATTTATTTAGAGAATCCACCCTGTAAATCTGTATGTTGAAAATTCCCCATGTTATAAAAAATAATGTTCAGTGGTTGGATAAAGTGGCAGCGATCAGACCACAGAATTTATTAAAACATTTAATAAAATGCGATTTATCACATATAAAGTTTTTGTCGTCATTATTAACAAACGATTTTTTTTTCAAAATATCAAAATATGACGACTTCCCACAGGTAAATGGTAAATATCCGTGATTGTATTTCATCATAGCTGTTACAATCTAAAAGTCTCATATAGAATAATTATTAAGGTTATGTATATCATATGATATCACCTACTATGAAATGAACTGTAGTAAGCTTGCAGTTGTTTTAATTATCCTTAGGCCAGTTTGGTTTTTTGGCTTACCGTATAAAATCCAGCCTTTCAAGTGATGCAGATTTCTATAAAACATGTAATTCCAAAGTTTGACAACTGTCGCTGGCGTCATCTATATCATAATACCCAAATTCCAAATTCCTTTGTTTGGTACATATCTTCGCTAATAACGGCGACATATTGAGGCAACAATGGCCTACAAATAATAATTTTTAGAAAATTCTGTTCATTGCCTTTAATTCTGTATATTTCGGTTTAATTTTCGAGAAATCGTTTATTAAATTTCATCTGAGGGACATGATAAATTTTGGTAATGATCAGTGACACAAAATATTGATTTGTTATTGTTTTTTATTCATTATAACTTCATTAATTCACCGTATTTAATAACAAAAAAATATTAACTCCTAGTTTAATATCTTATCTACATGTATCACACTTCAGTTTCTTGAAAAAATGTATAGTTTTTGATAAGAACAGAATTGTATAAAGGTCTGTTCCTGGGATAATTCTTCATGCCTCTCTTAAGTGGTTTCCAAGGCCTAATCCACTGTTCTATTCATTTTTTGCGTGCAATGAATAGTACTCACGCAAATGGGGTTTGAATACGAGGGTCAGTGGGAGCACACTGCTAAATAAGTGCCTATTGCGATTTTTGTGCATGATTTATGCGGAAACCTCGTTCTTGTTTTTTTACTCGAAAAATTAAGACATAAAGTATGGAGCGGAAATTGTTTATGGAATACGCCCATAACTTTTTCGTTTTTACATTTATTGCTCAATTTCCAATATATTTACAGGAACAACTGTGACATCGTATTTCAAGCTCATTTATGCACCATATATAAGGTGGAGTTGATGGTACATTTTTCTCTAAGCGGTTTTTACTATTGCCCTAATCCGTTGGAATCCAGTTCGATGTATTCAAAATCAAGCAAATCATGGTGTGCCAGCGTCGATGTCATCATCGTCTTCGATAGCACCTGTCTGCGCATTCAGCATTTAGGCACGTCTGGCCATGACAATGGGAGCACACTGTTGAACACGGACCAATTTTTGCACACCCGCATCTTTTCCCACAACCTAATTTGCAGCTGCATGAAATCAGAGTTAGAATAGATGCTGTTTTAGATCTTTTTTAACACGCTTTTATTAGCTTCACCTGTATGTTTGTTTGTTTGTAACCGACTCTTTGGACTCGATTTTGACCCACTTTAAACGGACAGATTTAATTGAAACTTTGTACACTTACGAAGAACCGGTAACAATATAATAATTTGATAAGTTTATATCATTATCCTGATCAGGATCGCCAGAATTAAATAATTAATTTCCTCACGTATCCTCTGCGTAAGAGCAAGTGGCTTATTACTGTTAGTACATTCCGTGATTCTCAGTTCCTTCATTGGCCGAGCGGGCTAAGGCGCAAGTCTTAGTTGACGCGAAACGACGGACTCCTCGGGCGTGAGTTCAAATCCCGTCTATGGCTGAAAAAAATATATATTTTTTTTCAGAAGTATCTGTTGGATCGTAATATTATTATAATATCAGCATCAATAAGCAATATAAATATAGTTTAAAAAAAACTAAAAAACACGCTTTCATAGCACATCAAACTAAAAAGTGAAAAATAAATATAGTTTAAAAAAAACTAAAAAACACGCTTTTAAAGCACATCAAACTAAAAAGTGAAAAATAATTATTAATATAAACTGAAAACAATAATGAACGAAAAATACTAGTATTATTGTGAAAAAAGCGTGGGTTGCTCGATATACGAAAAATAGGGCGTGTTTTTTAGTTTTTTTAAACTATATTTATTAAGTCCAAATGTTCATGTGCATAATACAGACGTTTAGTAAATGTACTAAATTGCACTATGCCGGGATATGTACATTCGTCCCTTTGCAAGATGTTCTCTGTATGTTAATCAACGTGTGAAATACAGCTCTACATTTATTTAAAACAAAGAATAAATATGTAATTCATAATATTATAGCTCTATTAAATATATTATTAACATTTATGAAATTATACGTTTTTTTCTAAGGTATGTTTAGAATCACATAAGTACGTTCGATATTGTACGTTCTCATGATATTCATAAACGTTTTACCGACATTCTAAAAAAGACACATGAAATCATATCTAAGAGAAATAAAATCTTCTATCGATTTGAAATACTTTTAATTTAAATGCGATACTGTAAGTATCCTTAATTTTATAATGAGATTAAAGAGAGGGTAGATAAGAATTTGGTACGAGTATTTATAAAGGTCCACAACAGTATCTACTTGTAGATTTATGGAACTATCGTGGATGTCCTATGGACATCCAATTTGGTGGAAACTGTACACTGCACATCCTAAAAACACCCATCATATACTCAAGGGTTCTAGCCACAGGACGCTTTAATGTTCATTAACGGACATTTTAAGAACTTCCTTAAAACATCCGTGTGCTACAGTATATGAGATGTGCTCGCCAGGCCTATCTAACTTGTTTAGAATACATCGAAGTCGATTCCAGTGCATTAGCCCTATAGGGATGTCACTTTTTAAAAAAATGCGTCAACTACTACTATTTATTCTACCTCAAGGCTGGGGGGGGGAGGAATGATATTGATATACAAAGTGCACAATTCTTATAAAAATATCGAAAATTAAGCGAAAAATGTAAAAACGAAGAAAATTGTGGGCATATCTCGCTACCATAATGGCATAAGGTCGTATGATCAAATCAGTAGTTTTGAGATAAATGGACTTGAAATCTTGGATAAAATTTTGTAAAAAAAACATGTTCTCACATGCGTAATTTATTACTGCTAATTTTTGGAATTTCCCATCACAATAGGCCAGCACAAAATATTCTGTTATGTTGTAATATACAGTACTTTTACATACATATAATGGTGCTAATATCTCAAGATACCAAAAATTTCTGGAATAAAAATGATTACAATATGTCGAAGATATTTATAAATCGATGTCGTCTCATTTATATTCAACAGAAATAATTCAATTAAAAAGAACATTTTAAAATACAAGAATTTCTTTTTAATTTAATTGAAATTTCTCAAGTACGTGATGTTATATTCTATATCGGTATTACTGTTATTCCAAGTTTTACATGCAAAGCATTTATATCTTGAAAATATTTTCATTCAATCCCTCGCAATAACGATTGGCATATGTATTTGGAATGTGGAATGTGAAGTTTAATATATTACGAAGAAGTAGTCTTTGTTACAATGTGCGCCGAACGTGGTATTTTATATAAACCTTCTTATTCGCATTTACTAAAAGTTAAAAGTGAAACCAAATCTCCATGTTCTCTACCCGATATAATATCTATTAAAAAACAGCATAGTTTATTTACGTCTGGGATTGAAAACATTCGTTGCCTCTGTAGATAAGAATCCAGTTCCCTTTACTAGAATTAATGCTCTTTAACTAACAAGATAGCTAACTACAACAGCGCTGGTTGTGAAGCCCCAGTTAAAATCATGTTTACACCTCCAAAGTAGCGATTATACCCTTAATGAAATTCATCTGTAATTAAGTTATTCTTGTCAAGGAAAATCAAACTGGCATAATACTGATACCTAAGATCCCTGTTAGTTTATATTGTCTTTTGTACATGTACAGGGTGATTCAAAAAGATGGACACAAATTTAATTGGCTGTATTTTCTGACCTATATGTTGTATTTGAATTCTGTCAATTACATTTGATTATACACACATTATAGTTTATAGATGTTCAATGTGCCTCCCTTCGGCTGTAAGGATAATACCCAGATGGTAGCTGAATTCATCCTACCCTCGATGAAGAATGTATGGCGTCACTGAGTTCATCGCAGCTGTGATACAGTTTCTTAGATCATCAAAATTTGTGGGAAGAGGTGGTACGTAAACTGCATCTTTCACGAATCCACACAGGAAAAAATCGCAGGACGTGAGATCAGGATACATCGGTGGCCAGAACTAAAGTGCCAGGTCTTCATTCCTCATCCCATCCCATCTATCCCGCTGTTGCAGACTCACTTTTACTAAATTCACAAATGCAAAAAATCTTGTGGTGCATAGTAGCCATCCTGCTTACAACTGATACTGCTGTGCGGCGCTGGAGTGCTCTAGCGATAGTATTCCAAACTTTACAACATCCTCTTTCAAATGTAATTTACAGAATTCAATTACAACGTATAGCGCAGGAAATATAGCCAACTGAAATTGTGCCCATCTTTTTGATCACGGTGTACATACATACATTATAATTAAGAGCAGTAATAGGAGGTTAAGAGCCTTATTTAGACAAACCATGCATTTTGTGATTGATTAAAGAATGTGACATGTATACTTTTTCTTTGGGTCATTATGTAATATTTTCGATAAATTCCTATAGGATAATCTATGGGGGAGGGTTTGAAAAAGCACACATTTGGTAGTTTTTTTTAAACTTTTTTACATTTGTCTCAAAAACCAAGTTTTTCGAAATGAGATAAAAATTATTGAAGAGAATTAAATTTTCTGGTGAACGCGAAAATTTGCAACTTTAGCCATTAAGGCAGTAGTAAACTTAAAATTTGAGAGAAATATTGAAAATTAGAGGTTACTGTTCTAAAGTTATATTTAAAATTTCAGAAAAATCATAATTTTTAGTTGAATACTGAAAAAGTCCCCATAGTTTCATCCTTAAACTGGAATGCTAGTCATAGTATTTGAACGAAAACATATGGGGGTTATATGAAGTTTTCTTAACGTACTTCCAGGGATAAGTTCTAAAAATTATTTATCCTGCCTGCCTAGCCTTTTGGAATGGGGTTGGAAAATCAATGGTTAAGTGGGAACTATATGAACAACCCAGCCAATTGTAGCAGAAGTCTGTCTAACACTTGTGAGATACAAGTAAGTGCAAGAAATGTTGTATAGGTCGAATTAAATTCACCATCAAATTCACTTAAATTTAAAGATATACATAATATGGTTTTTAAAAATATTGAGACACCTCCATGTATATTTATTTACCTATTAAAGAAACTTGCCAGGTAGTAAATCTCTAGATCCATAAATGTTAAATTACTGTCATTCATCCAGTGCTCTGAAAATAAACTGCATCATACTTGAACTTTGTTAGAAATGAAAAAAACGCTGAGAAACTTTGATAAACATTTTATGTTGATGTGTAACAAACAGATTTACCATGTCATTTGAAACAATATTATATGCAGAAGCACTTCTTTTAACAGCCAAATTAATATCGACAACTGGAGTGTTTAGTTTACCTAAATTCAAGAAAAAAAGTTCTTAAATTTCGTCGGAGTTTATCATTGAGGTTCTAGCTCAGGTCCTCTGTCATAACACGGGTTCATTAAACTCATATAGTTGCGAACATATTTTACTAGGAGATGATTTTACGAAAATAATATTTTTCACTCCAAATTTTTTTGTATAAAAGAGAGGCTATATTGTCGACTAACTTGATTTTAGATGTGTTAACATTTACTTGATAATGATAGGAAATATTTAAACACATCACACTATCTTCTGTATAAGGGTCCATCTTGAGTAGTGGAGAAAGAGGATAGGAAAAACGTGTAAAAGGAAGCTAAATAATAAATCTAACTTCTAACTAAGACAAATAACTAATTGCTTAATGAATATTCATAAAAGAATGAGATGGAACTAGCTTTGGCAGTGATTACAGAAAAACATTACTGGAAGACATAGTTTAATGATGAAATGAAAATACTGTTTTATATTTACGCATTTTCCCTGTCAATTATTTAATGTATTTTTAGTGGGGGTATCATGTTTAACAATTGTTCTTTATTCCTTCTCAGTACTCCAATAGACACTGCTGTGCTGACTTGCATGCCTATCCTTTGCATTATCAGTGACATAAATAAGACAAATAGAGATTATTTGTTCTAATTGAGCCAGAAAATGTCAAGAATGCGTATGGATAATACCAGAGGGCGAACTAAAATATCCTTCTTACTGCATTGATATTTCGACGTACTACTCACCCACCAACCCCCAAAATGTTTATTTTGCATTGGTGTCGTGTCACTTTGGCACCCTTCAGTATAGTAGCTGTACTTTTAAACTTTTTTATTTCAGTAACGGTCTCGAGCGGCAGTTCCTGCTTTAAAGTGTAGCAACACCACTTTATTCTATCAGCGGTATGATAAAAGCTAGGGTAACTCAGTGAAGAAACGGAATGCCAGGCGGTCTCTGTGAGTGGTTGTCGTTTGCGTAGCAGTGGACAACTTCACCTTACCTGCCGAAAATGATTCTCGGTGTTCAAATAAACTTTATGACTTATACCTTTGCCTTTAAATAAAAGTCAGAATGCAAACGGTGCTTATTATATTTATTCATGATTGTATTCATAGAAGGAAACTACGGAGACTACGTTTACGGTATTTACTTATAAGCAGGCAATATCAAAATAATTACTACAAGCAGTTGTGGAAGCAATGTACGGTTACTGGGGTCTATGCTAAGCGGTTAGTGACTCTATGGTCGCTGGTGCTTAAGGCGGAATTACAGCAGACGGGCGGTGCAGAACTGTCCAGGTGTTAGTGGTTACAGAGTGCAGGCGTGCCACAACGGGAGGATGTCAATCCAGGGACAAACGGTATATATGACTGGCTACTCGTGAATGTGCTATATCTGTAGATCAGCGACTTATGTCTCTAATGAATAGAAATATCAAATATGGTTACGATATTACGCCACGTGGCTCGGTGAGGTTCCTTTCACAGTTATAGAGAAAACCTTACTCGTGCTGAACAGAACGGTTAGTGCATTACTTCCCACGGCACGGTGAGGTTCCTTTCACAGTTTAGAGAAAAACCTTACTCGTGCTGAATCTACTAATGAAATCCCGATATGCTTGATGCTGACTTCGTGATATAGCACTAGGCTCCAATTTACTAATTCGCATCTTTAAGGCACACTGTCCCTTGGGCTGACTAGACCAGAGATATGCGGGTGGAGTTAAAGTATATCTACACACTAGGTATCGATAAAACGAGGGGTTATCACATTTATCTGCTAGCCTTCTTCTTTCACCACTCAAATGTAGTGGCTATGGATTGACAATTACGCAGCGCGGCACGGTAAGGTTCCTTCCACAGTTCTAGAGAAAAACCTTACACGCGCTGAACAGAATGGTTCATGTATTACTTACCGGGGCACGGTGAGATTCCTTTCACAGTTCTAGAGAAAAACCTCACTCGTGCGGTATCTACTAATAAAATCCAGATATGTTCGTAGTTAAAATAGATAACCCGGATTTACTTGATGAACCACGATATTTTTCGGATATCTTGGGTCGTTCGATATTTGTAGACAATTAACGGACAAGAGATTATAGTAGAAATGCGGACACAAACGATAAATGACGGAAATGCACCAAAATTAATAATAAAGCAATAAAATTGTGAAAAAGAATTCTTCCCACTGGAGGATTCATCGGAGCACACTGGAGTTCGGAAGCTGCTTGTACGGTATGGTCGGAATGTCTGACCAGTTGTCAGAAGATCCTATTCTTGGCTCGTGCGTGTGGTTTTATTCACAGATCCCCCAAACCAAAAGTTACGTGCCTACGTGTTTCAAAGGATTCTAAACAAATTGCGCGCGTCGTAAATACATTCCAAGTAAGCTTGGCGTACTGTGCATAAACAAATTCTCTGCGTTATTTAACATAAACAAACGTTTATAAAATACTCCGACGCCCGGAATCGCTTTCTCATACCTTTAAAACTATATTTACCAAACGAAATCTTTAAAAACGGTCATGAATTAATATTTTACTAAAAATCCAACAATAATTTATTCTATAAATTATTTAAACTAAAATAGAAGCGTACTTGTTTATTATTAACAACTACTCTCAACTTGGCTTTGAATTAAACTAAATTAAATTCAATTTTCAACGTTTTACTTGGCGGTTGTTTAGTAAAAACACAACAAGTGGTTTATCATTGAGATAAAATAACTTAAGATTAAACTGAAAATAAACCGGTTTGAAAAAATTATATATAGTAAATAATTGTTATTCCACATACTGGACTTCTAAAAGAACTTGAAGTTAGAGACGCTTTACATTAGGCAATGAATGATATGCAATGCAGTGCTAGAACAATTATTTTAACTGAAAGAATCATAGCACGAAAGTTATTGTTTTACATTATGACATTTTTCTAAGCAATTTCTTTTCTTTCAACAATGTTGTGAACACCATAAATATTAACGATAATTTGAGGTTATGTCTGTGTGCTCTATGCTTATCGTTTTCTTTCTTCGTTGATTTCAAGAATAAAGATGTTATTAGATGATTCATTTTTACCACCAATCTTAACAGCCGTTTAAAAATTACTTTGTACTTAACATTGATAATTTTCACAAAAGTGTAAATTTATTACCAAAATTTTACTATTGTACTATTGTCTAATTTTTTTATTATATTTAGTACAAAACTTTAATTAAGAAAACCTAATCCCTAGTAATAAATAATTTATTTAAAATACGTAAAAATGTGCTATTAATTTCTTGCTGAAAATTCATACTTGATTTATTTCCATTAAATAAAAATTCTCTTCAGTAAATTTAGTTATAAATTGTGGTAAAATTTCATATCTGTATTTAAATTATTCATTTTCCCTTTACGCTTAGCTTATATCAGCGCAATGAAAAATATTTCATTTCAACTACTAGAGTAAAAGAATACCTATAAGATTTCAAGTTTTCTGAAGTTCTTTATCAAACGAAAGAGGAATTTAACTGTTTCCTTTGAAAACATTTATTTACAGGTTATTGACGAAACGACGAAATAGATATTTCGAAATATGAATAAAACCTTATGGAGTCTAGAATTAACCATATTTGGATATAACTGTTTTTAATATTAAAGAAGAAATATCATGTTAAAAAAATAACAAATTAATCTTAGATGGGAGAATTGGATATGAACATATTAATTACAACCGCCGAATACGTTTGCATTACAAAAACATTTAAATGCATTTCTATCAACACTCGCTCACTTAAACGTGATCTAAATAAATTATCAGTTTCTCTATAAAATAAATTATTTGTATTCATCGAGTTGATATGATGTTATATACGTATAATTGATGCATGATAAAAAATACTCTAGAGAGAATTAATATTCAGACCTTTCTGTGGGAAATATTTTAATTGGGAAAAAAATCTATAATAAAATATAATTTAATGCAATGTGAAATAAACATATTTTTTAAACTAATTCTCAGTAAATAAATTAGATTAGTCACTTTTTTGATTCCGTCCCATTCCGTCGTTGACAGATTAGATGTTTGTACCATACACAATAAGAAATTTCAGTGATAATAAATCCAGTAAATGATTTTTTTACAAATAACCCAACTCCATACAGAAGTATGTAGTTTAAAATAAAAACATTTAAACATAAAACATAAAAATACACCATATAAGTTAGACAATCTATATTAGCAGACTCTGTGAGGAAGGAGGTTACACTTTTGAAAAAACGGGGATGCACAACTTCTAAAAAATTGCAATATACAGGAGTTAGGGATCGGATCCAGAAGTACACACGACTAATTAAGTCATATTTCTTAAATTCTGAAATTCGTCCGTTTGGATATTCCAGCCTATGCTTGTATTTGGATAGTATTATCTTTCTTTGTGGTGGAATGCTTTGAAAGTACAAGTATGTTGGACAAACTAGATGATCAATTCAAACTAGATTCAAGGAACATATTATGGCTCATCTCAAATATGGTAGAACAGATAAGTCTAGTGTTGCTCAACATACATTTTAGAACAACCATAAAATATATAGTAGCAATTTAAGATTAATTAGAAGTGTTACAAATACTACACAGCTGGATGCATTTGAAAGCTTGAAAATTACAAAGTTGAATAGTGACAGAGGACCAATCGAATATAGTCCGCTCAATTGTGAGAGAAGGTTCACCGAACCACAGCAATAATTTAGGTATAAGTAGGATACATTGTTAGCATAAGGTTAGTATTAATCATCTCTAAATGGTACCAACTTGGTTGGCGAAACGCGAGTCGAGAGTAGTATATAGTGTTTTGGTATTTTGAGGAAAATTACGTCAGTGTTATTTTCATATTAAAGGTTCCAACACACTTCAGAACATTAAACAGGTTTTTAAATAATAACTCAGTGATGGTTGAAAGTACTGACTTCAAACTTGGCAGGTAAATTTATTTTCATAGTAGTTATGTACACGAAAAGTTTCAGCAAGAACTAACCAATGGCGTTGGAGGTCGGGCGGGTTTATTGCAGTCGCTGAGGAATTAGATCAAAATAATCCTATATTCGTTGCTAAAGGTGCTCACGATATTCCAATGATATTTTAATTTTTACAAATGAATGGTACAAAGTACGAACAAAACTAAACGAGAACAAACGTTTTAATTAAATATGGTGCATCCAAATTAACAAAGCAAGAATCCGTTCGGTTACAAATAACTCTTTTTATGTAAGATTCTATCACCCCAACCCACTCTAACTCCAACGCCAATGGTTGGTTTTTGATGAAACTTTTCGTGTGAGTAACTACTATGGAAGCAATCTTCCCTGCCAAGTTTGAAGTCGGTTCTATAAACCATCCCTGAGTAATTATTTAAAAAGCGTGTTTAATGTTATACTTTCAAAGCATCGTAGAGTGCTAAGGAAGCAGTTAGGAAAAAATGTTATTCTTGTTTTTTTCGTTCTTTTGCTGAGAAAAAATTTTTTTTTTTGAAATTTATCTCGACATCATTCAAACTACCTGAAGATCTTATCTGCATCTAAACTTGCCGAATAAGAAATTTCTAGTATCATGTAAGTAAAAATAATCCTAATATTTAAATTTTAAGACAGGGTATTTTTTTTATTGATAAAGAAAATTTTGTAGGCCTTTATTGGACCACAACGGTTATTGGTAATATCTATTAGTGTTAAAAGAAGCTTGTATTAATTTTACACCAATGCGCGATGTGCAAAAAAGTGATGTCGAAAATCACTTTTTTTATTTAAATTATTTTAAATAAACCGAAAAAAATGTACTCTTTTACCTAATTCTTACCAAAATGAAAACAGATGAATGCGACCCAATTTTTTTCAAGCAGAATAAAATTAAACTTCAGATAAGTCGTTCCATACGCAGGTCGATAGAATTGGCCGCAAGCCATTAACGGATATACTGTCGTATACCATTTTTACTATTAAACGATCTGTATTAGAATTTCAAATGGGACAAAGTTTAGCAATTGTGAGATGTTCGGATCCAAGTTTCCACGATTTAGCTAGTGGTTGGTTTAGTAGGTAATTTTTTTTAACATCAGTCCTCTCCGTTATAGTTTTTCTAATTTCAACAGCTGTTTGTTCTTTTTTTCATTCCTGGCGAGTAGTTGCAAAATGTTCTACTAATTTCTTTGTAACGATAGCTGTTGGCTTTTTTTTCCATACCGCTGATATTGTGGTCTGATGATTACAGTGATTTTTTTTTTCTACGTTATTATTATTGCAGTAGTAGCTGACTGGGAACATCTTAATAAAGTACTCCCAATTAAACTTGAGGGAGATTGTTAACCCTAATAACTGAGTTAATTGACAAAAACGTCATTGAGTACTTCCAGAAGATGCAGACACCTAGTAGGTTAGTTATGCCGCATACAATGACGCGAAGCAACTGGTCTCGCACCCGAAGTCAAATTACAACTCAAGAGGATTCGAGAAAGCTAATGTCTATCTATCTAAAAAGAATCAAGAAAAACGACAGTCAGCCAGACAACACGCTTCTCGAATTCAGAGGGTGGTGGAATGCATAACACCAGGCAAGAAATTTACTCCAATACTTCACTCTAAGATGCCAACACTACAATCTAAACCTGAGAGTGAGGCAAACAATCAAGCAGCGTAGAATTTGATCGCTTATTGCTATTAAGAAATCTCTGAAAATTCCTTCGAGGAGTAAGGAGTAAAAATACGTTATTTCATACGAATCCTTCCACCTATATAAATATACAGAGCAAGTTGTCGACAATTAGTCACTGTAGAGGATTTTCAAACCTAGAGGAAGCGAATCTATGAAACAACTCGCTTACACAATGGTGACATTTCATCAACTACATACGCTGACACTCTCTGCCAAGATTGCTTGAAGAGCTAGAGGAAGTGTGTTCAGCAATCAGTACTGAGGAAGTCCAAATTGCTGCTCTACTCCTTTGGAGTGATCAAGCGGACAGTAGATTAGCTGTGCTGTATCAGCCTCAGCTGTGTTAGACAAAGCAACTCGCAAAATTATGCATATTCATAGGAGTAGTTATCCTGGATCATCAATTCCTCGTGTATAACTGCTGCGTCATTAAGGCAGGGCCTTCTTCAAGAGGGGGGGCACTTCAATACTTATAGGTAAAATTCAATTCAACACTAAACAAAATTTAATTTTATTAATAATTATTTACGTAACAAGATCGGAGAGCGATTCTTTACTAGGTGAGCCGGCCAGGGCAGTAAAGACACTCTTCTGGTGTGTTACGTACATTATTTTTTTACAACTGTTCTGGTTAGTCTCAAAACCTCTTTAACCTGAAATCATTTGCTAACAAAATTCCTGAAATTCAACTGACAGATGTCAGACACTGTTGTCAAGAGTGCTTAATTAGGTATCTAGCCTATTGTTATCAACCAAAAGTAAGATCGGTTAAAACATTTTATTTTTTTTATACCTAATATAAGAACGTATAGTAATCGTGATTTTTTTCGACCTCGAGATTTTGATTGATATATACGTTGTGAACCATTCTGAATCTATTCTGACCATTTTCCGAATGATGTCTGTCGGTGCGTCTGTGTGGATGTGTGTGTGTGTATGTGTGTATCCGTGATAACTCAAAAAATACTAATGGGAGACTTTCCAAATTTAGCAGTTAAGATTGTCAACAACATTTTAGGTGACACATTAAATTTGGTGAATATGGCACCACCAGAAGAGACATAATGAATGAAAGAAGAAAAGAGATACAATTTCGGGAAAAAATTTTAAAAAATTATAACATTTCTGGTAGAATCTCGACGAATTATAATGAAAAAACATAACTTTATGAAAAAAAATCTGTCCGCATGTCTGTAGTATCACGATAGCAACCACAGTTTTTGAGAAAGCTTTCAAATTTGGTACACTTGTTCTAAAGGCCAAAGACAATGAAAAATTCGGTGATGAGCAAAATTGGCCAGCAGAAGGCTTTTTTGTATTTGACTTTACAAAAAAATATATTCTTGATGAAAGATTATAAACCATGTCTACTATCAAGCAAATAAAATATATTTTCCAGGTACTTAAATAAAGCTGATGTAAACTGAAATCTTTTAAACATTTGGCCTCATAAAATGGGGATAGGATATATTTAAGAGTTTGACGTTCGAAAGGTCTAATTTAGTTACAAAAATGTCAATGTCAACAACAAAAAATTATTAAAATATATGACATGAATTATTATTGACAGTATCGAATAACGCTGATAATTAATTATTTAAAAAATTTAATGAAACATTTCAGGGTACGCTATTAAAATTTAATTGAGGTAAGTGAATAATTAAATAGAATGATTTTTTTTTTATAGATCAGGATGATATATACTGGTATAAGAAAGTTATGTACTGGCCACATTTCATTATATCTCTCTGAAAACATCATGTTTCATGTCTATTTAGAGTAGAGAAAAGTCATCTTGTCCATGTGCCCGCACAGGAAAAAATTTCCTCATGCCACAATATTAATTAATTTAGTTAGGAAATAAGCATAATATTATATAAATAAAATAAAATTAACTAATATCACACTGTTGCATTGTGCATCATTAAATTGTTAAATGTTAGCCTAAATATTTTGATTATATTAAGTCAATATATGTTTTGCTCTTATCATATTAACCTGTCCCCAATGGGAACACATTGTTGGTTAAACGTTATACAAACGTTAATTAAAGTACAGATGTACTTACTGTCACTGGCATTCACCTTGACTGCGAAACTCTTTCTCCAGTCCAGTCTATTATTAGCTTTCGAGTTGTGTACACGTTAAGTCACTTGGTCGTATTGCATATTGTTTTTGTGTTTTTATTTTATTTGTTGTACTGTATTGTTGATAATAATTTAATAATAAAGCATGGCAGACGTACGCAGGGGTAGAAAACGTCCATTTGCTGACAAAGTGAATAAATTCGTAGGTGAATTCCCGGATTTATTCTATGATGGTGCTAAAATAATTTGCAAAGTGTGCGAGAAACATTTGATGTGCTGGGATAAGCGTGATTGTGGACCACGTAAATAGTGTACACCATAAAAAAAAATGGCGTACCTTCGACAACACAATTTATGTTTGATTTACAATTAATGCTGATAGCCTGTGATGTTCCGCTGCACATACTCAATAAACAACTATTTCGAGAGTTCTGTAATAAATACAATGCCCAGGTGAAGTTACCAAGTTGCACAACGTTATGTAACTATTTACTAACTGTACACGTAGACATGATAAATAAGATGAAGTGTGAATTAAAAAATACACGGCTGTGGTCATCTGTTGATGAGACAACAGATTGAAAAAAAAATTCTATTTTAAATGTTATAGTACGAGTACTGGACCCTCTTAAACCGACAGTTCCACTGTTACTAGCTAGCAAAAGACTAAGTCAGTGTACTAGCGAAACAATTACCAGGGTGGTGTTGGAGACGTTAAAAAAATTTGAACTGTCAAAAAAGTCAAGTGTTGATGTTTGTGACTGATGGCGCCGTGACAACGGATTCGGTAGGCCGTTCTTTGCAAGAACAAGGTTGTACGTTTATACATGTTACGTGTAAAGTGCATGCTTTACATCTTGTGGCAGAAACTATTCGAAAAGGTTTTCCAGAGGTGGATGCATTAATAGCAAGTAAAAAAAAGTGTTTCCTAAGTCTCCTTAACGTCTCCGTGCATTTCATTGCAAGTGTTCCGGTATTCCTGAACCACCACAGCCGATTCTGACACGTTGGGGAACATGGTTGCAGGCAGCACAAATAAAAGCTGTGATACTACAATTGAAACAGCTTTAAAAAATATTGCGAAGAACTATAAACCATTACATGAAAGCATAAAAATATTAGAAAGCAGTGCGTTGTCGTTAGCGGAGTCACAGCAAATAGTGGACGAAGTAAATCAACTGCTACAGCTATAGGTGATGCAACAAATGAGCGCATTAAAGAAAAGTTCGCAAGTGTGTTAAATAAAGACACCGGTTTTACCAAATTAAGACAAATATGTAATGGTGCATATCCGTTAAGTGCGTTCAAAGACTATTTTACGTATGCGTGTATTACATCAGTAGATGTCGAACGGTTGTTTTCAAAATATAAGAATATATTTTCACCAAAGTGAACATCACTCATGAAGACAACCATAGAAATATACCTGATGCTGCAAAATGGCTATACATCTTCTCCAGATGTGATAAGCAAGCTAGTTCATCAAGCTAGTTAAGAGGGTAAGTTTTACATACATTCTTATAAATTGTAACAGTTTATTGTTTCTCGTATTAGTTAATTTCGCATACGCCATTGTCCCACGGAACATTATTGACAGCCCTATTAATAATATTTTTTTAATATTATTAGGTTATAAATATCACATTCATATCTGCATGACAGGTAATTAGTGGTCACAAGTTTGTTATGTATACATGATCTCCAGAAATTCATGTCGCAAAAATTCGGGATTAGATTCTGATGTTCTAGATGCAAAAATATGGAAAAGAATTCCGGTAATTATATGTTTGGAAAAGATTCCTACTGACCAAACGTAACCTCTTATGTTGATTTGCGTAACACGAGGGGTGGTACATTATTTTAAATCGTAAGTAGGGGCTGTAAATGTTTTCCATTTTTCAGATCGAGCACTTATAAAACAAATATAAATATTAATAAGCACATTACATAAAAATTCATGTGGTGTGTTTATTTATATACTTATAATATATGAAACTGTAAAACCAGCATCGAGGAAGAAAGGTGCAAGGACTCTGCGGGTATGCGAGACTTGGAAGGTTATCCGGTGGTATCTCCAGTTCAGTTATCTTAGCAATATAAAAGCGTACGAGTGCGTGGTGGTTTTTGGACTGGTTGTCGCATAAAACGCTCTTAGTAATGGCGTTGCCATTACCCTTTGTGCATAAACTACAAAAAATCATTAACAACTACGATTAATCTACAACTCTACACATGTTCTGTGTACCCCATGCAGTCGACATTACGTAATTCATACACGCCGTTACTGTGAAATACATTTAAATTCGGCTATCTAGCGACGGAATATTGCCGGTACAGTGACAAAAAAGGAATTTTTTATGATTTGTGTCACGTTTTGTGCATATAGTCTATCTTGGAACGTAGTCAACAATGCTGAGTTTAGAGGTTTCTTTTCAAAATACCAGATTTTCCATGCTCGAAACATTTCTACCAAGTGCGAATAAAAATGTTTTGTGTGTTCAAAATAATAATGTACTAATGTTAGTTACGGATGCAGCCACCTACATAGTGAAAGTGGGAAAACGTTTAAAACATACGTATCCCAATATGATTCACATTACGTGTCTTACACATGTTTTGCACCGCGTGGCAGAGAAAATTCGTAAGCAGTATCCAGCTGTAAACTCTTTGATTGGGAACACTAAAATCACATTCGTTAAAGCAAGCTCACGAAAATACGAATTTAAAGAACCTTTTCCTAATATACCGTTACCTTCTCGGTCTGTCCTTACGCGATGGTGCACATGGATTAAAGTTGCGATTTATTATGTTACTAATTTTGAGAGTGAGTGATTGAGACATTTATTTTACAGTTATATCCTAGAGATTAACGTGCAACAAGACGAAGTCAGTGGGCATTTAGGTAATATTATAGTGGAACATTTTGAAATGCTAATTACATCAACTTTAGAATTAGAGAGTGGATCTTTGCGATTTTCAAATGCTTTATTGGTGATAAGTGATGTATAAAGTAATTTTGCAAAAACTATCGGACAACAAAAATCAAGCCATAAACAATGAATTGAGAAATGTTTTACACTGGAACCTGGGATACAAAACATTGTGTGAAATTCGTGAAAATTATCTGCGTGGTTTGTCAGTGCTGGCCGATATGAACTATTTAGAAGTTACATCATTTACCTCGGTAGATGGGGAACATTCATTTTCCTTGTACAAACTTGTACAGACCGATTCGCTCAAATTTAACGCCACGAATGCAGCACGTATAATAATTGTGACCTTGTATGTTAATGCAATAGCAAGATTTCAGTTATTCTGAATAATACATTGTATCAAGTGGTATGTATGTCATTATTCATTTTATACTTTTGCTTTTATTTGTCTACGTATGTCCTTCTGTCAACCATATGAGGCAGTAATAGCTACCTGTCCTGGACTCCAGTCTAGCTTTCTGACCCTAATCATAAGTCAAAAAGTCAGTATTATACAGGGTGGTGAAAAAGCCTCTTTCCAATTTGTTCCTATTATAGTTTGTAAACCAATTTTTTTCAGATTTATTCCTGTGAGATTTATTATGGATAAGTTGACAATAACGTACGAAAGTTTTATCTTCAAAATCAAAAGTCAATTATATTGCGGCAACGAAAGATCGGCATCAACGCTAGGAAGCGTTGTTGATAAATTTGAATGCACTGGCTTCGCAGAAGACTCTAGACGCTCTGCAAGATCACGATCCAGTGGCTCACTTGGAAGTATTGCTATTGTGGCGACGGATGTTGAGGCAAAATCGGATATACAACCAGAAGACGTTCTACTGAATTAGGCGTTAAATGACGTTCATTGCAGTGAATATAACATTGAGGACATATTTGATGGTCCAAATAGTCCAAGCTATATATGAAGCTGACAATAATACACTAATAATATTATTGCGACATACTAAATTCGGCAGAAGATAACACTTTTTAGAACCGATTAATCATAACCGACGAGACCCATTTCCATTTAAGTGGCCACGTTAATAAACATAATTCCCGCTTTTGGGGTACGGAGATTTACAGAGCTCTGCATCTAACACCATTACATCCGCAAAAAGTTACAGTTTGGTGTGGAATATCTATGCAAGGGGTCATCCGTTTTTTTTTCGTGATGGTGAGATCATCACTGGGACCAGCTACAGAACACTGACCGATTTGTTGATATCAATATTGATTCAGTATCATGACCCGATGTGGTTCCAAGAGGATGGAGCCACTGCACATAGCTAGACGCACCATGCAATTTTGGTGCCATTCCGAGATCTTCCGATTTACAGTTCCCTACTACTTTCTTGGGGTTTTCTAAAGAAGAAGGTGTACAAGAAGAAGCGGTAGACTTTGAAAGATTTTAAAAATAATTATTGCAGTGAACCATTGCGTAAAATATTCGAATGTCCTAAAAAGAGCGGCAGTTTGCCAGGCTTTGGAGGTGGTCATTTGGCCGATACAATTTTCCGCACATAGTGTCAACCAATTTCCATAAAATGTACCTTATTATAAAATTATCTCAAGTAATAATAATAATAATAATATTTATTAGATGTACTACTAGTTTGCAAAAAAAGAAGAAGCAATTAAGGTATTACAAAATAACAAAATAATTATTAATGACTAAGTAAAGAATTTTTGAACAGCCTAAGTAAATTGTTGACGAGACAAAGGTCTTAATGGTTTTTCTAAAAGTATAAACATTACGTTTAGTAGTAAATAAATCAGCAAATCAATTAAACAAACTTATTGCAACATATTGAAAACAACATTCATGTGTGTGTGTGTGCGCGTGCGCGTGTGTGCGTGTGTGCGTGGGTGCGTGGGTGCGTGCGTGCGTGCGTGCGTGCGTGCGTGCGCGTGTGTGTGTGTGTGTGTGTAGTTCGCATAGCAGCTACAGTTTTTGAGATAAAGCATTAAGAGCACATTCAGATTTTTGTAAAACAACTTTAACAGGCTGTGGTCGCAGATTCTTCTTTCGAATTCTGGTTGAATGGTTTGTTTGTACCGGCATGCTAGAACCAATAACGTGAAGTACCTCACTAGTAAATTCAGACAGATTTTCCGTTACATATTCAGGGATACCATAAATAATAATATTATTTGAACATTTAATACGCCCAAATGTCTCATTCATTATTTGTTCATGAGATTCCTTAGGCAATTCGACGATATTAACTCCTTACTTTCGATCTTGTGTAAGAGCTGTTCTATGAAGATTTTCCGTTACATCTTCAGGGATACCATAAATAATAATATTATTGGAACATTTAATTCGCCCGAATGTCTCATTCATTATTTGTTCATGAGATTCCTTAGGCAATTCGACGATATTAACTCCTTTTATTTCACTTTCGATCTTGTGCAAGAGCTGTTCTATGATTTCAAATTTATTTAAATATTTTTCCAAAGAGGAAACTCGTGCAGTTTACTGAGCATGTCGCGGAGTTCATTATCTTGTGGAAGATTAATATATTTCTTAAAATATAGCCTGAAACCCTTGACCTTAGAATGCGTGAAAGTATTTATATTTATTAAGCCCCCATACACCTGCGAACAAATTGCGCAAACTAACGTTGCACAACAGATTGTTGTGCGAACAAGGTCACCCATACACTGCGCAATTTTATACAAACTTCAGTTGCTTTTGTCGTATACCTACGGAAACATGCCGTCTGACGATGCAATAGTTGCGCAACGCCACTCGTTGTGCAATTAATTTCAACCAAGTTTGAATTTCTGTAACTAGTTGCGCACACATCAAACAACACCATACATTATACAATTGTTTGCACAACAGCCTCTGTTGCGCAATTTGTTCGCAGGTGTATGGGGGGCTTTAGTTTAAGGATTATTGCGCAAACAAATGGGAAAGAAACTTTTGCGCTACCCAATACTAGTTAAAACAACATAAACAAAAGCAAAGCATCAATGAAGAAAATCAGTCATTAAACTTTTTGCTTGAACTTGATAGAATCAAAATTATTCATATTATTTAATTTAATAGTTATCTATTACAATTTTTATTGTTTTATTATTTTTACTTTCATTTATACCTAATATAAGGAAGTATAGTAATCGTAATTTTTTTCGAGATTTTGATTGATTTATACGTTTTGACCTTCCTGAATTCATTCTGACTATTTTCCGAATGATGTCTGTCGGTGCGTGTGTGTGTATGTGTGCGTGCGTGCGTGCGCGCGTGCGTGCATGCGTGCGTGGGTGCGTGCGTGCGTTAGTGCGTGCGTGTGTGTGTGTGTGTGTGTGTGCGCGCGTGTGTGCGTGTGTGTGCGCGCGTGTGTGCGTGTGTGTGTGTGTGTTTGTGTGTATCCGCGATAACTTAAAAAATACTAATGGGAGACTTCCCAAATCTGGCAGTTAAGACTGTCAACAACATTAAATTTGGTGAATGTGTTACCACCAGAAGAGACAAAATTAATGAAAGAAGAAAAAAGATACAATTTCGGAAAAAAAATAAAAATGTTTATTTTATTTCTGGACGAATCTCGACGAATTGTAATAAAAAAAAACATAATTTTATGGAAAAAATCTGTCTGCTGTCTGTAGTATCGCCATCGCAACCAGAGATAAAGCTTTCAAATTTGGTACACATGTTCTAAATGCCAAAGACAATGATAATTTCGATGATGAGCAAAATTGGCCAGCTGGTCCACGGGACCTAAACTTTTTTGTATTTGCCTTTACAAAAAAATATATTGTTGATGAAAGATTATAAATCATGTCTACCATATCAAGCCAATAAAATATATTTTCCAATTACTTAAATAAGCTGATGTAAACTTAAATTTTTTATACATTTGACCTCAGAAAATTGGGTTTAGGATAAATTTAAAAGTTTGACATTTGAAATGTCTAATTTAGTTACAAAAATGTCAACATCAATAAGAAGAAATTATTAATATGAATTATTATTGACAGTATCGAATGACGCTTTAAAAATTTTATAGAAACATTTCAAGGTACGTTATTAAAAATTTAATTGAGGTAAGTGAAGAATTAAATAGAATGATTTTTTTACATCAGGATGATATACAGGGTGAGCCACGGTGGGTGGAGTATTAGAAGTATATGGAGAATGGATCAAGCGATTGCTTTGACATTTTGGCTACCAAGATAATCGAGTATGATCTCTCCAACTAAAATATTTTCGAAAGTGCGGTGTTGCCACTTATACGTAAAACTGGCAACATCTTCGTTATTTTAAATGGAATAACCTGTATATTTTTGCGTTTTTTGGATCGTCGTCTCTTTCTGAGTAACTTTTATTAATATTTCCCTATACCTATCTCAAGCCGTTTTCGAGATAATAATTCTTTTCTGAATTTATCGCCAAAAATTTGACTTTCAGTAAATCGTGTTTTCTCCTACCTACGCAGCAATTAAAAGATAATTTTTTTAGTTGCGGCTAGGCAAGGCCTGGGGGCATCTCCTCCATTAATCAAATGTTTCGATTATCATACAGGGTGAGTTAGAGAACGCTTTCTACAAGTTACTTAGAAAAATGCACGAAAGTCAATTTTTTTTAAATGGAATGTCCTGTATATTATTACTGATTCGGAAAGCCGATACATTTACCTCTTTAAAAAAGGTAATATACTCTATACCTAATGCACACCGTTTTCGATTTATGGGCACTTTTCTGTAACCTTACCAAGAATATTAGTCTTCTGGTATATCATAACGGGTGGGCCATGAAATTTTTGTTTTGTCATTTTGTAATGACAACAGATGTTATTTTTCTAAATAAATTTTACGTTAGTGATATTTGCACCTAATTTGAATAGCTATGTAGCACAAATATGGCAGAAAATAATTATACAAACACGGTTTGAATTGATTTGTTTATTATCCATGGACAGTGCAATAAGATTATCAGCAGAACTTGTAGAAGATTTAATAAGAAATATTCGAATTTGCCGCAGATCAGAGGAATTTTATAAATTTTGGTTCATCATTAAGAGAACAATAACAGTGTCAGTATTAGGAAAAAATAATAACTAAGCAGCAACAACAGTAACAAAGTCTAAGTAGCAATAACAAATAATACCAATAACAGTAATAAATATAAAAATCTTAAAAATATTGTTATAATTGTTCGAAATGTAGACCGTTAACTTCCAGACACTTTTGTATACAACGATGGACGACGTTTGTTGTAGCAGCTCTTATTTCAGCGGGGTCCAAGTTTTCAATCTCTTGAATCACTCGACGTTCTAATTCTTCCCTGTTGTGGACTGGAGTTTTATAAACTCTGTCTTTAAGAGTACCCCAAAGATAAAAATCTAACGAGGTAAGGTCAGGGGATCTCGGAGGCCAATTCCACGGTCCCAAACGTCTAATCCAACGATCATCGAAAAAGCGGTCCAACTCCATACTAATTTCGTGTGTACAATGTGCAGGAGCCCCGTCGAGTTGATACCAACAAATTATATATTTTTCAATTGACATAATATCAAGGAAGACTTCCACAATTGTTCTAATTATATCTAAATATCTTCTGGAATTCAATTTTTCGTCGTATATGTAATATTTTATTTTGTCATCCATTAACATACAAAACACATTGAAACTAAATTTGACTTGAAAGCCAGCCTCTCTAGTAACGTGGGGTTGTCAGTGGCCCAATGGTGACGATTTCGTGTGTTACAAATCTTTTCCCTAGAAAATTTTGATTCATCAGTCCATACAATTTTCTTTAAAAGTCCTCTTGCATACGTACAAGTAACATTTCATAAAATTCTATTCTCTGTAGATAATCCTGAGGCATGAGAAATTGGACTCTTGTAAATTTGTAATTATGCATTTTATGGTTTGCTAGTATTCTTCGAATGGATGAATATGGCAATGCTAAATCCCGCTCAGCACAACGTATGGAATACTGGGGATTTGCATGAAAATATGCTAGCACATTGATTTCATTTAGCTCGTCAGATGTCACAGGTTTAGGTAAATTTCTTGCCTCTCTTAATGACGAACCAAAATTTATAAAATTCCTCTGAATTCGTAAAAACTTTCTGTTGTTCATCTGCGGCAAATTCGGATATTTCTCATTAAATCTTCTGCTGAAGTTCTGCTGATAATCTTATTGCACTCTCCATGGATAATAAACAAATCAATTAAAACCGTGTTTGTATAATTATTTTCTGCCATATTTGTGCTACATAGCTATTCAAATTAGGTGCAAATATCACTAACGTAAAATTTATTTAGAAAAATAACATCTGTTGTCATTACAAAATGACGAAACAAAAATTTCATGGCCCACCCGTTACGATATACCAGAAGACAAATATTCTTGGTAAGGTTACAGAAAAGTGCCTATAAATCGAAAACGGTGTGCGTTAGGTATAGAGTATATTACCTTTTTAAAGAGGTAAATGTATCGCCTTTCCGAATCAGTAATAATATACAGGGCATTCCATTTAAAAAAAATTGACTTTCGTGCATTTTTCTAAGTTACTTGTAGAAAGCGTTCTCTAACTCACCCTGTATGATATTCGAAACATTTGATTAATGGAGGAGATGCCCCAGGCCTTGCCTAGCCGCAACTAAAATATTATCTTTTAATTGCTGCGTAGGTAGGAGAAAACACGATTTACTGAAAGTCAAATTCTTGGCAATAAATTCAGAAAAGAATTATTATCTCGAAAACGGCTTGAGATAGGTATAGGGAAATATTAATAAAAGTTACTCAGAAAGAGACGATGATCCAAAAAACGCAAAAATATATAGGGTATTCCATTTAAAATAACGAAGATGTTGCCAGTTTTACGTATAAGTGGCAACACCGCACTTTCGAAAATATTTTAGTTGGAGAGATCATACTCGATTATCTTGGTAGCCAAAATTTCAAAGCAATCGGTTGATCCATTCTCCATATACTTCTAATACTCCACCCACCGTGGCTCACCCTGTATACTGGTATAAGAAAGTTATGTGCTCGCCACATCAGATATTTTTTATACAAGAATGAATCGAACACATTCCCTAGAATCTCTATGTGTAAATAGAGAATGAAAAGTAACTTATTTATTTGGCTACGTGCTTATCTAAAATGATGAATACTTGAAAACCTGTTGAATATAAGAGAATAAATACCTAATACAAAATTAAATATTTGTGTTTTGTCGTACAACAGTTGTCTATTGTCAGACTTTCTTTTGATAGTTCCTAAATGCAAGTCATGTCGTGATAGATGTCCTTGGATATAAGAAAATTTGTCGATATTAGTTGTTACACTGCTATAAAAGTTTATGGAGGATACCAAGGCGAGGCTTTACTTTCTTGGATTCCTCCTGAATCGTGCCATGTTCAAATCGACTAGATTATTATTCCATAGTATGTCTTCAACTCATTTGACATCTCTTTAATATTTTCCAATTATCTCAATCTATTGTTAAGAATCTGTTTAATATGCAATGTAATGCCGATAAACGATAGTTCTTTTATATCTTGCTCTTGTTTAAATGAAACGCATGTTGTCTGGTTAGCAAGCCATAGTTGATGTTAAAAACCAGCCACCGAACCACCAAGTGGAAATAAATCAAGACAATAGACTGAAAGCAACTGCAATATTACACAGCGAATTCCTATTGTAGGGATTATAATCACTGATCTCTACTAAGGCAGGGGTTAGATTAAATAACAGCAGAAAACAATGAAAAAATAACAATGGGTGTAAATGAAGAAGATCCCCTCCCGAAGGAGCGTCTTTAGAGACCGAAGATGACCGACTGAGGACTCAGAGCGTGACTAGAAATCTCGCGGCAGTTCTATCTCGCCCAGCAAACGGGAGGTCTGTGAAAGTTTGTCGCGTGAGCTTTTCTACACGTGCACCGCTAACACGTGTTTTATGCCGGCATGTTGAGTGAGTTGTGCGCATGAGGATGATATAGGATTAAGGGCGACAAGATGATTCGTAGGTAAGTTCACTGACAGCACTCCTTTTGTTGGCCTAATATCTTTTAAATTGCAATCGAGGTTCTTTTTCGAAACTCATTAAAAAACGGAAGTAATTAGGTACGTATGTGAACAATAATAATTTATTATCCACATAATAATTGGAGGTCGAATCTTCGCTGTCATAATATTGTTTAAAACAATTAAAAGTCAATCTGCGTTAACCTAAACCATAAAATTTATATTTTTATTTATCTTCTTGTCATCTCTCCTTTATCTTGTATGTATGTTGTTTAAGTTATATTACAATAATATAAAAATGTATGTTGCTATACAATAAAAAATTAACATATATTTTTAAATGTTTCTCGGGTTTAATTTCAACCACGATTTCAACTTTACATTTTATATAAATTATGAATTACGAGTAGGTACGTATTGTAGGTAAGTATGTAAATTTGTTTGCAAATTTAAAAAATTTTCTATTTCGGAATTTGCTTGTGCAATTTCTTCTCTAATAACAACTATGGTTTCTATTAAAATATATAGTGGGCGTTAACTTTAACAGGATTACTATTGATTGGCTGAAAACCACCTGTTTCTACATGCTGCTGGTTCAATATGAAAAAGGTTTCGGAAAAGGTGTATATAACATTAAGTTAACTATATCTATGCAAATATCTGCTTTATTTTTAAAGGGGTTTTTATAGTGGTGGTTAATTCCCAGATTTATAAAGTTCCTAAATTCATGTAAAAATTTCCAGGGAATATTTTCTGAATTTTCCTTAGGAAGTTTCAGAATGCGTTTTTAACTACTGGAGCTGAACAGCTTTATTTTAATTACCAATAACATCAATCAATTGGTAGGTAGCGTTTTTGAAATGCTTTTCAAATAACCAGAAATATTTGTTGTAAAGTGACGTTTATTTCACGGAAGCTAAAGTGTATTTTCCAGAAGCACGAAATTCAGTTAAAAATTTTGCCGTCATTTACAAAGGCAACTCATGGTGCTGTATGTATAGAATTATACGGACTTTGACTTGCGTTTATTATTACACATCATTAATTCAATACTAATCATTGTTGTATCGTTATTGTATCCAACACAGCGCCCTGCTAAGAGTAAGTTGTCCAAATTAAAAAATTTATTCAACTTACATGTTACTGATGATGTAAAATGCTTGAGCACGCTTTTTTGGAGAATGTTCTCGGAACACGAACAAGCATGAACGGGAATAAACGAGCATTAACAAAAAACTCGAGAATATTTAGAGTTAGAAAATGCTTTTCTGAATATATTCTGAAAATTCTCGCAGTTGTGAAAATTTTGAAATACTTATGTTACATTTCAACACCAACAATTCTTAAGCTCTCTGTAGTAATATATTAAGTGCATTAAAAATTATCGAAAATTCAGTGTATGAAAACGGGTTGCCAAGGAACTGCTTGAGTTCATTTTGATATGATTTGACAAAAAGTGTCCGAAACGCAGTCGAGGGTACTTTTTCAGTCAAATCACATCAAAATAATGCGGTTACTTAAAGGCAACACGCTTTGAATGCTGAATTTCTAGATTATTTTTAATGCACGAAATATATTTATTAGACTATTTCCAGAACAAAACATAGAACAAGAAATATGATTCAACTGACGTTTTGAGTTGTCAAGCCCAGTGCAATTTTTATGTAAAATTTTCGTTTGGAATTCAATTTTCGCTGAAAGTTTGCTCGTATTGTTCCAAATTTTCACAATCGTGCTATTTCATTGGTTCTTATAATGTGAGGGAGATAGTCACAATTTTTATTTTTTGTTATCGAATTGTTGGTTCACTTTAAATGAAATATCAAGATGAAGAACAGAAATCAAGATTGATAAATCAGTGATATCTCGAAAGAACCATCAGTTTTGCAGTTTTACTTTCAAAATTATATTATACCTCAATTTCGCCCTCAGTGCAAATAAAATGTTCTTCAGTAGTACTAGGCTGGGAGTTGGATATGTTCGTATAATGGCTCAAACTTTAAAAAGAATAATTGAAATTAGCAACTTTAAATATTCTTAGCTCACAACATCATAAAAAGCAATATATTTCTGTCAGACTCATCACTTCAACTAGCTCAAACTAGACAAATTGCACACAGTGCACACTGAGCAACAAAACTTTCTTTTCTTCACATTACTATACATGACACAAGTTAATCTGTAACAGTTCTAAAGTTTTCGATAACAACTATTTATGTCACAAAAGCAAGAGAAGTACTTTCAATTATAAGCTGGTGTATGGCTAAAACATTGTTGGGAATAATCGGCTCGGTGGAGTAGTTGGCTAGAGCGCGCGATGGCAACCGTGACTAAAAATCTTTCTATCATAGCTGCGGGTTCGAATTCTCCCCACTGACACTGACATTGTCGGGGGAAATGGTTGTATGTGAACGCTTTTTCTAAGTGTAACTCTCCATTAGACACAGAATCGGCCTTGTATTCGAGGTTGTCTAATTTCTGTGATGGTGTTTTATCAATAAGGCGAATACCTAGGTGACAAGTAGTGCTGAAGAATTAACGTGATGCCTAACAATGAGTTACCTACTAGCTGAATATAGATAAGATAAAGAAAATAATGTTATTTCACCATCCATGGAAGAAATTTAATTGGAAATCAAATTTTTGTGTAAATATAATTATTAGAGCTTGGAATTTAGGTATTGATGACATCAAAATCAGGTTTGGCTGTAGGTTATGTGTCAGTGTGTAAATATCTTCATATGTTAATGAATGCCACAATATATCTTACCTTTAAATTTTTTAAGCGAATCCAAAATTGAAAATGTCAATTTACTCACTCGAAGAAGACTCTAGGTATTGGAGGATGTAACACTAAACTAACACACATACATAAGTATTTTTGAAAGTATTTTTCACCACAAGTTACCTACAGTAATAAAATTATATTACTAATATTTGTTTTAAGAAATTTTTTGTCTAATATTGTCACACTCCCATGAAAATATGTTTTTCTTAGTGTCGAGTCCATACGACTCGATGTTATCTAATGTACTGTCGAACTCCATGTGTTGTTCTCTACTCTTCCCGTTGTCCTCAGTCAGTTAACCAACATCACAGATACCTACGTAAATTCCAGAACTTTCACAGTGTAGTGTAATTGTAAAAGAATCTATTACGTTTTTATTTAATATAATAGTTGTTCTCTGTTCTATTCTATTTTTTCTTACTTTAATAAATTAAATTATTGGAAATGTATTTATTATATTACTGTTATTTACATGAATCAATCATATCATATGGACTTTATTTTGCTAAAGGTTGCACACTTTGTTTTTTCATTTAATTTTTGGAAATAAGGTATGATCAGAGTTTAATTTCTAATATCAGTGCAGCAACACTGATCAAATCGGAATTTAGATGAATGACCGATACTTCACCTAACAGTTGGTAGGCTGTCAACAGAGGTTAACCCGGGATGCCCGTTAGCCTGCTAGTAGGCGGTAAGGCGAGCCCAGGTGAAGAGTCACCGTAGCGACCTGGCCAAAAGGCTTGCCAATCTGCCACCAGTGCAGGCGGACAGGCCCATGAGGTGGGTCAGTTGATAGCTGACGGCCGTGGTTCGGAGTCTACGCTAAACTGTAGGTCCCTAAGGTCATTTGTAAGTAAGTAGCTACTACTTACTGCTAGCATAGAAGTTATTTACCTAGGGAATGTGTACTGTAATTCCACTTGACAGGTTGTAGTAATTTTACAAATTTGTAGTAATTTTATTTTTAAAGACAGATTGGCACAATTTCTCCTTCTGGATTTGGAGATTCCATGTTTTTTTCAGATTTGCAGATATAAATTTTATCCCAGTGAATTGGCCTGCAAAGTATAGCCAAAACACACCATGACTTTTGCAAAACATGGTGCCCATATTACGATGTGATGCCGATATTATTACAATATGTATATGTTGCACTTATATATATAAACCGTCTTTTTGAAAAATGCCTAGTTCTTTGCAAAACGCCGACATTTTTCAATAATGCCTTCAATTAGACAGTTAATTTTTAGACGTTTTGCCAAATATGATCAGGTATTTTGCAAGTAACTGATATAATCATCGGTATTATTGTAAACAAAGTCATTATCAAAATGTCGGCGGATTATTGAGCATGACTGCGACATAACATATATATGGTTAACGTAAAAAGAATGTGACATAGACTTTTAAAACTTATGAATTATAAACTGATGATATTCGTATTAGAAAGGTTATCCTTAATGTAACCTTTTTCCAATTTAATTAGTCTTTATGGAAGATAATTAGTTGTAAATTGTTCGACTTGATTTTTTTTATATTATACCATAATTCTATTGATATATCCCAGGATATATCTTGGTATGTTCAAATGTATAGTAATCATGAAGCAACATGCCCCATATTATTAAATTATTACACTGATTAGCTTTAAGCATTTCTTCTCTTCATAACGTTGTCCCCTACTGTGGGATAGCTAAATGGGGTTTAAACATTTTTTGTATTTGTATGGTTGCAATTATTTCTGTGTAGATACCAGAAATGTCCTTCGATAATAATAAGTTTGAAACTGTAAAATAAAGTGAATTTTAGTCATCAACTAAGTTGAGAATATTGCAAATTTTAACATATGCCACAGGTGTTTGAAAATATTTTTTTGTTCCTTTTTGGGAAGACATAAAACAGTTCAATAAAGAACTAGGTACAAGAAAATATACTTTTTGGAATTGCTGGAGGAATATTGGTGTTTTTTTTTTAATGTAGTCGTCAGGATCTCTGATTGTGAATTTAAAATAACGTATGTACAATATACCATGGAGAGAGTTAAATCCGAGGAAGAAAATATTTCTGTTGGAATGGATTCGTGCTAGTTGAAGTCAAAGTCGAGTGGCTGAAGAATTCAATGTGTCATTTCTCGACTTGTTTTACGGTACCAAAACAGTGGATCTGCATAGGAGAGGGTTAAAAACTTTTCAAGTAGAGAAGAATGGAAAGAAAGGAAAATAAACTTCTCCTTGGCTCTACACAGATGGCTCTCGTGTGTCTGCCACACCGACTTCGGGGGCGGGAATATACCTGGAGGGCAGAGGAATGCTAGAGAGCTTTGCTCTGTGGTCGTGTGTTACAACCTTCCAGACAAAGATTTTTTTTTCATTTTAGCAATGGCAAGTAAGGACGAAGAAAAATGTTATGAAGAGAAGGTTAATATTTCCTCGACAGTCAAACGGCTCTCTGCTCTCCTAGAACGAGGTCGACCCTCAGGAGTGTGGGAATGCTTTGAAACAGCTACCTAGGCACAAAAAGGTAAAACTTATGTGGGTTCTAGGATATAATGGTACCGACGAATCGACTAGGCTCATAGCGGAGGAGCCCAGTATTGGACTGGAGTCTATGTTAGACATCACAGAGACAGGCCATGGCGGCCCTCAATGAATCGGCTCTAGGGACATTGTGGGAGCATTGCAGAGTAGGCAGTGGCTTCAGACAAGCTCGGGATATTGAGACTGGGTCGAACCACTCACTCTCGGCCTGGTTATTTGACTAGAGCAGGAATACTGAATAGATTGCTGGGAATTTTGACAGGCCACTGTAAGCTTAGGAGACACCTGTCGCTAATAGGTGTGGAGGAAGATTATACCTGCCCGAGATATGGGCGGAATTAAGGAAAATCCTATCACTACTTCGCGCAGTGTGAGGCGTTCAGCGACTGAGGATTGAAATACTCGGTGCTGGCACACTTCCGAGGGAAGATTTTTAAGCTCTCTTGCATGTAAGGACATCCTGACTTTCATTAAAAGGTCGAAAAGGTTTGACGCGGGATCAGGTTGATTAGAAGGTCGAGGGGACGGTAGGGAGTCGGTGAAAAGGGACTGTCTGTGGCCTACTTGCCAGGCACCAGCTTTCCCCCAATTACTACTACTACAACTATTGTTGTTCATGGCCATCAGGTTCTAATGGTTGCAATAAATTGTATATACTTGTATTTCAGTGCAAATTATTAAATAACTGATTTCATCGACGTCAGGTCTCGCTCAATTTTACATCAAATTGAATATAAATTCTAAATGAAAAAAAGATAGAGAACCAACATTTTCACAGGTGTGAAAATCACAGGTAGAAAAGTCGTAGGCGTACATAAAAAAAAACAAAGTAAAGGCGTTGCAACATTTAGCATCGAAGTGGTCGGAATGTTTTATGACATCAATAATTTTTTTAAATTTTTTTACGTTACGCTTACTATTGTGGAGATATTTGAGAATATAACAATTAATTTTTAGGCTTTTCAGAATAACTTAGAACCCACTAAATATTTTAAAGACCTCAGAACAAATTTCGAAAGACAACATAATTACACATTTGTCTAATTTAAACTATCTCACATCTTTAATGATTGTACAAGTGGCCCTTAAAATATTTCTAGCCCTGTGCAGGGCATCCAATGCACCTTATCCGTATAGGTGATACATCAACAGTAGAAATGCACATCATTAATTCTAACAAAAACAAAGTTACCAGATTGATTGGTATACCACTTATGTTTAAAATGACGGACGTAGGTTAGGTTGGACACAAAAAATTTAATAAAAAAAGTAGTAAAAAAATGAAAAGAAAGCACCTGCATTTAACATAAGGCAGTGATTTCTTCAAGTGGCTAACATAAATCTCTAAGTCACTCTTAAACTTTTTCTATTCATGATAATTAAAAGTGAAAACAATTACATTATCTTAATTTATATGTAGATTCAATAGGTAAAATTACAGACAAAATTAATGTCTCAAGTTTTTTAAAGTCAAAACGTAACCGTTGTAAAATGACTAAACCCGTATTTTGAACTAAAAGACGTAAACATTAGTTATGCCTGTAATTTCGCCTGCTAAATCTGTATATGAATTAAAATAAAGTAATTGTTTTTGTTTTTGGTTGTCATGAAAGGAAAAAGTTGATTTTTGATTTAATTTTGTTTTTGTAAATGCTTAAAACGTGTACTATTAGGTTTGGATAGTTGCCGAGAGTATATGTTATATCTAAGTATTTTTTTTTTAATTTACATTTCTTGTGAAGAGAAAATGTGTTTTCTGTAATGTTTAAATGTTAACTTTATAAAGATCGTCATTATTTACCAGATTGATGAACTAGTTGGCTAAAACGCGCGATGACAAGTGTGACTAGATAATCTCTCTAATGTAGCTGCCGGTTCGAATCCTGCCACCGGCAATGGCAATGTTGGTGAGAATGGTTCACCAGTGTAAGCCTCTCCCGTGCATGTTTGGTTTTGGATTCGGCGGTAGTCTAATTTCAGTGGTGTTAATATTTATGATTATATTATATGCTTGCAAGAATACAATACTCCACTAAAGTACAAGTTACCAAAAGAAACCACCTTACATAATCTTGTAAATAGACATAGAGGGCGCTTTTGAAAACACCTCCTATGAACCAATAAAAAGAGCTGCACAAAGAAAATTCTTTGAGCTTTGAACAGTAGGATAGATATCCATGCTTAATAGCCGAAGAATAACGGCGTTAATGGGAAGGGATGCCCACAGGAAGGAGTTCTATCACCCTTGCTATGGAATATAGTTATTGATGAACTTTTCACCAAACTATGTAGTCGATATCCAAGGATACGCTGATGACGTAGTCATTATAATACGAGAGAAGCCATGATACAATGATCTCACGCCTAATGCAAATCGCACTCAACATCATCAAAACTTGCTGCTCGGATAAAGATTTACACGTTAATCCGAGCAAAGCAGTCATTTACAAAAAGTAGGAAGCTTTCTCTAATAGCTCCAAAAATGAATGGTTACAAATTAACTTCTCGAATAAGGTAAAAGGTATAGGTAAGATCTAGGTGTAATCCTAGATCAAAAACTCGTCTTGAACAAATACATAACAACCCTTGTTATGTATCCAGAGGACCACTGTTGCTCTTTCAGTAACCCACTGAAAGAGCAACAGTGGTCCTCTGAATGTACCGCAGGCTCTTCGGTAAAACCTGGGGTCTAAAATCAAAAATGATTTAGTCATACCGAGGGCCATACTTAACAGTTACCAGACCCATTATCACCTACGCATCATTAGTATGGTAGCAAAAAATAAAATATAAAACAGGATATCTGGTTGAACATCTGAATATTCTGAATGAATTTCAGTTAGTCTTAATGACCACACCTAGTGAGATTCGAATTTGAACGGATATTTAAAGTGGTAATAACTGATCGCCACATATGGAGCTCTGGAAGAAATTTGAAAACGAATCCCTTATGTATTATACAGATGGATCAAAGATGGAGGAAAAAGTATGGATAGGAGAATATTGGCCCAGATGTAAGCTGTAAAAAGCCTTAGGCCAAACTCCCAGCATCTTTCAAGCGGAAATTCACGCCGTGCGTCGCTCGAGAATTAAAAAACGCAGAGGAGGAGCAAAAATATATATCCTCTCAGACCGACAGGGAGTGCTTAAAGCTTTAAGTTTCTTTACTTATAAATCTAACATAGTCTGGGTATGTCTACCAACAGTAAAGCAACTTGCAAGGAACAACAAAGTTACCTTGATGTGGGTGCCAGCGCATGAAGAAATAGAAAGGAATGAGATTGCTGACAGGAAAGGCGGAGAATCATCATTCATCAGACCAGAACCGTTTTGTAGACCATCTAAAAGCCACACAACTGACGAGGTGAGAAATTGGGAAAAGGGACATCATGATGGAAATTAATTCCAGGTCAAAAACAAGCGAAGAAGTTTATAAACTACGCGCAAAAAAAATCTAGAGAGCTACTTGAACTCAGTACCATCTCAAAAAAATGGGCAAAGCTGAAAACGACATATGTCGCTTCTGTACAGATGAAGCGGAAACTGCGAAACATATACTTTGGGTATTTTCTAACAAAAGGTATCCCCAATGATGCATCCTTAACTGAATATATTCAGTTAAGCGACCAAACCAAATTCCTAGGCACTTACATAGACAGTAGACTTACCTAGGATCAGCAAGTTGAAAGCGTATGTGAAAAATTGTGTAAGGCATACTATGCAATAAGGCAAATGAAAGATTGTATCGATGAACCAGGACTGCAAAATATTTATTACGCAAGGGCCTATTCTCGTATCTCACTAAAAATTGTTAGCATGAGATAAGCTCGAGAATTTAGTAGAGTATTTATATTGCAAAAAAGACTGATTAGGCTAATTTTCAATATAAATTACATATAAAGCTGCAAACAAGTTTTTACACACAAAAAAAGTTCTCACGACACCTTATTTTTCATGGAGTCACCCTCATATTTCGCTCATCTGATATCCGAATGTTTTGAAATTTTGGTAGTGAATATATACCTATCAAGTGAGTCTTTAGACGTAACCACATTTGATTGTAGTCAGAGGCGGCCGATTCTAGGATGGAAGAAATTGGTCGATTTTTCAAAAAAAAAAAGTATTAGCTATTTTTTTTAGAAAAAAATTAGTAAGATATTCCTAATCAGCACCCTTAGAAAACTCTTTGTACAAGATTACATCATTGTGGGTTCAAAGGTGTTTGAGATATGGGCCGTCAAAAAAACAATAATTTTTTCAACTTAAAATAATTTTTATCTGTAAAACGGATTCTCAAATGGAAAAAAATGTATTCTTTATTGTTTGTTCAGAATAATATATTGTGCTAGTATGAAATGATTTTACAACAAAATAATTATTTATTTAATAAGGCAAAAATTCTAATTTGTAAATACCTACCATTTTTCTGCCAAAAAATAATATTCAATAAGACCTAAGTAACCATGAAAACAAAAGTTATTGCAAGTGTCAATGTATTGTTGAACGTAAATAAGTTTATAAGTTAAAAATTGATATGAATGCTGGTTTAATGTTAGATAATAAGTGAAGTGAGTTTTTTTTTATAATAATGGTTCGCCGTTTAACAATGCGAGAAAAAGTGCAGTTGATTCGTTTAGTTGGAGATAATGCCAGATCATTTAGACAAGCTGCCGTTGAATTTAATTACGGCATCCTGAACGTCAGCATCCCATTCGCCATAAATTGGTAGCAATCATCAATACAAATTTTAACAATACAGGAAATGTATGTAAGATAAGGCCAAAGAAATATAATTTAGAAAATCGGCAAATTGAAAACGAGTAATCCATTTTACAATATTTTAGAGAAAATCCAAGATATAGCATAAGTCAAGTAGCATTAAATCTGAATATTGGTAAGAACATCGTTTGGCGTTGCTTGAAAAAAAATAATAAAACAAAAAAGAGCATTCAAGCCAAAATTTTTACATATCCTAGAAGATGTTGATACAGACAGAAGATTGGATTTCTGTTTTTGGGCCCAGGATGAATTTTTAAACAATGTAAATTTTCTGAAAAACATCATATTTACTGATGAAGCAACATTCACCACCAATGGGATAGTATCCTCTCAAAATTGGCGTTTTTGGGCTGACGAAAATCCCCACTGGTTTATCAGTACTAAAAGTCAATATCTTTCAAATGTTAACGTTTGATGTGGTTTATGGAATGACCAGATTATTGGGCCTTTTTTCATTCAGATTGAATGGGGGGGAAGCGTATTTAAATTTGTTGCAAAATAAAATTCAACCCTTTCTCAATAATCTGCCTCAAGATGTCAGAAGAGACTTGTATGATCAACTTGATGGTGCCCCGGCTCATAACGTTGCAAGGGGTTGGCTAGAAGACAATTTTCCAGAGAGATGGATAGGTTTAAAAAGTCAAGTGCAGGAGTTTCCCCCGAGGTCTCCGGACCTGACACCACTTGATTTCTATTTGTGGGATCGTTTAAAAAATATTGTGTATAGGAGCAGACCACGTAGCCAAGAAGAGTTAGTGATCAGAATTAGACAGGCATATGTTGAAATCACGCCCGCTGAGATTAGAAAAGTTATACGCCATGTAGGAAAATGGATTGAGCAATGTATTCGGAATGATGGTGCTTATATAGGGACGCAAAGAATTATATAATTAAGCTGAAGCTTACAATGATTTTTGTTTTCATGGCTTACTTAGGTCTTTATTAAGGGGGATGAGGTATGGACATCCGTTTAATATCCGATATTCGATCAGTGAAGTTAAGCATCACTGATCGAGTCCGGCAATTGGATGGATGAACGATAGCTCATCTAACAGTCGGTAGGCTGTCAACAGACAATCCCAGGAAGGCCGCTAGCCTGATGCAGGCGGAGAGGCGAGCCCGGGTGGAGGGTCGAAGAGACCTACCCAGGAGGTTTGCCACTCTGCTAGCGGTGCAGGCGGGCAGGCCCAGGCGGTGGGTTAGTTGACAGTCGAGGACCGTGGTTCGGAGTCCACGCTAAACTGTAGGTCCCTAGGTAAAAAGGGCCCATTGTGGCCTACTTGCCTAGTAAAATAAGTAGCTACTACTACTAGGTCTTTATTAAAGATTATTTGTTAGAATAATGGTAGGTATGTACAAATTAGAATTTTTGCCTCATTAAATAAATAATTATTTTGTTGTAAAATCATTTCATACTAGTATAATACATTATTCTAAACAAAAAATAAAGATTACATTTTTTTTTCATTTGAAAATCCGTTTTACAGATAAAAATTATTGTAAGTTGAAAAAATTGTTTTTTGACGGCCCACTTCTCAAACACCTTTGAACTCACAACGATGAAGCTTGTACAAAGGGGTTTCTAAAGGTGCTGATTAAGAATATCTTACTAGTCTTTTTCTAAAAAAATCGCTAATACTTTTATTTTGAAAAATCGATCCCATTTTTCTAGAATCAGACGCCCCTGACTACAATCAAATGTGGTTACGTCTAAAGACTCACTTTATAGGTATATATTCACAAAAATTTCAAAATATTCGGACATCAGATGAGCAAGATAGGGGGCTCCATGAAAAGTGGGACACCCTGTGTATACTTAAATGCTTAACATTTGTTAAGCAAAATGAGCAATTATTTAATAACAATTCGGCCACACATAGTAATAATAATAATACAAAACATGGTGATCTTCTACGGATACCCCTTCATAGAACATCTACTTACAAACACTCTCCATTCTATAATTTCATAATTTTGTACAATAGGTTACCAGAGGAAATTCGTAAAATTAATGCCTTCTCATCTTTTAAAAATAGTTGCACAAACATAGGTTTTTATAGCATTGATGAATTTCCTGAAAATGTTGCGCAGTAGCACTCTCAGACGAAATATTTAAACAATCTGTATTTTCTTCTTACAAAAAAAAAGAAACATGTTTTTAATCTTGTGTTTGTTTTTCCATTTACATTTATTTATTGTACATGTATAAATATTTATTTGTATGTAATTTTTTACATTACTGTTTTTTTGTGTTCATACTGACGTACCATATGTACTATGTGTACCCTTCTGGTTAATAAATATTATTATTATTATTATTATTATTTTTATTATTATTATCGAATATTCAGTCGTTTTCTGTTTACTGGTCGAAGCAACTGAAAACTTCTTATTTTTGCTTTCAAAAGCTCGCTTTTGATTCTTTAACATATCTGATTTACATATATAAATGTTATTTCTTGAATCTGCGTTAAAAATTATTTTGTTTACCCAGACAATATTACTGCTGAAAGTACTATTTTATTAAAGTCTAGTTCTAAAACAAAGAATTTAAGTTGAAAAAAAATGGCAAATATCAATATTTTAAGCTCCGAGACCAGATTCTTCTCATTTAATTTAATTTATCCATATTTGCAAGGTTTGTTATTGGTACACTATTTTTAGTCATTCTATTTTATTTCTATGTTTTAGAAAAATAAATAATTTATTTCTGCCACAAGTACCTAACTAATAAAATATACATATTTTTGTTTTTTTTTTGTTTTTCACCAAAAAAAACAATTGTCTAATTGTTATTTTCTATTATAAATCTATTATTTTATATTATAAACTATTTTCAAACAGTAAACTTTTATGAAATTTTCTGACCTTCCAGACAATTTTTGTACAATGTCATATCATTGACCTTCATTCATTCACGGTGGGGTAGATAAATAAAATATCTAGCCCAGTGTGTCTAACAGGATGTGAAAAAAGATAAATTATGAATGTATTTTGCAGTTTGCAGGGCTACAAATTTCAGTCTGAAGGTGATAAGAAATAATTAAGTTATCTTATTTTAAGTTCGTTGACATATTTCTTGATATGTAAATAAATTTCTCATTCATAGTGTTGCATAACTAAATAATTATGAATGAACGAGTATTGTACCACAGAAGAATCGATTAGTGTAATTAATGATTATCTAGTCTTTGTATAGCGGTTTCTGTTACGCCATTATGCTAATTCGCTTTCTGCTAGACATAATGTATAATAGTGAAGACAGCTACCACGCCAGTATTCTTTACAAAATATTTTTCAAGAGTTTTTGTTTATATATCCTCACATTTGATTAACAGGCTAGGTAACAGTTACCTTATTAATCATTCATTATTTTAAAGCGGTGATAAATGTTAGCCATCACGCTGTGAATTAGAAATTTAAAATTTTAAATGGTAGAATAATAAATTTCTCAAAAAAGAAAAATAGATATATCGGGTCGAGCAAGCAGATTAATAATATATTAAGACCCACTTATATATCGTTATCATTGAATTATTTAACTGTTATAGTTGTAATAAAATAAATGCACATTCTCTTAATTATTCATTGTGGTAGCAGACCTTTCGCATTGATTTTAACACTTGTGAATACTCTTGTTTTCGATTATATTATTATTTCTTTAATTGTGTCAATACCAAATTTGTATTTCCTACCTGTGGAAATGGTGAAATAAATTATTATTAACGTAGGTAGGTTGATCCCATATGAGTAATTATTCATGGTAAAGTAAACAGAAAAATTCTCATAAAATTCCTTTTATTAATGTGACCGGTTTCGTGAACAAGTAATTACTTCACATCATCAGACACAGGACTACAATAGAAAATGGGTATGGTGGTTACATACATACATAAATAAATGTTAATAAGTTAATAAAACTTAAAAAACAGGAATACAGAAGACAATTATTTCAAATTTTTTACTAGTGAAAACTTATTGGTAAAAAATGTTTGATAAAATTTTTGTACAAGAAAGATTGAAATTGTTTAAATTAATCAGGATTATGTTAGTTTAAAATTATAATATAGAATAATGTAAAATTTAAATAATTGAAATGTGTAAAAAGGAGGTTCATTTTTATATAATACTTACATTTTTATAAATAAAAAAACCTGGGTAGTCAAATTAAAATTAAAATAGTTTTGCAACATAGTCAAATTATAAATAAAAAAAAAATCTGTTCCACGTGCTCGATATTATAATAATATAACCTCAATTTCTTAGAAGTTAATATTTCCACCACGTTTAAATGCAATTTCACCGCTATCACCATCTGCAGTTGAAATATAATTAACTCCACTATTGTAAAAAGAAACCTAGTGCACACATAGTTTTCTACCTTAATTTTAATTTTATTTTACGTTAGTTCTCAGATAGTCCGTTAGAGGACACTATTTTTAATCTATTTTCTTTTTTTAAATAATATTTACCCCTACCTATCAGATTTTAACTATTGTAGTATATGTATGTGTTTAAAAGAAGAAGCACGTTAAATTTTAGACATTTTATTAAAAAGTTAATTAGATACTAACAAAAAAATTTTATATCTTACATTTATTTATAATTTGACTATGTTGCAAAACTATTTTAATTTTAATTTGACTACCCTGGTTTTTTATTTATAAAAATGTAAGTATTATATAAAAATGAACCTCCTTTTTACACATTTCAATTATTTAAATTTTACATTATTCTATATTATAATTTTAAACTAACGTAATCCTGATTAATTTAAACAATTTCAATCTTTCTTGTACAAAAATTTTATCAAACATTTTTTACCAATAAGTTTTTACTAGTAAAAAATTTGAAATAATTGTCTTCTGTATTCCTGTTTTTTAAGTTTTATTAACTTATTAACATTTATTTATGTATGTATGTAACCACCATACTTATTTTCTATTGTAGTCCTGTGTCTGATGATGTGAAGTAATTACTTGTTCACGAAACCGGTCACATTAATAAAAGGAATTTTATGAGAATTTTTCTGTTTATTTTATCATAAATTATTATTGTCCTCAGACGTGACTAATAATCAGGGAGAGGAAACTGGACCAGAGTCCAGGGCCTCATAGTTGATATAAGTAGATAAATAAAAGCAAAGGTATAAAATGAATAATGAAATACATACCACTTGATATAATGTATTATTCAGAATGACTGAAGTCTGCCATCACATTAGCATACAACTGATATTCTTTCTGCACTCGTCGCTTTTAAATTTGAGTGATTTGGTCTAAAATGGTTTTATTGCAGAATCGGTGTTTTCATATTTTTTATGTTTATGTTACGATGTTTTGGCGACTAAGGGCTGTTGAGGAAATATTTGTGATTTTGAACTATTTTGCGAATTTTAATGTTTATATCAAACTCTTTGGTTTTTAACAACCCCTAAACTAATAAACACGGTTTTCCTATTTAGATATAAATAATTTGTTTTGCTCAACTAGACGGCGCTAGTTTTACCCACATGTTTATTTACAAATATAACATTATGTAAACATAAGACAGCAGTGTACTGATAGGAAAGCAATGTATGTAATAAATAATAATACTGAAACATGCAAATGTCCAAATAAATTTTTGTATTCAATTTAATTTACCTTACCTTATATTAAAATTATTTACAGTTTACAGAAAGTCATGTTTAAATATGTAATAATCATTTTTAAAATGTAAATTTATAAGAAATACACATTCTTTTTCAAATGACGCGGCGCACTTGTAGATTACCTAATATATGTTAAAATGCAGTAAGGAAGATTTTGCAGATATATTTTTAGCATTAAATTATTCTGATTTTTATTTTCGTTTGGCTTATTTTTCCACGTGTAAGTTTGTAGGTGTGAGAATGGTTACGGCATTGTAGGACTTTACATTTTAGTTTTAGTAGATAACAAAATTATTTCTATTAATCCAGCGACAAAAAGTAAACTTTCTTTTCTCTGCTAGTCCAATTCAAACAAACACTTAAATTAACGAAATGATATATACTTACTCGTTAAAAACATGCAGGTAAATATTATTTATTGTAATGCATCCTCACACTTTATAATAGTTGACATGTTTATATTATTGCAGGTAGGAAATTACAAGTAGTTAAAGAAAAACAGTTTATAAAATTTTATAAATTCTATGTTTTCTATATTATAGCACAACATGGTAACATATTGTTACGTGTTTGCTATCCACACAAACACCTATACTCGTAGATTCGTTGATTGAAAGTCCAGGTAACACTTACTCACTACTTTATTTACTAATTAACAATTAACAACAATAGATTAATCACTTTCCTAATTATAATCACAACTGAACACTTATAAGTCTCTTTCGTATTGCTTCTTTACTCGTTCATGTTCGACTTCAGACTAAATCTCGGCCCACCGTGCGTCTTATTTATACATGCATTCTCCCAGTCTAGAGCACTCCAGAATATTCCCGGCCGTTCGTGTACAATTCCAGCCTAATCTAACCAGTCTGCACAGTCCAGTGGCGTAACACTGCCCCTCCTTAAGCCTGAACGTCCCGATCAGGCAATTCATTATTCCCTGCATACTTGGCTAGTCTCTCTATGTGCACCACCTTCCTCTTGGATTTTGGACTTTGCTGAATTCTATATACAACGTCGTTTAGTCTGGTGACGACAGTGTAAGGTCCTTCCCAAGGGTGGTAAAGCTTCAGGGACCTGCCTTTCTTTCGTTGTGGGTTATATAGCCAAACCAACTCTCCCACCTGGTACCCTTCTGAATTAGCCTTAAGATCATAACGAGCCTTCATACGGTCATTTGTTATTGTAATTCGCTCAAAAGGAGCCCTGGCGTTATATTGCTTATTTCTTATTTGTGGCCCCATTCTTGCCGCGCAAACTTCACATTGGCGGCACCAAGCCTCCACATCTTGACGACTGTTTACCCAGTAGAAACGTTGTCTTACTTTTGTCAGGGTTTTGTTGATGCCAAAATGTTTGCCAGACGTTCCATTATGCACTTGCTGAAGTACATCTGCTACGTGACACCTGGGGATTAACAATTTCCAAGTAACTTTCCTCCCATCTGAACTTTCCCACGCTCTCTTCAGCAGTCCATCTTCTACGATAAGGGAGTCCCATTGTGCCCATAAAGCCTTCAGCCCCACTGATTTATTTGAAATGTCCTTCCAATCGGGTCGGGTCTCTCTTTCTTTCCATTTCAGAACAGGACCAGTCTCGTTATCGTTTAACTGCGCTTCCCTTAACGACTCTTTTGTCCAATAATCCGGAACATCAATCTTAACGGTCTTCATTATTTGTACATTTTGTTGTTCTTCCTTACGGTGGCAAAGCTTGCAATCTTTCTGACACGGTCTTTTGGAAAGGCCATCTGCTATATTCCGCGAAGTACCAGCTCGCCAGTTTTCCTGCGGCTTCTCCATTACTGCGACCCTCTCAGGGATGCGCTGACGACAGTTACTCTGAATATGGCCCACTCTGCCACACTTATAACAGCGCATGCCTCCTCTACTATGTCTCCCACTACTTTGCTGTTGGTTTTGTCTCGGATCTTGAATGTTGAGCTCATGACAGTTCCTCTTAATATGGCCCAATTTGCCACACTTATAACAATGGATGCCTCCATTCGGCCTCCCACTACTTTGTTGTTGGTCTTGTCTCTGCTGGGAGTTCGATTTTGTCAGTAGTTGGGTCAACATCTTGTGTAGATCAGATATCAGGTTTTGTGTTGTATTGTCTGGCTTGTCTTCCTCCACACTCACAGCTCGTACTCTCTGATTTGATTGTGTGGTATCCTTATAGGCAGCCTCAATCTCCAGTGCATGTACTAAAGCCTCACTACTAAGCTTATGCCTGGCCAACTTAAGAATTCGCCTAATTTCCTGGTCCCTTACTCCATCAATAAATGTACCAACTGCTAACTGTTGTTGAAATTCCATTGGTGCATCAGGATAGGCTAGATGGGCTAATCTTTCTACCGCAGCCTCGAACTCCTGGAGGCTTTCTCCACCTCGTTGTCTGCGTGATTTGAGCTGAGCCTGATATACTTGGGCTAGATGTTGGTCGCCATATCTTAGTTCTAACGCTGCTTCCAGAATGCTAAAGTTTTGTTGCTGTGCTGCAGGAATTGTTTGGAGCAAGTCTAACGCTTGGCCCCTTAGTGCTAATACCAATGCTGTTGCTTTTTCTTCATCGTTCCAGTTATTTGAACGTGCAGCTGCCTCAAATTGTCTCTTATAAGGTGACCATGAACTTTGACCGTCGAAGGAAGGTGGTTGTAACCTAGCACCAGACGACAGTACCAGTTGGCCACTCCTCTCCCTTAATTGTTGCTTGAGCCGGGCTACTTCTCCTTCAACAATACTGACTTTTCCCTCAACTTGACCGACTTTTTCTTTAACTTCACTGACCTCTCCTTTAACTTCATTAACTTCAGCCCGTACATCTTCTTTCAATTGTTCAGTTACCAAGAGCATGACTTGATGCTGTCCCTCCACAATTTGTCTTAATTCTTCCTGGCGTTCCTTTTTCTGTTCTTCTTTTTCTTCCAGGCGTCTTCTCTCTTGTTCTTCTTTTTCTTCTTGTCGTCTTCTCTCTTGTTCTTCTTTTTCTTCTTGTCGTCTTCTCTCTTGTTCTTCTTTTTCTTCTTGGCGTTCTCTTTTCTGTTCTTCCATTTGTTGCACCAATGCTGCAAGTAAGTCTTGTGTTTGTTTCTCCGCCATGCTTCTTGTTGTTGGCATTAACTCACGACACGTAAATCAGTTTCAGAATAAAGTTTACTACACTATAAAATCCGTAAAATGTTGATATCACGTCTATTTTAATAATGGAATGTTCCAGAAAAATCGCGAAACAGCACTAGAAAGTCTTATTTAGAGTCTATACTTCTTTTGTGTTGATAAAATTCACTTATCTCCACTAATTGTCCAATGGAATGTTCGAGAATTTTCACGAAATATCACTAATAAGTCTTGTTTTGAGTCTATAACACGTTCCCGTTAACACAATTCACGTATCTTCTGTAGTTTCCAAATCGAATGTTCTAGAATTGTCACTAAAAGTCACTTATAGTCTCGTTTTTGAGTCTACAACACGTTCCCGTCGACACAATTCACGTATCTCCTGTAGTTTCCAAATAGAATGTTCTGGAATTTTCCCGAAATTGCACTAGTAGCCCTTTTTCTCAGTCTACAACACGTTATTACTAGCGGCACTCGCGTATTTGCAGTTATTTCTAAATCGAATGTTCTAGAAACGTCTCGAAAATCCACTTTAAAGTCACTACTCAGTCCAGAAATAGTCCTCCAAACACTGTCCAGTAGCTTAATTCTCCGTGTTACCACTAATTTCTGAGAAGAACACTGCAGAACCTTTTCGAATTTTCCAGAAATTTCTCTTCCAATCCCACTTCTGACACCAAATTGTTACGTGTTTGCTATCCACACAAACACCTATACTCGTAGATTCGTTGATTGAAAGTCTAGGTAACACTTACTCACTACTTTATTTACTAATTAACAATTAACAACAATAGATTAATCACTTTCCTAATTATAATCACAACTGAACACTTATAAGTCTCTTTCGTATTGCTTCTTTACTCGTTCATGTTCGACTTCAGACTAAATCTCGGCCCACCGTGCGTCTTATTTATACATGCATTCTCCCAGTCTAGAGCACTCCAGAATATTCCCGGCCGTTCGTGTACAATTCCAGCCTAATCTAACCAGTCTGCACAGTCCAGTGGCGTAACAATATCTAAAATTAGGCGTTGCCAATTTATCGTAATTTGTCTTAAAAAAGGCCCTAATTTGATGCAAATGCTTCCCTAATTTTATTTTTCTCGTCTATAATTGTATTACATTCAACATACTCTTTTATATGACCCGACAAAAAAGTGGGGATAGGTCTGGCGGTCTCGCAGACCATTTTCTTGGGTCACCTCGTTCAGTTTATTTATTAAAGAAACGATTGTTTAACCACTTCCTAACAGCCATAGTGCAGTGTGGCTCCGTCCTGATGAAATCACATAGCTTAGATTTCATTTTTTCAGGGATATGGTCAGCTGGATTGTCAAAATCATTTTATAAAAAAATTAAGTACCTTTGCACATTTCGTATTATCGAAAAATATGGCCCTATAATATATTGATGTTACAACTTAGTGCGAATAGCTCAATCAAAAACAGAAAAACTACTTTTTTTTATTTAGTCGACGTTTCCCTTCTTTGGTAAGGTGTTTTAATAATTAAATTTTATTGTAAATTATTAAGAGATGTTATTTTCATGTTCATATATTCTTTTTTTTTTAAATATATCTCAATATCTATAATATATGTATTGCCTTTTAAAGCTTCACATACTTTTATAGACCATCTATGTTTGTTTTGAACAGCTCAAAAAATTAAGACTTTGTTGAGTAATAATGTAAATTATATTTGTTAATATTTCTATTACCATAAAATATTGCTTCGGTAGAATACATTATTTTTTCTAATAAATTATTATTCTAACTTTACTAATTTATTTATGGTTGAAAAATAAGGTTCTGTTAAAGTTGAATTGAATTATTGGTATATCTATTTTAAATAATTTTCACTTTATATAGGGTAAATTTATACTGTAAATATAATGGAAATTTGACCGTGATTAGCTCCTGAATTATGATATCAATCAGTAAAATTCGAGGTAAAATTCATACATGTCTTCTAGAATGAATCTTCATAATTATGCTCAGCAAGTTTCAAACTTTTATTCCGTACTGTTTGGTTTAAATGAATTTTCTAAATAAGTATCTTTGTCACTACAAATGGAGCAAGGAAGTGTTACCTCTATCGGGAATCGCACCTCAATGAAGTCGGTGAATAAAATGTCCAGTGAAGGTATAGTTAAGAGCAAAATTATTCAGCGGTGCATGTATAAAAACTTTCTAGAGAGTGACACAGCTATCCGAAGCTTTTTCCCGACTAGGCCCCTTAACCATCAACATCACTTTAGTCAAAAATTGTCACTTGTCAAAAGAGCAAATCTAGTTTTGGATTCTTTTTTTAAAGACTATTTTTACGGTTCTATTACGAATAATTTTTTTTATTGTTACAGTGCTTTTTAATACCGATGAATGTATCATTTTTAGTTTGAATAAAAATGTTTTTGACAGACCTATCACGTATACTGATCTCTTCAATGTGCAGATAATAGTTTTTTTTTTATTCAAATCAGCTGTAATCTATCTAAAGGATTCTAAAAATACATATCTCCGCCAATGCACAAGATATATCCTGGCATTCAAGTACGACTGATAGAATATTCATAAACATAGTATTAAAAAAAATCTAGAAAATTTTACAAAGAACAGGAGCTGCTAAAAGTTTTTCGACTATACATAGGTATAACAGTTTCATTTAATACTAAGCAGAATATAAACCTACACTTTCTTAACCGTTGAATCAAATTGATTGTTGCCAAAAAAGACCGAAAATTGTTCGGATTGTGTAGACGCAACGACGTTTTGAAATTTGACAAAATTTTCGGAAGAATTATTGCAGTTGATTAGTTTAGATATATTGGTTTATATTGAAACAAATTTTGTTTCAAAATTGGTATTAACTGTTAGCGATAAATAGTTTACTGGAAATATATTGCAGGCAAGTTGTAATGGTGTTAAATAATTTGTTACAGTTATAAATTTTACAGTAATAATTTAAAATAAATACGGAACATGGTATAAAAAATATACAGAATGCCATATGATTAACCAGTTGTTGGTTAGTTTTAATTTATTTATTTTTAGGTACTACATTTTTTTTGTTTGTATACAGAACGAGTCATAATTCACTCACCAGCGTTGGACGTATATTCTAAGTAAAAATAAAACAAAAGTGAAGAATATCAAAATGTCGAAAAAAGCTTTAATTTTCCGTAAAAATTAAAAACAAAATCAAATTTTTTTTTTCAAATTAATAATAATATATTCTTTTGGACATTATTTTATTAAATTTTTTTTATCGCTAACTAAAATTATTTTTATCATAGCTAAAATTATCTACATTTATTTGAGTTATTGCTTAAGATATATTATGAGTAACTACGTCATCCAAAATGTCTTTAGAGCCTGAATGTTCCGGAAAGTTCATAAATAAAAATTAAAAATGATTCACTTGCCAATTTAATATATTTTATCAAAACACTGATTCAGTTTTCAGTGTTATTACTTAAAGTTATTCTTATCAAAGTAGAAGACATCCACCGTTTGATGCAATGGGTTATTATGCTCTCCTGGAGAGAATTGGTACTAGTCAATGATTCTAGCTTGACACTTGGCTACGCAGAGAGAGAAAAAATATCGCTAGTGTGTAACAGAGACGAACAAACCGGTTTACATTGAAAGGGCGGGGGTTTAGACCATTGCACATTCAAGCTCAAGTGCCAAGCTAGGATAGTTGAGTAGTAGTTACTTGCATTCATGAAATAATTATTATTTTAACTACCCTGAGCGTCAATTGAACCGTTAAGCGGACCTCAGACGATCAGTATTACTGACTGTGTGAGGACAAATACTGATTCCGAGATATTGCGAAAGATTCCGGGTATTCTGAAAGATTCCAAAATATTTCAAACGATTCTGTCTAAAGTATACGTCGAAAATATACCTATACAAAGAAAATATAAGATGACTATAGCTCATCTAACTCGGTTAGTCGGAAATAAAGTTTTCGATAAACTGTAGGTTCCTAAGGAGAAAGGGCTCAATTGGGGCCTAGTTGACTAGTAAAATAAGTTGTTGCTACTAAAATCTCGACTAAAATCATTCCATGGTAGGTATAATTTGAAATATTTCATAAAAAGTATGATCTATAAGTAAAATTTACTTACCTAGTTATGATGATTTTGGACATTTCAATTTCTTGTATATTTTATTAATGGAGAGACAATCTGCCATTTTTACTTTGAAAGATCTACATATTTCTCAGAAGGGTGATTAGACCATAGAAAATTCTGTTTTCTGTTAATAAAAACTAAGTCATCATTGTGTGGCCATATAAAATTGTCCGAATCATGCTTCAAAAATTTAATGAAACACTTATCATCGTTTATTTGTAAAATTCTGCCCAGGTACCATTGGTTATCAAAATATACAAAATAATATTGTTCAGCTTCTAGTACGATTTCCTTAGTATAATTTTTTTCAGTTTCAGACTTCTTCGATAAGATCATCCGTACAAGTATTTGACGTTTTTGTGTCCATTATATCTAATTCAGATTATATCGTAAAACTTTCATCATTGATTCCATCTAATTTAGAACCATCGAGAAGTTTGCATGTACCTAGATTTTTTATTTATTTATTTTTTTGTTTAAAATTCGAATTTATTTTTCTTCGCCCAATTTTTTTTTTGGATATCGAGCACTTCCCAAGCTCTTAACCCGTAATAATCTGTCTGTGGATAATTTATTCTTATTTGACATCAACGAAGAAAGAGAGGATTTTCTTATAGTCACTATTTTTGCATTATTTATTTTTATTTTCAGGTTTTTTTATAATGGCTTTGCCTGAATTTTTCATAGTGTAATCTTTCAGATTTAATTCTTGATACGAAGTTAGCAAAGATATATCATTTTGATCATCAATTTTAGAATCATATAGATCAGAAGTTTGGTTTTCATCGGCAATAATTTTGTCTGAAATCGTTTCATCTGTAGCAATTTCTTCATCTTAGTATAGGTGAGAGTATAGGTTCCGCTGAAGTGACAGGTATAATTTCAAAGCATTTATTATTATTTGTAATAATTCCCAACGTAAGAGCATCCATGTTAGCATCGTTTTTTTCTTCTAGCATGAGGCGTTTTATTTCTTCAATTCTAAGTTTTTAATGTCTGTCATTTCGTCAAATTTTGATATAGATATTATGTTTTTAAATCCAGAATGGATCAAATATATGCTTTAAATACGTTGGAAAATTTATGTTATATTTTGTCTCTACATATAATTTCATTTAATCGATTCATATTTTCTGCGAGATTTTCCATTTTACGACTGTATGAGCTATAATAGAAAACCCAAAAGAGTAAGAGAACGTTGAAATCAAACTGCTTCTAGTTTAACTCAGACACTATATGCTTTGATTTTGGAAAATTACCAAAGGAATTTTCTTTGTGAATTTTGCAGATAAATTGAAAAAAATCTGTAAATGCATCATCACAAAACACGAAACTTTCCTAGCTATGACGTTAACTTTTTTCAAGGGTTTACCTTGCGGTTTACCTCTCGGTTTACCCTATATAGTTATCACTAAAATTTTCCGTGTAACTTCCCTGGTGGTAGTGTAATCTACATCATCTGAAACGTGTAATTCCGAAGAAATCTGAGAGTAATTTTTTCATTAATACAATACTTCATTTAGTTAAAGCGAAGGAAGTTAACATTCCAGCCAAACATTCAGCCCTGTGATAATTTTTCCGAAATTCCTGATTGACTGGACTAATTATTGATAGGTATACGATCAATACAATAATTAATGGACCTCTACTAACTCGTCAAGATTGTTTGTGCTGATTTACAATATAATATCAAAGTTTGATTTCGTTCAAACGGTTAATGCTCGAGTTAATGGCACATTAAACCACACCAAAGTTTAAATATCGATTTCAAAATATGTCACCAACAAAATTTTAATCGAGATATTAGTAGTTTTTGTGAGCTTCAATTGAAAAAAAGGCGATTTAATCTGCGACAAGTCGAGGGATGAGATTTGAAATATATGGTCCTGTGTAAACGATCACTTATATACGCTATTATCGTTTCTGGAGAATTTTCGGTTGCTTAAATTACAAGGTGCAATGTTATAAACGGTAATAAAAATTATTAAAATAACAAACGATTAAGTATTAAATACCTGTTTACTTCATATCACAATCGAAATTTTACTTTAATTTTAAAACATTTTAAAACTGCTTAATGAATTTTTAACACAGAGAAAGATGCGGAAAGGGTAATTTATGAACTATTAGAATTTAGAAGTTTTTTTTTGTTGATAGAAGTTGGTGCATGCTACTACACTTATTTTAGTATTAACAAATTTCATGAATACTAAGATCCTGAAAAATAAGAAAATGCGAAGTAAGAAAACTGAAATTAAGAAAATTCGATTTTTTGAAAAGTAGAAAATTAAATAATAACCTATAAAAAATGATTATCAAATGTGATTCTGCATGAGTGGGAGGCTCTTTCCCAGATCCTAATAAGAAATTTAGTGGATTGACGAATTGAGGATGTCATACGTGTCAGAGGAGATCTAATAAATATTAATATTGTGTATAATTTATACCAATAATAAGAAAGATTCCTATAGAGTGCATAATTTTGTATCGGTGTCTGTTCGGACGCCCAAAATATGTAGCGAAGTATGTTTGGGCGTCGTAACAGTGTTTGCTTTCGGATAGCTGGTTTGGAGAATTAATCCAGGATTCCTGTTAGTTGTAAATAAGGAAGCCCAAAGTATTCGTAACAGAGTTTATTTTATTAAAGTAACATATATCCAAAACATGTAGTTAAATAAACATAAAATCAGATTCTTCAACAATAAAACCAAGTCAAGTACATTTAAAAAAATATTATTTACATCGGTGAAATTAATTTACGGGGAGTGTAATTCGGTGAATGCACGGTGACGGTGGGCTTCAGCTCCAAGTACTGAAGTAAAACATCTAGGATTCCATGCGGCGGTAAGTTCGAAAATTATTTAACGGCGGCGGGCCCAGCTCAACACGCTGAAGACTCACGGCAATAAATAATTAGGGGACTGGTGACGGCGGTTGGTTTAGCAACTATTTACCAACAGTGGGCCCAGCTCAACACGCTGAAGACTCACGGCGATAAATAATTACTAGACTGGTGACGACGGTGCAGAGCGGTAAAATGGCTACCAACACCAGGAGGTCAAGCTCAGCACGCTTAAAACCCCAAGATGCTACCAGACATTCAGCCGGGCGGCGTCGTCGTCGGATTCTGATTTCTAACCAAATGGAGTCAAGCTCAACACGCTTAAGACTCCTCAACTACTCAGCTCAACACGCTGAAGGTAGTTGTCAGCAGAAAACTGAATGCTTTTCCTCGGCTACGGCCATACTATTTATACCAAAATCCTGGCCTTGGTGACGTCAATATTTCATGGCGGCAGGAAGTACGTGGCAGCACCTGCCAAACGGTAATTGCAGAAACTTCTAGGAATGAACATCTGCGTGATTCATCATATATCGGCAGGAAGTGCGCGACAGCACAAGACTAACGGGAATTTCAGAAACTGTAGTAATGAACATGCGTATGATTCATTACAATTTTTGCCCACTAAGCTATTTCGAGCCACTTAACCATTAACCCTGTATATACAAATAGATAGCTAATGGTTTACTGAAACATCTCTGCTTGTAAGTTTGAGCAAAAATTTCGTTTAATGCCGATATTGAGTTTAAATATTTTAAAAATTGATATTTTCCAAGAATTAGTTATTTTTTCTCAACCGTTAATATATTGAAGAAAGTGCTTTTCTATCCAAAATGCTATTCGCCTAAAGTGTCAATAGTTATTTTCCTGGAAAGAGCATTAGAATGGAGTTTGACAAGAAATGCACGTTTTTCTTTTTCACCTTGTGCATTGGAAGGTACTAAGAAAAGATTTTTTAAGAGATTACATAAATGTATAGAACAAAGTGGTGATGTTTTTTAAGAATTAAACATTTTTTTAATTTTCATTTTTTTCTGGCGAATTAAGTTTCTCGGCATTTTCATTTTATTTTTTCCTCGTAGAATGTGCCCTACAATGCTGGGGAGTGAATTATAGCTCACCATGTACAATATAATAATATTTAAATATTTAATTTGTTTTAAATCAAGCAGTCAGAACAGGCTGTATGATTGTAGCTGGAGGATGTTGTATTACATTATACAACATAACGTGTATACGATGTGTCGTCTTAAGTGCTATTGATAGCATATCGCATATAGTTTATTATCTGTTATGTCCAGCGAAAGAGATATAAGCGTAATCAAGTATTCTGAATGTAATCATGAGAGAATTAGTTACTTAAAAATATAGTAAATTACAGCAATTATTTTTATTTTGTAAATATTTATTACTTTTACACCATCACTTAATATAACAAGATAAATTGGCAAAAAGATATGAAAAAGTAGTAAAATATGATGTTTTATTACTAATAAATATTTATATAAATTAATAATTTTTTTAGCATTCTTACTTAGTTTTCTTCTTTTCTACATTCAGTTGGCTTTATTTGATTGTTTTATGTTAATACCGCGGCATTTTCATCAAGTGGCCAAAATAAAGATCAGACTTATTTTATTCATAATAACGAAAAATGATATTATCTTATTTTTAGTCATATGCAGATTTAGTAGGCGAAATTACATACAAACTAATGCCTAATTTTTTTAGCCAGTGGAAATATAGTATTTTTTTTAGTTAGTTTCATGACAGTTACTAATAAAATGCACATTTAGTAGGTCAAGTTACCAGTAAATCTTTTGTTAATATTTTTTTATTAGATGAATAAAAATTTAATGTTTATTTATTGTCGTTTTATAAGTTACCATTGATGCGAAAAAATTAGGAATCCTTTAATATATTTAAATCTTCCAAGTTTTTGTCGAAACAAACCTAAATATTTGTTAGATATACATACTGGACAATGGACATGTAGTAAAAGATATATTTATACAGTTTCGTCAATTTCCAGTGCAGTTATTTCTGATTATAATTTTTTTTTTAAGTTTTAACAGGAAACTTATTAATATTTTTACATACAACTTTTGCAGTTTATGCTTAAAGAGTTGTTTTATGGCGTGAGCATATTGAGTATATGATCATGGCAAATATATTCTCAATAGACACAATATTAAACACCAACTCTAAAAAAAGTTTTCCATTTTTTTTATGACCAGGTAACCATCCAATCTAGATCTAGTTTAAATTTTGCATGCTCACGCCCTCAAATTGTATTTTATCTGGAATCAGTCTAAATTTGGAAGTTCTAGTGTACTTGATATGGTAGATATGATATTTTAAAAACACCACTGTTTTAAGTGCCCTGTAAATGGCTCTTAAGAGCGATTGACAGTTTATGTTGTTATATACCTGGTGAAAACAGCCTTAATAAGGTTTGTTTCCCTTGACAATCGGGAATGATTCCAAATTTCAATTCACATCATTGAGTTTAATCAATTCAATTGGATCAAGCAAAATGAAAACCAAATTCGGAACCTTTCTAAGTTACAGAATGAAACAAATAGATAATAATACTCTTATTTTCAGACGCTGGAGATTATTAACTAAATACACTTCCTCAGTGTAGGAATCTCTAGATAACAATCTAGGAGAAGTAGTGGAATATTTTTCGATGGTATTTGTTTTGAAATTGCATATCATTGAGCATAACAGTTAGAGAGAGGGAGGGAAACATAGTGATATAATGATAAATTTCGCAGGTATCCTAAACGATGGTCTTATTGAACGTCGTAAGTACCATACTTATCAGCTTAAATCACCACCTTGCGAGATCCCTCTAGCACGCACCATTACAAATAGTGCCAGAACGAGAGCATATCGGTAGATGGTGACTTTAAGCTGATAAGTATTGCACCTCAAATGCATAAATAGTATATTACATACCGAGGTGGAAAGTATTTCATTACTGTTGAGAAATTAGGAAGTTAACCGAGACTCGAAGTGTCAAGGTTAACTTTATCTCGAAACAGGAATGAAACGATGTTCACCGGGGTTTGTATACTATTTTATTTTCAACCATGTACATATGTAAGTAAAAATAAGTTTTATATATTATCAATATTTTAAACAAACAAGCCGTCAAATTAATAAGAGCTCATTATCACTACAATGTGAATATTCATATTCGTCTCAAGTGGGCAAGTTTTCATTTTTCGTAACGACCGTAACTAAGACGTCAAATATGATAAACAATTATTTGTTTATTGTGATACGAGTAGGATCATAATATGTTGTGGTCGTGTATTGTTAGAATTGTTTTGAAACTTTAGAGAATGCAAGGCAGTGATTCAGAAAACGATGAGATTGAGTTTAGTTGCACTTGCATGATTTGCGGAAGTTTTCAGAAAAATATTTCAATTTCTGCTGATAATTCAAATGTAACAATTAAGTTTCGTAAGTAGATTAATAAAGAGTTATTGGTTTGTTTTTTTTTCTTTTGAATAATGAAAATAAAATATTAAAATATAGTGATACTTTTACTTCCTATCTGGGTTGAGAGTGATCTCTTTTCCACCCGGGTAGATTGTAACAGTTAGTAAATGTCAATTTTCCAACTTACAAAAATGTCAGAAATAACTTGTGTTTGTGTGCATAGTAATATTTCAAATCGCTCCTTTTTAGTGTTACACCTCTAAACAATCACAATCCATTCGTGCCGTATCATCAATGAACACTAACATAAAATTGCAGTAGGTACAATTCTGACATTAAAGTCGGAATTTTGAGAATAAAGTCGGAATTCCGAGATGTGTCGAAATTCCTAGATTAATATTGGAATTTCTCGTGAATGGGACACCAGACATATCAAGTTGAAGTTATAAGTTCACGGTTATAAGCAAATAATATGTCTTGTAATATAAAGGAGGAATTCTGAGATTAAGGTCGGAATTGCTACTTTAATCTCGAAATTTCGACTTTGATCTCGGAATTCTGAAATTAAAGTCGAAATTTCGACATTGCGATATTAATCGCGAAATTCCGACTTTAACATCGGAAGTCTGACTAACCTCGGAATTTCGGCTTTAATATCGGAATTTCGATTTTAAAGTCAGAGTAAATAAAATAAAATGTCCGGCGGCCCTACTATGTCTTCGTACAAAGCAAATAAATGATTTTCTGCTATTTAAGAAACACGCGTAAGATTTTATTTTAACGTTTTTGCATTCTGAAAGTAAGTGGTCATAATCGGCATTTTTTTCAAAGTTGTGATAATTTTTTTAGAATGTAAGACGTATAGATTTCTATAAATTTAGATTTTTAATTTTGAGATCAATACTTTTCTTATCCTCGTTTTTAACTAAATGTGACGAAAAGTAAAAAAAAGTAAAAACTAAATGAATCTAAATGTTAGGTAGTTTAAAATAGTTAAAGTTGCTTAAAAGTTGTATGTCAAGTAAAATTTCTAGAATCATAAATTTAAATTATCAGACTTAACATTTACTCACCTCACGGTTACACGAGAAGTATATACATTGATCATTATTGTCGGACACGGTTTGCATATAGATAATTTAAATTAAGGGTATCGCTCGAGGTACTGGTTATTTCGTAGGTATGAGCTAATATTAACATATTTAGTGAGAAACAAATAGTGCTAAACCATACTTAATATTTTGAATCAATAAAATATGCCGCCATATTATTATTGAAATCAAATAAATATGCAATGTTGGAAGTAAAATTTGAGAGAAAATATCAAAAATTAAAATAAACTATACTTAGTTTATTGAAACAGTATGTTGTTTAGTGTACAATTCATTTATTTGTGGTATTTATATTGTTTTGTTCGAAGAAAAACATTTACGTACATTTTAAAATAAACTCAAAAATATACTATGAAAATGGAAAATCTAAGCAGCATATGAAACAGAATGACAAAAGTCACAACTTGAAATATTAAATTTCATACCGGACAATAACAATTCATTAGTCATTGTAATACAGCGGTGAACACTATATTCAATAGTCTATGGACATCCGTTTAATTTCCAATATTCGATCAATGAAGTTAAGCAGCACTGATCGAGTCCGGCAATTGGATGGATGAACGATAGCTCGTCTAACAGTCGGTAGGCTGTCAACAGACAATCCCGGGATGGCCGCTAACCTGATGCAGGCGGAGAGGCGAGCCCGGGTGGAGGGTCGAAGAGACCTACCTAGGAGGTTTGCCACTCTGCTAGCGGTGCAGGCGGGCAGGCCCAGGCGGTGGGTTAGTTGACAGTCGAAGACCGTGGTTCGAAGTCCACGCTAAACTATAGGTCCCTAGGTAAAAAGGGCCTACTTGCGTAGTAAAATAAGTAGCTACTACTACTATATTCAATTTGACATGAAAGTAATAAATTATTTTCATTAAAAATGTCATTTTCATTTATTTTGCTTATTTATATAAAATAAATAAAATGAACAAAAGAAACAAAATAAATGAGGTATATAACAAAAATAAGGTAAATAAATAAGACATATAAGATAGATAAGACAAATAAGACAAACAAAACAGAAATAAGATAAAAATATATACATTGAGGTCCATAAGTAACGGTTAAATTCATTATCTACGTAATTTGCAAGTTATGAGTAAAATCCTGAAACACGTCAATTTTTAATTCTAAAACGACATTTTTTGAGTATAATTTTATACCTCCCTCTTCAACCCCCTTGGAGTAACAGCTACCCCTTTAAAATTTTTAAATGGAAAGAGGGCACGTGTGATAGCTCATTTGAAAGGGTTTTTAATTCTTTGTCCAGCAATAAAGATTTTTTTAAATTTTCATCAAGAAAATTAAATTTGAAAATTTCAAAATGTCTTTGTAATGTATACAATCAAATGTTATTTATGCCCATGTACCAAATATCTGTAAAATCTGACTTTTCTAATTAATTTTGTGTCGTAACATTCAATTTAAATGTATCGGTTTTTCTGGTACTCAGGTGGCAAAATACCCAACAAAAAGAAAGAAGTAAAAAGGGTTTCTTTTTTACATATCAGAAAAAATTATACATTTACATTTCTTTATTTACTACATCTGTGCAAACTTATGATTCTAGTTATTTATCGCTGATGGTCAAGTTGATCATTATTTTAACAATGAGTCTTTCGGTTACTCAAAGAATTGAAATTTTGATATTATTAGGATGTGGTGATAAAACAAGAACTCAGAAGCAGGTATGCGAAATCTTCAATAGTATAAGTATTCTGACCGTCGTTTTTCTCAGTCTACGGTTAGTAGAATAGGAAACAAATTTCGTGAATTTGGAATTGCCACAGATATTCCTAAATTTGGTAGAAAACGCATTTTAGACGATGAAAAGAAATTGGATATATTGTTAGATATTCAAGATAATCCACATAAACCTACAAGACAAGTTGCCGCCGATAATGATGTTAGTAAAACGTCCATATTGCGTCTTCTAAAAAAGGAAAAATACCGCCATATAAAATTTATTTGGTTCAAGAACTTAACGACGATGACCCTGATCGCCGATTGAAATTTTGCGAAATCATGGCAAATAGATGCCAAGATGACCCGTTGTTTATAAAAAACATTCTTTTTTTCTGATGAAACAACATTCGTCTTAAATGGAACAGTCAACAAACAGAACTGTAGATACTGGAGTACAGACACATTGGATGATGGAGGCTAATACTCAATATCCGGAGGTGAACGTTTGAGCTGGAATTATATATTCTCAAATTATCGGACCATATTTATTTAACAGCATATTAACTGGCGCACGGTATTTGAATTTCTTGCAAAATTTCTTAGTTCCAGAGTAAAGAATACTTTTCCCAGATGATGACAACCTTAATGAAATTGATAGAAATATTTGGAATCAGTAGGACGGTATCATATTTTGCATTGGAAGTAAGAACCTATCTGAATCAAGTTTTTCCCAATAGGTGGATCGGTAGACGCGGAGAAATTGAGTGGCCTGCCCGTTCTCCCGATTTAACCTCGCTTGACTATTTTTTATGGGGTTACTTAAAATCGAAAGTCTACTTCAACAGACCAAATAACGTGGATGATTTAAAAGACAGAATAAGGCAAGGAATTAATCAAATCACCCCGGAAACGATGCAAAATGTTTTAGAAGAGTTTCAGTAACGCCTCCACTATTGTCAAGAAGCAACGAGCGCCCAGTTTGAACATCTGATTTAATGTTGTTCTTTTGTTTACTTAGTAACATCAAAAATTTAACATTTTTCAATAAAAAAATTAGAAAAATTCTGAATATTTTGTATATTTTTCATCGAGAAAATTAAATTTGATATGTTGCTTAGATTTTCCATTTTCATAGTATATATTTGGGTTTATTTTAAAATGTACGTAAATGTTTTTCTTCGAACAAAACAGTATAAATACCATTAAACAGTATACTGTTTGTTCCGTTTTCATCTATGTTTTAATTATTTTTTTTTTTACTTAATAAATATTGCTTTATAATAATCATAATTATCATTTAATTTAGTTCCATATTTGTATTTTTTGCTCTTAAAATACCGGCTTTTTATTTCATATAGTTTTTATGTACTCGCATTTATACGCCGTCACAATGAGGTGGCTTTGTGCGACTATTCCCAGAAATCATAGTGACATGGGTCTTGTCAATAATTAATGTGACGCACGCCATAAAAATATAAAGACGCCCATAATTGTTAATATTCCCGCTATTATCGTGTTTATTACTATTTTAACTAATCACTAACTTTGTGTGTATTATTGGAGGTGTAAATTTAACATTTAAACCCTGTGAAATACTTAAATAACTAGTGTGGACTTCTTTCCGTGTCTGCTTTCTCGAACCAGAGATTACTTCCCCAGATTAGAGGGCCCTCTCCAACGTGGAAGACTGCTGCATAATCTACAGGGTAAGTCGCTCTTTCTCGCCATCTCATTGCATATACGAAAAATTACGAGTATAGTTCATTTATCTCTCGCGAGCTTATAAAACTAAATTTTCCTTTTTTTGTTTTGAACCTATAAAAAACATTGGTCCTTCAGACTCCGGATTAGCTACGTAATTTTTCATTTTAATTGTATTTATTTTAAGAGTAAAATGCAAAAATAATAGTTTAGCATTAATCTTCCATCACTTGTTCTTGAAAGGAGACAGCAGACTTCTACGCAGCCGCATCCCCACTTGTTTTTAGTAAACGCGCGATCTATGAATATTGACACTGTTGACAGAGTTTACAATACCTGCATCGATAACCGGTCAATATTATCATCAGCTATTTTGACTTGTTAACAGTTGTTTTTACGCTCATTATTAAGAATTGCTTCAAATTTATTATTTATGCTCATTAAAAATACCTTGATACTTCCATAGATTAACACTTTTTAATAATTTCCAAGTATTAAAATGGCAGAAAAAATGGCTGAAAAGGTTAAAAAAATTAAACGCTTTCGCCAAGTGGAAATTCACAAAATAAATAACATGTTAGAGGCTGCAGAACTCGCCCGCATTGATGCAAATGAACGCGATATTTTTAAAATTATGTTCTCTGAGGTAGAGGAAATTAAGTTGGAATTCATGAAACAACATACTGCTTTGATTAATATTGTTTTTAATGAAGAAGACGACTTTAATGATGCGCTTTCAATCATGTCCGATTTTAACAAAATAGTTTTTAAAATTAAATGCATTTTTGAAACTTTGTTTAACATAAAGGATGTGGTAAAGTCCGAATCTACGGTTAATTCAACACATATTAATTTGCCAAAAATCGAGTTATTTAAATTTAAAGGGGATATTCAATCATTTCCTACATTTTTAGACATGTATGACTCTTTAGTACATAATAACGCTACTTTATCTGCAATCGAAAAATATAATTATTTAATTTCATCGCTTGAAGGTCCTCCGCTTAACATTGTAAAGTGTTTACCAATGTCTAGTGCTAATTATGAAATTGCATATAATAGTCTTGTAAAACGTTATAAAAATAAAAGATTACTCTCACAAGTGCATTGGTCAGCAATTGAAAATGCTCCAAAACTAAATTCCGAGGATCCACAGGCTTTACGCAATTTATTAGATGTCTTTTTTTGAAAATGTGGAAGCCTTAAAAATTCTAGAACATCCTGTGGAACACTGGGATTTTATATTAGCAAGTGCATTGCTTAAAAAAATTGATAATTCAACTGCAACTCGATTTGAATTGCATAATAATAGTTCCTCAGAAATTATGCCCCAGTATCAAGACATTTTTAAATTCCTTGAACATCACTGTAACGCTCTTTTTACTGTCGATTCCTCTGCTGGCAAGCCTAAATTTAAGAAAAATGTTGTTACAATTACACGTTCTGCAACGCGACCAGTTCATGCTTCTACTTCATTTTTAGGTACTAATAATAATAACAATAATAATAATGTCTCAATGCACCATTGCATTTTATGCAATAACCACCACGCCTTATACAAATGCCCTGATTTTAATTTAAAAAATCCTCAGGAACGCTTTCAGTATGTTAAACAAAAAAACTTATGTGTCAATTGTTTAAGTAACATCCATAAAACTTTAAACTGTAAATCAACAATGTCTTGTCGGACTTGTAGTAAAAGACATCATTCTTTATTACATTTCGATCGCTCTGTACAATTTTCTAACTTAGGTCCTGCTACCTCGCATATCGCCTCGCCTGATCCTGATGTACATTCTCGCCCTTGCCACTCTGAGGCACAAACTCAGACGTTGGCCGGTTTCTCTCGCGCTCCTACTTCAGTTTTACTTGCAACCGCTATCGTTGAAGTTCTCGATATACGGGGATACTATCAGAAAATTAGAGTCATAATTGACACTGGTTCTCAAACTAGTTTAATTACTCAAAAATGTGTGAATCGACTAGGTTTACCGAAAAACAAAATTTTCTCGGAAATTCACGGTATTGGAGAAATGGGTATAACTTCTCAATTAGGTTGTGTTTCGCTTTCGCTTCGCCCCGTCTCTCAGCAGAACTCTAATTTATTGCTGAACGCCATAATTTTACCTCGCATTTGTGCGGACCTTCCTAGTACGATCTTACCTGTGGAGGGTTGGAATCATATTAAAAATTTAAAACTCGCAGATCCTGAATTTTATAAACCGGGATCAATTGATCTATTGTTAGGCGCAGATTTATTTCCGCTAATTATAAAATGTGGTCGGGTTTTTTGGTAATGCCAATGAACCTATAGCCCTTGATACCATTTTCGGTTTTATATTAATGGGTAAATTTGCAAATACATCTTCACCATTAACTGTTAATTCGCTTTTATGTCAAACTCAACCACAGTGTATAGATAAACTTTTATCTAAATTTTGGGAACTCGAAAATATTCCCCAAAAAAACCCGTTGTCCCCAGATGATGAACTTTGCGAAAAAATATATTTAGAATCTGTTTCTAGAAATTCAGAAAGACGGTTTATTGTTGCTTTACCTTTTCGTGAAGATACACCTAGCTTTCTTGGTAGCAGAGATATAGCTTTAAATCGGTTTTTATCATTAGAACGACGATTATTACAAAATCCTACGCTTTATAAGGATTACTCTAATTTTTTACAGGAATATCTTGACCTAAATCATATGGAATTATTGTCAGACCCTGTATACTCAGATAAATCTTTTTATATACCGCATCACTGCGTTTTAAAACCAGATAGTCTCTCTACTCGCATTCGAGTTGTCTTTAACGCTTCGATTAAAATAAATAACTTGTCCCTTAATGATACACTTTTGGTAGGACCCAAACTACAAAAAGACATTGTACAAATTTTATTAAATTTTCGCCTACACGAAGTCGTACTCACCGCAGATATAAAGAAAATGTATCGCCAAATATTAATTGCTCCTGAACATCAAGATTACCAACGTATTTTATGGCGTTTTGACCCATCTAGTCCAGTGTTAGATTTTCGCCTACGCACTGTAACTTACGGTGTTTCATCAGCTCCTTACCTTGCCTTGCGTACTCTTATAAAATTAGCTGACGAAGAGAAAAATAATTTTCCGCTCGCTGCCGAAGTTCTAAAAAATCATACCTACATAGACGATATAGTCACTGGTTGTTCTTCTGTTGAAGATGCCATTACTTTACAAAAGGAACTTGTAGCTTTACTTAGAAAGGGTGGATTTGAGCTACACAAATGGGCCACTAATAAACCAGAAGTTTTATCACATTTACGGCTAAACTCAATTAATGCCTCTTCGCTCTCACTTGATACTGATGAAGTAACCAAAGTTTTGGGCCTATGCTGGCAACCTTCCTCAGACACTTTTACTTATACAGTCACCCCAAATGAAAGTTCTTGCACAAAACGGCACATTCTCTCTGAATTAGCACGTGTATTTGACCCTCTTGGTTTTTTAACACCGATTACGTTTTCAATAAAATATTTAATTCAAAAAATTATGGGTTTTAGGTCTTGATTGGGATGATGAACCCCCCTAATGATATTGTACGAGTTTGGACTCGCTATAAAAATGAATTGCCTCTACTTTCTAATTTTAAATTTTCTAGACTTATTAATATTTGTCAAACAGTTGACTCATTCATTGAACTTCACGGACTCTGTGATTCGAGTGAACGTGGTTACGCCGCTGTCGCATACTTACGCGTTTATAAAGATAATGAATATTTTACTTATTTCATTTGCGCTAAATCTCGAGTGGCCCCGTTAAGAACTATTTCTATCCCCCGATTAGAATTGTGCGCTGCTGTGTTATTATCTGAATTAGTTGATTTTATTATTAAAACTTATTCTCAAATATCTTTTAGCAAAATCTACTGTTGGACTGATTCCACAGTCACGCTTGCGTGGATAAAGTCACATCCACATAGGTGGAAACCGTTTATTAGTAATCGGGTTAGTTTAATACAAGAACGAACAGATCCACAAAATTGGTATCATGTCGTGTCTTGTCAAAATGCCGCTGATGTCGCTTCGCGGGGAGCTTTTCCCTCGGAACTTTTAACTAATTCGCTATGGTGGGCCGCACCTGATTTCTTAAAAGAGTCCAGTGAATACTGGCCTAATACTGAACCTTATTTAAAATTAAAACTTTCTAATCGCACTGAAATAAATATAGAAGAGAAAAAAATTACACTCAACGCCACAAACAATGACACTCATAACTTTTTAGACACGCTTTTGAAAAGTCGTTCTTCTTTGGAATCAATCAAGCGTATTTTAGGTTATATTCTACGTTTCATAAATAATTGCCGTTTTCCTAATAATAAAATAGCGGAATTTTTGTCTCTTACAGAATTACACAACGCTTTATTAACTTTAGTAAAACGCGAGCAACAAATAACATTTTCTGAAGAAATTTATAAAATTAATCATAATCACAAACTGCCAAAACCTTTTCAAAAATTAAATGTCTTCATTGATGACCAAAATATTATGAGAGTGGGAGGAAGATTACATCACTCAGCACTTTCATACGATAAAAAGCATCCAGCTTTGTTACCTCGCCAAATTAGGTTAACTTATTTAATTATTGAAAATATACATTTAAAATATTTTCACGCAGGACTTCAAACAGTTCAGTTTTTACTTTACCAAAACTTTTGGGTTTTATCTGTTAAACGCGCAATTCGCCATGTTTTGTCAAAGTGTATAAGGTGTTTTAAAGTTCAGCCTAAACCTTTTGAACCCATTATGGGAAATTTACCCTCTCCTCGTGTTCTACCTAATAAATCTTTTTTTAATACAGCGGTCGATTATGCTGGTCCAATAGTCTTAACGCTTAGTAAATCCCGCGGTGCTAAAACTTACAAAGCCTATATTTGTTTATTTATATGTTTGGCTACCAAAGCCATTCATATTGAGTTGGTTTCCGATTTAACCGCAGACTCATTTTTAGCTGCCTTACGCAGATTTATTGCTCGTCGTGGACGCGTTAATCATTTATATCGTGACAACGGTACGTGTTTTGTTAAGGCAAATAAAGATCTTATTAACTTAACTCGCAATGCAGCTTTATCAGAGTCCATAGAGTGGCATTTTATTCCTCCTTCTGCGCCTCATTTTGGAGGTCTCTGGGAAGCAGGCGTTAAATCTATGAAAAAGCACTTATTGAGAGTTATTGGTGATCAAGTATTGAGTTATGAAGAATTCTATACAATTCTATGCCAAATTGAAGCAATTCTTAATTCGCGTCCATTAACACCTCTTAGTTCGGACCCGAATGATTTATCTGTATTAACGCCTGGTCATTTTCTTACAATGGAGCCTCTTACTACCGCGCCAGATTCTGATTTAATGAATATACCCATCAACCGACTCAATCGTTGGCAGCTTCTTCAAAGAATTCATCAAGATCTTTGGAGTCGCTGGAAGGGCGAATATCTTCACACTTTGCAACAAAGAAGCAAGTGGTTAAATTCCACTGTTTCCCCCGAAATCGGTACACTTGTCCTTATTAAAGAGGATTCAACTCCTCCGCTGAAGTGGCGTCTAGGCCGCATTCGTAATCTATATCCCGGTGCCGATGGGGTAGCGAGAGTAGCTGATGTCTACACTATTAATGGTGTTCTAAAAAGACCATTAACTAAATTATGTCCTTTACCCGTTTCTGCTTCCGAAAATGCGTAGCATTTTGGTGGGCCGAAATGTTCCGTTTTCATCTATGTTTTAATTATTTTTTTTTTACTTAATAAATATTGCTTTATAATAATCATAATTATCATTTAATTTAGTTCCATATTTGTATTTTTTGCTCTTAAAATACCGGCTTTTTATTTCATATAGTTTTTATGTACTCGCATTTATACGCCGTCACAATGAGGTGGCTTTGTGCGACTATTCCCAGAAATCATAGTGACATGGGTCTTGTCAATAATTAATGTGACGCACGCCATAAAAATATAAAGACGCCCATAATTGTTAATATTCCCGCTATTATCGTGTTTATTACTATTTTAACTAATCACTAACTTTGTGTGTATTATTGGAGGTGTAAATTTAACATTTAAACCCTGTGAAATACTTAAATAACTAGTGTGGACTTCTTTCCGTGTCTGCTTTCTCGAACCAGAGATTACTTCCCCAGATTAGAGGGCCCTCTCCAACGTGGAAGACTGCTGCATAATCTACAGGGTAAGTCGCTCTTTCTCGCCATCTCATTGCATATACGAAAAATTACGAGTATAGTTCATTTATCTCTCGCGAGCTTATAAAACTAAATTTTCCTTTTTTTGTTTTGAACCTATAAAAAACACTGTTTAATTAAACTAAGTATAGATCATTTTAATTTTTGATATTTTCTCTCAAATTTTACTTCCAATATTGCATATTTATTCGATTTCAATAATAATATGGCGGCACATTTTATTGATTCAAAATATTAAGTATGGTTTAGCACTATTTGTTTCTCACTAAATATGTTAATATTAGCTCATACCTACGAAATAACCAGTAGTACCTCGAGCGATACCTTTAATTTAAATTATCTATATGCAAAACGTGTCTGACAATAATGATCAATGTATATACTTCTCGTGTAACCGTGAGGTGAGTAAATGTTAAGTCTGATAATTTAAATGTATGATTCTAGAAATTTTACTTGACGTACAACTTTTAAGCAACTTTAACTATTTTAAACTATCTAACGTTTAGATTTATTTAGTTTTTACTTTTTTTTAATTTTCGTCACATTTAGTTAAAAACAAGGATAAAAAAAGTATTGATCTCAAAATTAAATCTATATTTTAAGAAATCTATACGTCTTACATTCTAAAAAAACTGTCACAACTTAGAAAAAACGCCGATTATGACTCCACTTGCTTTTAGAATGCAAAAACGTTCAAATAAAATCTTACGAGTGTTTCTTAAATAGAAGAGAATCATTTATTTGCTTTGTACGAAGATATAGTAGGGCCACCGGACATTTAATTTTATTTATTCTGACTTTAAAATCGTAATTCTTATATTAAAGCCGAAATTCCGAGGTTAGTCAGACTTCCGACGTTAAAGTCGGAATTTCGAGATTAATATCGGAATGTCGAAATTTCGACTTTAATTTCAGAATTCCGTGATGAAAGTCGGAATTCCGAGATTAAAGTAGCAATTCCGACTTTAATCTCAGAATTCCTCCGTTACTCTACAAGACATATTATTTGCTTATTACCGTGAACGTATAACTTCGACTTGATATGTCTGGTGTCCCATTCACGAGAAATTCCAATATTAAACTAGGTATTACGACACATCTCGGAATTCCGACTTTAATCTCAAAATTTCGACTTTATTCTCAAAATTCCGACTTTAATGTTGGAATTTTACCCACTGCAATTTTGTTAGTGTTCATTGATGATAGGGCACGAATGGATTGTGATAGTTGAAAAAGAGCGATATGAAATATTACTATGCACACAAACACAAGTAATGACGTTATTTCTGACATTTTTGTAAGTTGGAAAATTGACATTTACTAACTGTTACAATCTACCCGGGTGGAAAGAGGTGACTTTCAACCCAGATAGGAAGTAAAACTATCACTATATTTTAATATTTTATTTTCATTATTCAAAAGAAAAAAAAAGCAAACCAATAACTCTTTATTAATGTACTTACAAAACTTAATTGTTATATTTGAATTATTATTAGCAGAAGTTGAAATATTTTTCTGAAATCTTCCTCAAATCATGCGGAGTGCAACTAAACTCAATCTGATCGTTTTTTGAATCACTGCCTTACATTCTCTAAAGTTTCAAAACACTTTTAACAATACACGACCACAACATATTATGATCCTATCACAATAAACAAATAATTGTTTATCATATTTGATGTCTTAGTTATGGTCGTTACGAAAAATGAAAACTTGCCCGTTTGAGAAGATTATGAATATTCACATTGTAGTGATAACAAGCTCTTGTTAATTTGACGGCTATAAACAAGACACACATGATAAAAAAGACAATTAAGACAAAAGCGACAGCAGTGGGTCATACAGAACGATATTGTTAAATGTTTAGTGGCCTGCATTATTGAGGTTAGGGAACTAAGCCAAGAATGGAAAAATCTTTTTCAACTGTGCGATGTTTCGCCAACATTTAATGATATTTTCAGGACTATTTAACTGAGCGTAGCTAGCGCCAACAAAGCACACTGGTTTGGTTTTTAGATATCTGAAAAAAAAATTGAAAAAAGTTGTGTCTTGTTCTCCTGTACTTTGCTTATTCGACAACCAATCTTAATTCTCTAACAGTATTCTTAGAGCAACTTTCTGTGCTTTATGTAAATTATAAAAATCTTGTAAATTAATTGTAATACTTAACAATATTTCGTTATCTCTGAGTCATAAATTGATTTTTTCCAATGGAAGCCATAATGAATTTTTATTCGGAAAACAACATTTTTTCTGATATCAGTTATACAACATAATCAATCCTTTGTTAAAATTCCAGTTAAATCCTTATTGATCAACTGCAAATTTAGTATAAGACATTTTAATGGTTTAAATAAATTGTCAACAAAGCAATTTTACTCGAGTTAAATATGAAAGAATATGTTTGTTTGAGGAATTACTAATTACTATGTATTCCTTAATAGTTTAAAACCAAAATCGTAAGCATCGTTTATTAATTTTTTTTGAGACCTTATTTTCATTTATCAGATTTTCATCTAATTTCTGTATGTATTACTGCGTTTCAATGTCACATAGTATTTATTATCAATAATATTGTTTATCATAATAAGTGAATGTCAATTAAGTAATTTAATTTGTTTTAGTTATTTCTATAATTCTCCAATACAGAATACATGTTTAACCTCAAGAGTCTCAAAGCAGAAAAAAAACAGTAATGCAAGACGATTATGTGTAACGACGGACACGTAAAGAAAAATCTGACAACGAAAGAAAAAGTAACACGTTATATCTTGTAAATAAATTTCATTTGTTTAGAACTCTTTGGTGTCTGACAGCGTGAAAAGGTTATCGTGAAAAAATACCCAGATTAAAATTAACATTTTAATTTATGTATTTTTTAATATCCTTTTGATAATACATACCGAATTTAGACAATTTCAACGTTTCATATTTTAACATACATATTTTATTATCGCACATTTGTGCGATTAGCTACGTAACCACAGCCACACAACTTTAATATAGATAATACTGCATGTCATTTTTATAATTTCCTGTTTATATTTTTTAATTTAAAGTAGGTTCCCATTTTTTTATGCAAACTTGATACACGAGATGTTTCACCTATGATTCTTGGATTATATATCTCATGTACTACAAGAGGTACCTACTATACTATGCACAGAAAGTTAAGAATATTGAGAAAATCACACTTAAAACGTCGCTGCAAAAATTGTTTCCTTGTGTATGCTTCTGAATGATTTTTAGATGTCCATATATAAAAGTTATCTCTTTTTCATCGCATTCTTGTTTTTTTCTAATTTTCAAATAAATACATAATTCTCATTCTGCAGTTAATTGCATTCAAGTGAGTTTGAAACGGTATTCTGTGTAGTTTTTGAACAAATACGTAAGCAAGGCATCATTTGTCACAACCTGATGCCAATAGGGCCATTGGTATGGTCCAAGCTTATTTGCGTCAAGCCGATGGATGTTGTTCTGTGCAAGAACAGACCAGAGGTGATCAACCCCAGTCTAAAACAGCGCGCCGACAAGATCGTTATCTTCGATTTAAATAATATTGTTACGCCACTGGACTGTGCAGACTGGTTAGATGAGACTGGAATTGTAAGAGAACGGCCGGGAATATTCTGGAATGTTCTAGATCGTGTGCATGGATGTATAAATAAGACGCACGGTGGGTCGAGACTCAGTCTTAAGTTGAACGTGAACGAATAAAGAAGAAATAAAAAAGAGACTTATAAGTGTTCAAGTGTGATTATAGTTAAGACAGTAATTAACCTATTGTTGTTAATTGTTAATTAGTAAAAGTGTTACCTGGACTTTCAATCAACGAATCTACGAGTATAGGTGTTTGTGTGGATATCAAACACGTAACAATTTGTTGTCGGAAGTGGATTGGAAGAGAAATTTCTGGAATATTCGAAAATGTTCTACAGTGCTCTTCTCAGAAATTAGGAGAATTAAGCTACTGGACAGTGTTTGGAGGACTATTTCTGGACTGAATAGTGACTTTAAAGCAGATTTTCGAGAAGTTTCTAGAACATTCGATTTGGAAACCACAGAAGATACTTAAACTGTGTCGACGGGAACATGTTGTTGAATTAAAAACAAGACTTATTAGTAATATTTCGTGAACATTGTAGAACATTCCATTGCACAATTAGTGGAGATAAGTGAATTTTGTCGACACAATAGAAGTATAGACTCTAAATAAGACTTTCTAGTGCTGTTTTGAGATTTTTTTGGAACTTTCCATTATTAAAATAGAAGTGATATCAACATTTTACGGACTTTATAGTGTAATAAACTTTATTCTGAAATTGATTTACGTGTCGTAAGTTAATGCCAACAACAAGAAGTATAGCGGAGAAGCAAACACAGGACATGCTTGCAGCATTGTTACAACGGATGGACGAATAGAGAAAAATTATGGAAAATTAAGAAAGAAAGCGACAGGAAGAGAAAGATGAACAAAGGACGATTATGGAAGATTAAGAAAGAAGACGGCAGGAAGACAAAGAAGAACAAGAGATAAGACGAAAGAAGAAAATGAAGAACAAGAAAGAAGACGGCAGGAAAAAAAGAAGAACAAGAGTATACGACAAGAAGAGAAAGACGAATAGAGAAAAATTGTGGAAGCTCAAGAAAGAAAACGACAAGAAGAAAAAGAAGACTTAAGAAAAATGATGGAGGGCCTGGAAATAAGACCATTGGAAGAAAACGAAGATATAAAAAGAAGCCTAAAGGAACAGCAGGCAACCATTTTCTCTCTCAATGAAAAATTTAAAGTCGATGTTATAGAAAAAGCCGGTGAAGTGGAAGTAAAAGTCAGTATTGTTGAAGAAGAAGTCTCCCGGCTCAAACAATAATTAAGGGAGAGGAGTGGCCAATTGGTATTGTCGTCTGGTGCTGGGTTACAACCACCTTCCTTTGACGGTCAAGGTTCATGGTCAACTTATAAGAGACAGTTTGAAGCAGCTGCACGTTCAAATAACTGGAGCAATGAGGAAAAAGCAACAGAATTGGTATTAGCACTAAGGGGCGAAGCATTAGACCTGCTCCAAATAATTCCTGCTGCACAGCAACAAAACTTTAGGATTTTAGAGGCAGCATTAGAACTAAGATATAACGACCAACATCTCGCCCAAACGAGACTAGAGCAACAAAATAGCGGTAGACTGAATGGAGGTATCCGCTGTTATAAGTGTGGCAAATTGGGCTATGTTAAGAGGAACTGTCATGAGCTCTCAACATTCAAGATGTAATGTCCAAAGTACAAAAGACCATGCAACTACTGATAAACTCGAATCTCCAACCGAGACAAAACCAACAGCAAAGTAGTCGAGGAGGCATGCGCTGTTATAAGTGTGGCAGAGTGGGCCATATTCAGAGTAACTGTCGTCCGCGCAGCCCGAGGAGGGTAAATGTCGTAGTAATGGAGAAGCCGCAGTAAAACTAGCGAGCTGCTACTTTGGGGAATATGGCAGATGGTCTTTCCAACAGACCGTGTCAGAAAGACTGCAAGCCTTGCCACCGTGAGGAAAAACAGCGAAATGTACTAATAATGAATACCGTTAAGATTGATGTTCCGGATTATTGGACAAAAGAGTCGTTAAGGAAACTGGTCCTATTCTGAAATGGAAAGAAACAGGAACCCGAGCCGATTGGAAAGATAATCCAAATAAATCAGTGGGGCTGAAGGCTTTATGGGTACAATGGGACTCCCTAGCACATGTACTTCAGCAAGTGCATAATGGAACATCTGGCGGACGTTTTGGCAACAACAAAACCCTGACAAAAGTAAGAGAACGTTACTACTGGGTAAACAGTCGTCAAGATGTAGAGACTTGGTGCCGCCAATGTGAAGCTTGCGCGGCAAGAATGGAGCCACAAATAAGAAATAAGCAATATAACGCCAGGGCTCCTTTTGAGCGAGTTGCAATAACAAGTGACCGTATGAAGGCTCGTTATGATCTTAAGGGTAATTCAGGAGGGTACTAGGTGGGAGAGTTGGTTTGGTTATACAACCCAGAACGAAAGAAAGGTAGGTCCCCGAAGCTTCACGCGACCTGAGAAAAGCCATACACTGTCGTCACCAGACTAGACGATGTTGTATACTTACCGAATTCAGCAAAGTCCAAAATCAAAGATGAAGGTGGTGCAGCGAAGTATGCAGGGAACAAGAAATGCCGGATAGGGACGTTCAGGCTTAAGGAGGGGGCAGTGTTACGCCACTAGACTGTGTAGACTGGTTAGATGACACTGGCATTTTACGAGGACGGCCGGGAATATTCTGGAATGTTCTAGACCATGTGAATGGATGTATAAATAAGACGCACGGTGGGCCGAGACTCAGACTTAAGTTGAACGTGAACGAATAAAGAAGAAATAAAAAAAGACTTATAGGTGTTCAAGTGTGATTATAGTTGACAGTAATTAATCTATTGTTGTTAATTGTTAATTAGTAAAAGTGTTACCCGGACTTTCAATCAACGAATCTACTAGTATAGGTATTTGTGTGGATAGCAAATAAGTAACAATATGCTTCCCAAGTAAGAAGCACCTGCTGTGCAGCACATAGAGTTACAGTAAGTATTCAATCAATATGCAACTGATTCAGGGAGTTTGGCCTGTCATATCTTCTAGTCCCTCGGTTAAGTCCAGCTGACCATGCAGCCCGTTTAAGGTGGGCAAACGATCATCAAAACTGGAATATGGAATGAGGTTTAATTTTATTCAGCGACGAGTCTTGTTTCGGCTTGCACAACGATGGCAGACTTCTATGAGTTTGGAGGGTGTCGGGAGGGAGATACAGCCAAAGATTTATCCAACCCACAGTAGGTGGACAAATCTATTCCATTGATATTATCAGTAATTTCAAGCTGTTATTGTCGAGCATTTTGTTTTTATTGATGATAATTCTCGCTAGCTCGGCCCATCGTACTTAGCAAGTATGCAACGCCCTTGAAACTTGGAATTGATAATGATCCTCTTCCACCCCATTTTCTTGACTTTAATTCAATTCAACATGTATTGAATTTATTGGGTAAATATTAGGCAACTGTCAGATATTCTTCCCATTTTATGGGTATAAATCCCAGAAGATGTGATCGACCATATATGTCATCAGAAGCATGCAGACGTAGCTAGAGTAATTGAAGTAATTAAAGTGAGAGGCCAGAATACATGGTACTGATGATAGGTTTAGGGCATTGTTGGTTTCTCACTATTAAACACTTCTTGAACTAAAATTGGTTTCCCTTGCTTTTTCATAACCAAATTAAGCAAAAAGTTTAATAAAGAAGTTGTCAATCGCTCCATAATGATTTTTTTGTTCAATTCTTCCATGAAAATATGGAATATCCTTAATTTTCTGTTCACAGTATATTTTACAATAGGGAGCAAATAATTCTGGAGAAAATAATTCAATTTCCGAAACATTTTTATACGGTTATTTTGTTTTGATTTTTCAATAAATAATCTAAACTTATTGTTAAAATTTATTGAATTAAATACAATTGTCAGAAAGAAAATAACAATTAATTGACAAGATGGTAATGCAAATAACAAAGAAATAAATAAAAGCAGAAAAAGTGAAGAATGATGGTAATACTGTCAAGGATGATCAGTTGTCGTTGCATTAAAATATGTAAGAAATAATTGTAACATTCCAGCAATGGTCAACACTATATATTATTCTAGTATAGGCGTGTCGTGTCTGTAGAAAACATTAGTTATCGTTGTTGTCAAATGTTGTAAATGTTAGACTCTGCTCCCAAAAGTTGAGGCAAAACGAATCCATTAAGATGGTTCGAAACTATGCCGCAGCAACAATCGTAGCGATCGCCGCACCTACAGCAATTTGAAGAATTAAACTGTTCCCCTTTATAAAGTCCGCAACCGCAGCAATTTCCGTTTCTATTCCGCTGTAAGATGACGTGCTTTTATCTCAGGCGGCAACTGCTGCGGATTTAGCTATGGACAGCCAATGAAATTTTACAATTTTAATACCGATAAAGTAGATTCCATGTGCAATATCAAACCGTTCCGTTTCAGTGTTTTGTCGAAACGCCATTTTTTTTGTTTTGTATTTACTTCCTAATATTTCTAAATTATGTTTTGGTCACAGTACTAAATTGTGTTTTGTGCTAGTTAAAAAGTAGCTAGGCGCATGCGCGAATCATTCCGCAACGGCAATCGTACGAGTTTATAAATAATTGCAAATTTTTCTGAACTGATGCTGCTACAGGTGTGGCAACCTCAACTTCAGCGACAACAACTTTTGCGGCGTAGTTTATAAATTGAACTTACTAATATAGGCTTATATCATTTAAACAATTATTTGCAACAGATCGACTGGGGGTTTGTAAACGATTCATCTTTAAACATGATGCCAAATCTGAATTGTACTTAAATAACATTACTTCTGCTATAGACATGTTCTTCCTAGCAAAGTCAGACATTTTCAACAATGAAAAAAGAAATGAAATTAAATTATTAAATTAAATGTGAAAGTCCTATCTAAAAAATACATAAACACAAATGACATTATTTAAACAAGTTATATCATAATTATAGCTCGGTTTTTAGTGACGGATTTTATGCCGACAATGATAAAGAGAATTTTATTTAATTTTAAAATGTTAATCCGTAAGTTATATTTTTACACTAGCCAAATTTGGGGGTGACGTCACTATATTTTTCCTCATAACTAGTGAACGGCTGAAGAACATAGTTCATCGTGCAGTCAACGAGTGCGGACCTACCTAGTAGAGTGCAGCAGCCGATAGTGCGTGAACAGCGATAGAGAGCAGCAGAGCGAGCGACTGTAGTTTGGCAACGGTCTGTGCAGTCGTTGTTAACGAAAGTTAAACAACGTGCGGCACGGTCTGAAACCAGACTCGGTTACACCGAGGGATAAGAAAAACCAAGTGTTCTTTTCAGAACAAACTGTTTTTAATAAAGACTCCCACCTTGGAGTCACTCTCCTTGCCCTTTGTGCTAATAATTATTTTTATTTTTCAGCATTTCTAATAAATTTTGTTACAGGAAAGACAGGACGAGGAACAAAGACATCCATTCTGGGGAGGACAGAATGTCGGACTACGACGGGAACTCATCGGCTTCCGAGGCTAGTTCTACGAGGTCCAAGGCTTGCAGAAAGTCCGCCAAAATGCAAAGCCTAAAGGAGGAGAACAGGAAGCTCAGAGCCCAACTAGATGAACTCCTGGGGGAATTCAAAGCCTTCAGGATGGACGCTAGACAGCGAGAAGAAGCTGCAAGGCAGAGAGAGGAAATTGCGAGGCAGCGATACGAGGAGCAGGCAGCGCAACAACGCGAGGAGGCAGCGGAGCAGATTAAAAATCTGCTAGCTGCCATCGCGGACCTGAGAGCGCAGCAGCGAGCAAACGAGGTCCCAGCCCAGCAGACTGCGAACGTTCAAATGGACGAGGACCAATGCGAAGAAGAGGAACCCAGGTCAACGAAACCGGCTCCTAAACGTAAGAAGACGGCCAGGAGCAGCGACTCAGAGTCCGAAAAGGAGACCAGGGAGCCGGAAAGCACCGCAGTGGAGCCCCCAACCAGGAGAGGACCGGAACCAAGGGCCACTGGAGCGACCACCAGCCTGAAACCAGCGACAGCAGCGGAAGAGACACCAGCGGCAACGCAGGCGTCAAAACCGTCCAGGATACCGCCAGTCATCCTTCGAAGCAAGGATAAATGGAGCCATGTCAGCCTGCGGCTAAAGGAAGCCCGCATTAACTACGTCAAGGCCAAGCTAACCGGCGACGGGATAGCCATCGAGCCCAGCACCGCCGATGACTACCGGAAGCTGACCAGACTGCTAGCCACGGAGAAGCACGAGTACCATACGTACTCACTTCCTGAGGAACGACAGCTAAGAGTAGTGGTGCGAGGGATCCCCATGGGCGTGGAAAACGCAGACATCCAGAGGGACCTCATAGAGCAGGGTTTCGCGCCGTCATCAGTACAAAGGATGACAAGCAGGCGGACCAAGGCCCAGATGCCGTTGGTACTAGTACAAGTACCAAAGGATCAGGAGGCAATACTAAAGGTATCCAGATGCTGTTCACTGGTGGTACGAGTGGAGAGGCAGAAGGTGCAACAGGTAACCACGCAGTGTCACCGATGCCAGCGCTTCGGTCACGCACAAGGCAAGTGCACCGCACAGGCCAAGTGTGTGAAATGTGGAGGTTCCCATCACTCAGGGGACTGCACGAAGAAGAGGGACACACCAGCGAAGTGCGCAAACTGCGATGGAGCGCACCCAGCTAGCTACAGAGGTTGCCCGAAGTTCCCTAAAAAGACAGATGCCCCCGCCCTGAAGCAGACACCAAGGATGCAGCAGCAAGAGGCCAGGCGACCCACCGCTGGAGGACCGAGCTACGCAAAAGCAGCTCAAGGCAACAAGGCAGGGAAGGGTATCAGCCCTGCCAACAAACAACAAGCATCCTCTGAGGCGCAAAACCTCACTGCGATGCTACGACAAATGCAACAAATGTGCTCAGCAATGAGCGCATTTTTTGCACAAATGCCAGCATTTAATAACGCATAATGTCTTTTCAGGTGAAGCCGAACTTCCTGCAGATTGCCTCATGGAACGTCAACGGGCTACAAGGTAGAAAACTTGAAGTGGAGGAACTCCTAGCCCGGTTCGACATAGACGTGCTGGCACTACAGGAAACGAAGATGACGCCGCTGAAGACAGCGAACTTCCCAGGCTACCACGTTTACAGGAAGGACTACGATGGACCAAGACCAATGAGAGGGGTTGCCCTACTGGTAAAGAAGTCGATCGATCACCATCCCATTGTGCTGCCAGACATGGAAAACCTGGAAGCCACCGCCGTAGTAGTGTCAACGGCACGAAATGGCGACATCCAAGTGGTATCCTGCTATCAGCCGCCCCGAAGCCGGATCCTGGATACGGACCTGGACGCAATATTCCCGGACCGAACTCAGGTGTTGGCCATAGGGGATCTGAACGCCAAGTCACAGGAATGGAACAGCAGAGTCACCAACACTCAAGGACGAGATCTGCTGAGGTTCCTGGGACGTCACGCTGACAACATGCAGGCACTAGGACCCGACGAGCCGACACACGACAATGGGATCCATCGACCAGATGTGCTGGACATTGCCATAATGAAGGAGATGACCCTCAATGCAGATATCTCCACCAGGACCGAAGGTTCCACCGAGCACAACCCGATCTTCTTGGACCTAGGAGAAAAGGACAGTGTGGACACTGGAACCTTCACCAAAAGGAGGACAGACTGGGAAGTGTTCCGAGCAGCGCTACAAAGGAACATCGCACACATTCCCAGGATCGAATCCGAGGAGGACGTGGAGAGGGCCATCACCACCCTGGAGTACCAGATCCAGGAAGCGATGGAGGAGAGCACAACAGAGACGGAAACCAGAAGGGCACCAGCGCCGATGGCCAACCTCACGGAGGACATCAGGCAGCTGATACAGGACAGACGGAGGACAAAGAAACGGGCCCAAAGGACCAGACTCCCTGAGGACAGGCACGCATATAACACGCTGAACAGGCGAGTCAAAGCTGCCCTCCAGGAACACCGTCAAGAAGGATGGCAGCGCCACCTGGAATCGCTGGACCCACAGGACAGGAGCATCTGGAACACCCAACGTGCTCTGCGAAACAGGCCAAAACCGCTGCCCCCAATCCACGGAGAGAATGGGATTGTCTACACTCGCCAGGAAAAAGCCGAAGCATTCGCTGACAGCTTGGAACTGCAGTGTAGGGAAAATCAACTCGATGATGAGGATGAGGACTGGGTTGAGGACGTGGAGCGCAGAGTGCGCCGGATGCACCGCCTGCCAGATGAAGATCACATCCGCCCGACCACTCCAGAAGAGGTCAAGGAGATTCTAAGGAGCTTGAAGCCGAGGAAAGCTCCTGGATGTGACAGGATCGGAAACATCGCCCTCAAGAAGCTACCCAGGAAAGGAGTGGCAGCCCTGGTGAATATCATCAATGGGATCTTGAGGCTCAGATACTTTCCGGACAGGTGGAAGAAGGCCGACGTCATCGTCATCCCGAAACCAGGTAAGGATCTAATCTTTCCCTCTTCTTACAGGCCCATCAGTCTACTCTCCGCCGTGAGCAAGGTAGCTGAGCGAGTCATCTTGAGAAGACTGGAAGAGGAAACCGAAGAGCTCCAAATCATCCCGGATGAACAGTTCGCGTACAGGTCAGGACACAGTACGGAACTCCAAGTGCTCAGGATCACTGAAGAAGTCACCAAGGGTTTCAACCAAAATCAGGTCACGGCAGCACTTCTCCTGGATGTTGCGAAGGCTTTCGACAGGGTCTGGCACGATGGTCTACTAGCTAAAATGATGAGTATGGGTTATCCCATTGCACTCGTCAAACTAGTTAGATCGTATCTGCACGGAAGACAGATGCGAGTGAAGATCAGGGACTGTGTGTCCACTTATCGACCGATGGAAGCCGGAGTCCCCCAAGGCTCTGTGCTGTCACCCCATCTGTTCGCTGTCTTCACCTCTGATCTCCCAAGGGCCGAGGGCACCGCTATGGCGCTCTACGCGGACGACACGGCCCTCACGGCAAGATCCTGGAGAGCGAGAACAGCCACCAGAAGACTCCAAGAGGCAGCCTCTCTTCTGGAAGAATGGTGTATCAAGTGGAAAGTCGCCGTCAACGCGGAGAAAAGCCAGACGATTCTCTTCAGGAAAGGACGCAAGGAAACCCCCACAGGACATGTTTCCATGTTTGGTGAAGACATCCAATGGCACGATTCCGTCAAATACCTTGGCGTAATCATGGACAAAGGCCTGACATGGAGACAGAACACCGAAGCCATCGTGGTAAAGGCCAAGCGGACGAGAGCTCTGATCTACCCAATGGTAGGGAACCACAGCAGGCTCAGTCTGAGGAACAAGCTTCTGCTAGTCAAAGCCCTCATCAGACCACAGCTGACCTACGCCTCCGTAGCATGGGGATACCAAGCGAAGACCTATCTGAAGAAGATCCAAGCCGTGGAAAACGTGGCCATCAGGACGGCGGTGAGCGCACCATGGTACGTTAGAAACGCTGACATCTTCAGGGACCTGGAGTACACACCAGTCACCGAAATCATCCGGGATAGAGCGAAGAAACTGTACACCTTGGCCGAGGAGCACAGGAACCCGCTGATCAGGGAGGCCACCTCCTATGATCCGGCCGACGCACCGAGGCACAAGAGGCCGAAAGTACAGTTACTGGATAATGGGTGAGTATAACTAATCCTTTTCTTACAGATGGACCAAACCACGGAAAAGACACGACTAACCAACCATCTTACCACAGACCTTGCGGGCGCCGGTCAGTAAGCCGACCAGTGTCCGTTGTCCCCCCTGGCTCCGTGAAGGACGAAAGTGCTAAGAAAGCACTTAGGCCTTCACCTCCTTGAGCTACAGAGCTCATCCTCACCTTGTCCGATGATCCAGATGACAATGTGTCAACTGACACTTTGTGTACTGGCAGTCAATCCCAAGTCAAAAAATATCCGCACAGTTCCTGACAGACAGATGACAACCCCCGGGGGTGACAAGCTGGCGAAGAAAGAAGACGAAGACAGAAGAGCGCCAGAAGAGGCCCTAGCCAGCAGGGTTCATCAGCCAGGACCCAGGGAGGTTAGCCGAAATCTTCGGCACCGCTCACATTTGTGAGTGGGGCCGTTTGTAAAGTAAGCTAACCCGCCCTGCACGAGGCCGGTCCAGGTCTACAGCGATGACTAGGGTAAAAAGGCAATAGTCCTGCCTGGCCCTAGCATCCGAGACCGTCATCAAGCCAAAAGGATATTGGCGCGCGGCTGAAGATATCAAAGTTCTGTAAAGATATATTGGTGAATGTAACACAAACACACAAATTTATTTTTAACTAGCGATCACAAGAGTAAAAGCATACTATTAATATTTTTTTTTTTTACTTTTCTGGCTTCGGAAACTAGGTTCGATCAGCCAGTATTTGTTGTAAATGTTCCGGAGTTAATCTCTGGCGCCTCATTAAAAATCCATTTGTATTGTGAGAAGAACCGTTCAACGTCGACAGATGTAATTGGCGCATACTTAAAATATGTAAACTTTTTTAGGCTCCACATTTATGTCTTGTTGCAAAAAAAGTCTACTTCCTTGCCATTTAAAGGATTATCTGCTACTTCGCAGACTGATGCCCCGGGAAATTCAAAAACAAAAAGAAAAGTTTTGAAAAAATCTTTAAAAGGTCGAATAGGTGTTAAATATGTAAAGCATAAACTGATAAAACCAAAAAAATTCTTATAATTCGTGAAGGGAGATCGAATAGATGTTAAATATGTCAGGTATAAACTGACAAAACCAAAAAGTCCATATAACTCGTGAATGGACGTAGACATCGAAAAAATAAATGGAAAAACACCTCCACATCTCCTCTGTCGATTTTGTTAGTCTGCTGGAAAAGTCTTAGTCTGTTTGGATTAAAAACAAAAAAAAAATAAAAATAAAAAAAATTCTTTAAAAGATCATGAATACGTGAAGTATAAACTGAAAACACCAAACAGTCCGTGTGTATATAACTCGTGAACGAATGTAAATATCGAGAAATAAATGAAAAAACACCAATACACATCCCCTGTCAGCTTTGACAGCGTACTATTCTGTACAAAAGTCTCAGTCCCCTTGGACGAAAGACAAAAAAAGTTTTGAAAAAATTCTTTTAGAGATCGAATAGATTTTTGTTGGCTGGGCACATGTGCTTTAATTGCCAGTTACGTCTCTGCTGTAAAGACATTTAATTGTTTTTTTGTAAGGGTTACTCGACGGTAGTGGTTTCAATCTCGTACCTAATGCCCTTTTGGTTCCTAATTTTTTGTTTATAGATAGAATACCGCCAGTGCTCTTCGATAGAGTGTTTATAATAAATTGACTTAATCGACATTGGATATTACGAAATTCGCTAAAGAAATTACATGGTAAGATATATTGTGTCATACATGTATGAACATATTTACGCGCTGGCACATGACCTACAACCAATGCTGATGTTGACGTCATCAATAATTAAATTTCGAGCTCTAATCAGATAAATAAGAAAATGCTCCCTGAACAAATAACTGCTAATAGGTAGGTATTTGCAATTGCACAACAATATTTAATTAAACCATAAATAACTCCTGTAATTTAAAATTATAATAGTCTTAATCCGAATGAAACACTATTTCTATTTGCATTTAAAATTACTTATACTGTTTGTTCTTTCATTGTGATAAAAATTGTTCTAATTCTAATAATTTCATTTTATTACTTGACACAACTATAAATATAACGTATCTTATATATTTCGTCACCTCAGATAAAGTACCGTATAATATGGACAAAGTTTTTGACAATCATTCCCTAAAATTTTTGAGATTAGTTTTAATTTTACTGCATTAATATTATGTCGTATTAAGAGTATATCGTAATAAAAAAATATAATTTTTCAAAATTTAAAAATCCATATTGCAGTAATTTTTCTAAAAATATATACATAATTTTCATCTCCTTTAATAACTACATATTTGCACCGACACAAACGATAAACAGAGATGTTTCCAAAATATTTCGTAACACCGTAATGTGATGAAAAGTTCCTGGTCCTTAAAATAGATCCTTGTTGATTTACTCAATAGATACCATAATGATAATGATGATAAGGAGATATCACTACATTCTATACGGTTTTCGCCAGGTGCATTTTATAAACTTAAAAAAAATCATTTTGTTATTCACAGCCATTGTAGAGGTGAGGTGTGAGACAGAAAATGATACGAAATCCATTGAAAACATTTAATACAATTGCAACTCATTTACAAGATTTTAACATCGTATGTGCGTTATATACTGTGTGTAAAACGATTTATGTGGCCAACTGTTAACAAAGACCGATTGAACAAACGAGATGCACGTAATAGTGTGCGTGTATTGTAGCTGGCTAGTGAGGCACAGACTGAGCCTGTCATTACGTTCGCTGGGTGTGTCTTATTCCATCTCATTTTATCCTAGTTCGCAGTTATCGCTCGTATTCTTTTTCAAACTGGCCACACTTGGCGCTAGACATATGATTTAAATATTTACTTTGAATTAAATATTAGATTTTTAGGAGATACTTTTTTGATACATTAAATGTTTTGAAGTCCAGCGAAAATGAGGTATACCTTGTGTAAAACGGCTAATGTGGCCAAATGTTAACAAAGACCGATTGAAGAAGCGAGTTGGACGTAACAATGGGAGTATTTTGTAGGTGGCTGGTGAATCACAGACTGAGCCTGTCATTACGTTCGCTGGGTGTGTCTTATTTCTACGGTTCATAAACAAAACGGTTGTCGCATTTAATAAAATTATGGCGGGGGGACACGTCAATGACATCACAAAGGCCTTTTTCGCTTTTCGTTCGAAGTGTTTATTTTTGCATTTGTGTTATGTTAAGTTTTTAATACTGGTTTTTTTCTATTTCTGAATACTTTACGAATACTTTATAAATAAGGTTAAAAACTTAAAATTACAGAAATGCAAAAATAAACACTTCGAACGAATAGTGAAAATGCCCTTTATGACATCATTGATGTTTCCCCTCACCATAATTTTATTAAATGCGACAACGGTATTGTTTATTAACCGTGTCTTATTCCATCTCATTTCATCCTAGTTCGCAGCCATTGCTCGTATTCTTTCACTAACTGGCCACACGGCGATAGACATAAGATATAAATTAGTGCTGGCAAAAACCGTAAAAAGTGAAACCGGTTAATCGGTTTCCTCAAAAACCGGTTCAGATAAAACCGGTTATCCAAATGTAGATCTAAACCTGTTAACCGGGTAACCGGATAGTCGAATAATGATTACTCGGATATCGGTTATCCGAATAATCGACTATTTGAATATCCAAAAAACCGGCTTTTCAGTTATCCGAAAACTGGTTAATCGGATACTTGAAAAAAGCGATTAATAAAAAACATATTAGATTGAGTTTATAATTTAGATTTTAGAAGAAATAGCGATCACAAAAGTGAAATTATATTGTATATTGTCTATTGTCTATTGAGAGGGCATGGTACCCGAGTGTGTAAAACGCTTATAGCTATTTACTCGGTACCGAATATCAATGGTTTGAATCCATCCCATAGCAAGCTGGAAATTTTATTTGTAATTTGTTTCGGATTATAAGATGGGAGAGAACTGTCGATGCCCTAGATGTGGTTCGGACTCCACAATAAACTGTAGGACCTCATTCCTGTTTACTCAACACAAAATCCTAGGATTTTCTGGGAGTTACTTCGGTGACTTGAGAGGTGATTAGGAAAATATTTTAAGAAAATAAAAGTTTTCTTTATAGTTATTTATTTGTGGTATCCTGTAATGTTTCTTCTCACCTTCTTTTTAGCCACTGTCCTATAAATTATTTAAAAAAAAATTAAGTAAACCTCTGCGCCAAAAAGATTAATCTATGAAAACATTTAAACAGAAAACTGTTGTGTTTGAAATTGCTAAAAAAGTAATAAAAGAAATTTTTCTCTAATTTTGAGAACTGAATCGGAGCAATTATTGCATACGAGACGAGACTTTGAAGTTGAAAATAAAAACTGTAAAGAAAAGAGTGAAGGGATTGTTTTCCTACTTTTATTTTGAGCACGCACACACGGCGTACGCCATCCATAACGAAAGTCGAGCTAGAATTTTTAGTATTATGGTTGTGTATTATTGTGTTTAGTTAATATTGGCAAACTACGGCAAAAATGACAAAAACAAAATATATCAGGTTTTATGTAAATTCTAAACTAAATAGGCGTCGGTGACCACCTGCCGCCTGAAAGGAAGAAATGCATATTTAATGATTATCCGAATAGTCAGTTATTGGAATAACTAGTTATAAGAATATTCGGTCATCTGAATAACCGATTTTTCGAATAACCAGTTATTCGAATAACCGGGTAACCTAGTAACCGGTTTTCGATTTTGCACAAAACCGCGAATAATCCAAAATAGATTAACCGGTTATCCAGAAAACCAATTTCAGTTGCCAGCGCTAATATAAATGGTATCAATCTGTGAAATAATCGTGTCTGTGGAACTCTAATGGCAGTTTGAAATCTAGAAAATTTTCTACTCTATCAACTTCTTGTTTTTGAAACTAAAAAACATTGTTCCTTTTATCTGCACTATGCAAAACTCAAACATTTGCAAATATGTCACAATATAGTTAGAAAGCGTTTTCTGTAAAATTGCCTTTGTCACTTTTTTTGTTTACAGTTCCCCCGATTCCATTGCATGGACTTTGGAAAGTGGCAAAGAAATATCACTGATTTTAAATCAAAATCTTCCTCGTGGAGCACAAGTCCAGAGATGTTTTCGGTATTGTGTTCTAGTGAGTCTCTTATAGTGATAGTGATTATACAATATCATTGACTTTTAATTACTCCATCAGATATGACGTGTGTGACAAAGGAAGCCTGAGAGTTAATCCAATGATAAGATTGAACTTCATTTTGAATTAAAACAGAAAAATTTTCGGAGAAATCGCCCATGACAATACATTCTTCATTTTTCAGAGATTGTTTGCTTTAATTCAGAAATTTTCTATGAAATATAACGATGCCCTTTAATTTCTGTAAATTTTTTACAAGCTTCTCTGAATAATTTTGAAATGGAAGAACAAACCTTACCAGTTCTTACCTATCCGTAGAAACCTGCTGCATAGATGTTTTAGTGACTGATAGCGACCTGCAAAGCAGGTACCAAGAGTTGTGACCTCTAACCCTGGTGGGCTAAACTGTATCCTGCATAACACTTACAGGAAACAACTACTCAGCGGCCTGCATTGAATCTATGATGTCTGATGGGTAGTAGCAAAGACCACCAGAGGGATACACTTATCACTCACTATGTCTTTCTTGCTTAGTATGCTTTAGGCTAGCCTGGTTTGCTATTATTATTTGTTTTTTTCCATTATTTATGGCATACTGACGAGAACATAACAAGTTGGAAACCGATCTATGTCTAGTGAGGAAATGATAAATGATTTTAGCTACCAAACATGACTTGCAGGTTTAATTCAATGCAGGTCGGGGCTTTTGTCCGCTGAGTATTTGTTTCCTGTAAGTCTTATTCAGGATATAGTTTAGCCCACCAGGGTTAGAGGTCACAGCTCTTGGTACATGCTTTGCAGGTCGCTATCAGTCACTAAGACATCTATCGTGTCTAACGGGTAGTAGCATTGACTACCAGAAGGATACACTTATCACTCACTATGTCTGTCTTGCACTTGCATAGTCTGCTTTAGGCTAGCCTGGTTTGCTATTATTATTTGTCTTTTATATTACTTATGGCATACTGACGAGAACATAATAAGTTCGAAACCGGTCTATGTCTAGTGAGAAATTGAAAATGATTTTAGCTACCAAACATGACTTGCAAGTTTAATTCATTGCAGGTAGGGGCTTTTGTCCACTGAGTAGTGGTTTTCTGTGAGTCTTATTCATGAATGAATGTGATATTAAATGTATATTTAATTTTGACAATATACAAAGTAGTGCAGCATCGACCACTTCATGAATTCACATAGAATGGACCCTGGATTAAAGTAATTATCGGTTCATCGATTATCATCATTCATCAAGCAAACCAATCTAGTCATGCTGTGCACTGCTTTCGTGTAATTAGGGAGAGCTATCCAGAAGAAAATGTTCAGCTTCACCTCACCTTATGAGTGAACGGTATTTGATAGTAATTCATGTTTTAATTTTGATATTTGAGAAGATAACAAAAATATAGTGTATCTAAAAACGACGAATTAAAAATAAAATACATTTTATTTAAAGAATTGGGTTAAAATTAAATTCAACCACATTTTCGATATCTTAACAACATTGATGGATGCCGATTTACTTGAACCATTAGGTTTATAATAAATAAAGCGAATTACAGATATCTCAAACTCAACAGGTTTCTTGCATCATTAAATTTAATCCCTTATACTTTCACAAGGTTAAAGAACTTTTAAAAATTTGCTATGATATCAACTTGCAAGGCGCAATGGGTATCAAAATAGTTATACAATATATGCATTAATGGAAGCCAGACTGAGTAAAAATTCTTGCCCAATATAATCAGTTCAACTAATTCGGATCTGTTATCAGATGAATCTTAAACATTAAATCACACTACCTGTCTACCTACCGTAACCTACCTACAACTTAAATCGATATGTAGTGGAATTTTTCACTATCAGAATTTAAGATCCATGGATAAGTTTAAGATCAAATAATGAAATAAGGACGCAATGCTTTTGAGTATAATCGATTTAAAACCTTTATTACATGCTCTAAAATGCATTGCAGATTTTTATGTTTTATCTTGCCAATTTTTTTTAGGTGAATCATATCGGACTAGAATACTCAAAATTGGTTGTAAATAAGCATAAGAAAGTATAACTTCTAAATCACCATAACAAATTTATTGCGAAATAAAACGTAAAAATCGCTCCACTACAATGTATTTGGAGCATGTAATGAAGTTTTCAAATCGATTTTACTTAAAAAATGGTGGGTCCTATCGAACTTTAGTAAGGGTGCTTTTTCTCGAAAAAAGCTTTTGAGATTTCATAATTTCATGTCAAAAACTAAAAAAAATTGCGTGCAATCAAGTTGGGGTCATATCTACCCTCCATACCCCGAGTTTGACACACCCCTAAATAATACTTTCAGACGATTGTGATTCTGTATTGTTAAGCAGAAAAAGGTTAGTAACTGTGCATAATTTCATTATTTGATTTTAAACCGTTTCGCAGATATTTAAGAAAAAACATTCTCAGGGGCTCATCGTTAAGGGACTGTAGTAGTTCCCTTTAGAAGCAATTTAGAGAAAAACTTTATTAATGCTTTCGTCATCATTTGACTTGCTCTATATACTTCTAACCAATGAATACTTATTTCGAAAACACCTTGTATAACAGGTAATAAAATAGGATTTAAAAAAATGTATACAGGGTTTTCCAAAAAATGCGCGACATATCCGATAGAATGAAAACTATTAACCGCAGAAATAGTTATAGGAAGTAAAATGTTTAGACTGACTTGTTCTTGATTTTCCATTCCTTAATTTAATTTCACATATATACAGGGTGAGCAAGAATTAAGAAAAATGATATTTCCTTCCAGGTAAACTTTTTACATCGTGTATCAAAAATTGTGTAAGGAAAAATTATCTTAGAATCCAATTTGATGGCAATGCCAAATATAGGATTATTATTCTTGTTATTTTTCAAAATTTTAACCCGTCGACAATATCTCGATAAAATATAAACTATCCGGTTTAGAAAAAAAGTAATATGTAGACAAATTTTTACGTTGATATTCTTGATTTTCTATTTTTTCTTTTTATTTAATTTTAGGAATGTATACAAAATTAGTTTGAAATTAATGTCCACTTGTCAATTATCAGCTAGTCAGCATATAATTTAAGCAATGAGGGTTATGGTCAAGCATCATGTGATAATTTGTTAAAGCACTTTAATTAATTTATTAATGCATAATCGAATATTGCAGTAGCTAATCTAGTCAAAAATTTTGAGCCAACCTGTCAAGTTGCGAACATAAAAACTCTGTGCGTCTTCGTAGTGCACGGTTAGTCGAAAACATAGCCACAGTTGATGAAAATGATCCAAAGCTTTCAATTCGAAGACCTTTACAATAATTGTGCAAAAACTAGCCTGCATCGAATTTTGAGTAAAGATTTTGGTTTGCACCCTACGAAGTCCAGATGACGCAAGAATTGAAACCAGCAGACCATGCAACGTTGTGAGTTCACTGATTGTTTTCTGGAGTATTCGGATTATCCGGATTTTTTTGTTAAATCATTCTAAGTGACGAAGTTTACTTCCATATTAGTATTAATAAGCAATATCCACCAGTAATACACGAATATTCTCTGTATCCACAACGCATGACAGTTTGCAGTTTTTGGGCCAGTAGATGCATCAAGGCCAGTTTTTTAAGACGGTGCGGGAAATGTAGTTACTGTGAATAGGGAGGTATTGCTTCACAATAACCAACTTTTTATGGCACGAATTGGAAGAAATGGATTTGAATGATCTTTACTTTTAAGAAGATGGCGCCACATGTCACAAAAGTCAAAACAATACAGTCATTGCTTTCGAAATTTCCATGTCGCGTTTTTTCTCGAAATGGCGATACCAATTGGTCTCCAAGATCCTCTGGATTATTTCCTTTGGATCTACATGAGGGGAAAAGTATTCGTTACCAATCCTCAAACGATTAATAACTTTAAGGGCAATATTCGAACTGTTATTCAAGAAATTAAGCCAGTTTATAAAAAAAAGTGATGAACAACTTTGCCGAAAGTCGAGGCGGACATTTGAGTGTTATTATATTGAAGACATAACCCATACCAATAATATAAATGTATATTTAATGATTCTCCTAAATAAAAACGTAAGTTTACCGGGATTTTAATCGAATAAGAACTTTACTTGTATACAATAATTCAATCGGCTTATTTGAGAACCTTAAAATTTAATTAAAGTAATTAATATTTTTATAAGTACTATCTGGTAGGGGAAGAAGAGCCGCGGAAAGAATGTGATTTCAGCATTCCATTCACATTTAAGCGTAAATGAAATAAATGGATTAATACATGGCAAATTTTTGTGATCGTTTGCATTGGGAGAGGTATTATATTCCTAGTATATGGTTTCACAGAAAGCTGGCGACTTATCGGAAAAACTCTCCCTTGCCGCTCTGGCTTACTTACGTCCGGTTGGACAGTAAATATATTCATATTCTATAGAAAGCAAACATTTTGAAAGTAGGATAAGTAAATTTGATTTTACAACAATCAATTTTTTTATGCTCAGTGAAACGTCAGTCAATTCCTTATTTAGGTGCCACATTACACTTATACACGTATTATTATAAAAAAAACAATAGAAAGACGCCTGAGCAAATGGAAAAAACAAAATTTCTAGAAGGTGAAAACAGCTATCACCTGATGTTTACTAACCGCGTGATACGTCACTCGGTTAGTAAAGATGGCGTCGAATCTATACAATATTGTCTCTAGTTTATTGTACATCATGTGTAGAGCTCGTATCTCGAATGACATTGACATAAAAGTCAGAAACGGCATAGGAGGGTAGTACGAAATTATAAAAAATTCTTTCTTTTTGTAGTTTATTGCCGATTCAACTGGAAGAGGTTATACTTTTCTTAAGGTGCTGAAAAGCTGTAAAATGTATTTTCGTGAATTGCTCAATATCTTAGGCCCAATGAAATAACAACTTGGTTTTTGCTCACAAAGGCTACTCATAAAAACATAAGGCACCGCAAAAAAGTGAGCGAAATCTATGGGAGATAGAGGCTTTATTTTCCTCAATATCTTAGGCCCAATGAGATAACAACTAGCTTTTTGCTCACCAAGGCTACTCATAAAAACATAAGGCACCGCAAGAAAGTGAGCGAAGTCTATGGGAGATAGAGGGTTTGTTTTCCCCCTAGAATCACGGTACCCCGCAAGATATTTCCTGGCGAATCCAATAAAACAAGTTTCAACCCTTTATTTGTAATAGGGGATGAGATATTCAATTTTTACATCTTCCAACTCTAATTTGCAACATAAAATGCTAAATATCTCGGTTCGTATGGAAGATTGAGGGTTGATTTTTTCCCTAGAACACTGATGCCCCGTAGGATTTTTCCTGGCAGATCGAATAAAAGATGTTCGAACCCCCCTATCTGCAATAGGGGTTGAAATATTGAATTTATTATACTTTCATTACTCATTTTCAGTACAAAATGCTAAATATGTCAGCTCCTATGAAGGATAGAGGGAGGGGTTCATTGCTGACAAAACTTTTAACATATTGTCCCGAATTCCACGCGGACGAAGTCGCGGGTAAAGATCTAGTTACGTGTAAGTAGAGACCGGATTTGGGTTGAACATAGCAAAAAATAATATTTAGTATTTGCCATATTACCGCATAAAGCGGTACATTACTTTACATTGCACTTTGTTAAATTTTGCTATAAACATTAAGCCAGCGCATAATTATCTTTTAACTATGTTGAAGGTCAGAGACTCTTTTTTATCTCTTGAGAAACGTAAACATCCGAATAAAAGTTCGCACGAATTTTCACTGTGGTTTATAAAATAAAAATTATGTATTTAACGATGATTGGGCTTGTGCAGCAATAATAGTGCCGATGCAACTTTACAGAAGAACATATAAAAGAACATACAAAATAAGAATTATGTGTTTAACGATGTTTGAGCTACTGTAGCAATAATAGTGACCGATGTACAGAAGTATTAGAGAACTGCTTTTTTATGATTTACAACTAAAAATAAAATAGTTTACTAGTAATGACAATACATGGAGAAATCAGAAATATCACTAATATCATGTAATTCAGAAACTCTCTATCTGGAAATGTCATCCCAAATACGGGTTCGATTTATGTGTAAAAAAATAGTGTTAAATCCAGTACTTGTGTATTTATTTTTTTATTAAATTAGACATATGAACATTTCGCCATAATATATAAAAATAAATAAATAACTGAAAATTATGAATGTACTAAAATAAATCGCAGTGTAAGAGATTATAAAAATTAACGTTTCGGTAAAATTATTTGTTTTTGATTCCTAAAAATAATATGATGTATTAAAAATGTCAATATTGTTGTGTAATGGAGTAGTGTTTAAACAATTATGCTAATTAAATTTTATTTATTTGTTTATTTATTTAGCAGGACTTAAAACTAATGTACTCTAGCCTATACAAATTTTATACAGGGCGATTCCTTTATCTTTCTACAAGCCGTAACAGCTAAACCATTGCAAATATATAAATATGGAATTTGGAATATCATCTAGTGACCTAGAGTAGACCGCACTTTTAATGCATTCACCTCACTTCTGCTTTAACCGAAAATGAAAACAACTTGCTTATTTTAAATGGAACACTTTGTATGTTATTACAATATCGGAAAAACGTTAAATTCTGATTAAATTAATGGCACATACTTGGGGTCTACCGTAAATATTAAAGAAATGCCGTGGATTAAATATCACCATATCGTGACATGTAGAAATTAAAAAATGTTGGTCATGACTAGAGTCCGGATTCGAGGGGTGCATTACTATATTTTCCCACAAATATTGTACCAAACTTTAACTCTAGGAAATCGTTTATTCATCGTTCTACAGTACTTCGAGAGGGAAGTGGACGCGACATTTTTAAAATGTTCCACGACAATATTCTCAATGTACCCTTCGGATCCGGGCTATGGTCATGACAAACAGTAAACCGATGTTAATTCGTTTTAATTACAACCTCAGTAATCTCAAAATTAAAAATTGAAAATTAATCCAAGACTTATACGACAAACTGTAAATTGTCTTAGTTACTGTTAAAGTTTGTTAGTATTGTCATTACTATTTTATCATTACTGTTGTAGTTTCTTTTTAGTTGTGTATTTTAGTATTTTTCAATAATAAAAATGTCTGATGTCAATGACACAATGACTTTTAATTTTAAAATTTTTATAATTACACGACATGGTGTTATTTAACCCTCTGTATATGTTTAGATACTTAGGATAGACCCCGTAAGGTCATTAATTTTATCAGAATTAAGCACTTTTCCGATATTGCAATAATATATAAGGTGTTCCATTTAAAACAAGCAAGTTAAATAAGCAAGTTGGTTTCATTTACAATTAAACCAAAAGTGACGAAATTCCAGCAAGAGTGCAGCCTGGACCCCTATACAAATCGAGACAACCCACTAGGTATACGACTAGAGGTATGCGCAGTTTACAATCGATCGTCTATTGCCACGGTGCATGAGGCGATCGCAGCGCGAATGCCAGAAAGGGCTTTTACAGTAGATTAGAATATTGCCTTACTCAAGAAGGAGGTTTTTTTGAGCATCTAATTTGAATTATTTATTTATTTATTTAGTACAGATTTGGATTAGACGACCGTTTAATAAAAAAAAACAGAAATTTTTAATTTAACCAGAGAATGCATTTACGTAATCAAAAAAGACAAACTCGTTTTTAAATTCAAGCTTTCGAAACTTTATTGTTTCTTCTTCAGGGATTCTACAAAAAATTGTGAAAACTACGAATTATTCTAATAAAGTGGAAAGGTACTTACTAAAATGAGGTTATAAATGAAACAAACAGGAAAACTAGTTCCTTACATTATGAAAAACATTTTTTACTGAAGGGTAATGACGTAAATCATTAATTTGTAGGTTGTTGAGAAATCAAAACTGGAATAATTAAAACAATCTGAGACCACTAGCTACCTGTCACTCTACAACAAGTAATGTTGTGTAAAAACACAAAAAACCTCCGTCTTGTGTGAGAGAGAGGGGACATTAGTGGGTTATTTGCCACCTTAAAGAATAAATGTCTACTAGCTATTGAAATGTACTATATAGGGTCTTTGCTCTCTTATGGTTGTTCGCATAAGAATATAGTAAATAGGTGTAAATAACGCACAGACCTTCTATGTCTGTTCTGGCATCCATCGTTATTCATTTAAGATGTGACACATTTCCAAAAAATTTCTCTTTCCGTAGTTTTTTTCATAATCCAAAATTTTAACTTCATTGTAATTAATATAATGATTTTGTAATAATGCATGTTTTGCTAACATGCATGATTCTTTATTGTGTTTGACGTCACTCCTGTGTGATGTAATTCTATCTTTTACTTTTCTACAAGTTTGGCCTATGTATTTTTTTCACAATCTTCACAAGGGATGCAGTACACTACATTGGAATAATTCATAATATCATCTTGATCTTTTAATTTCGTAAAGAACTTATTGATGGTTATTTTATTATTTTTGAAAGCTAATCAATAATCAACAATCATCTAAGAGGAAGTAGCTGAGATGGAAGAAATTCAGATTCCAGAGCCAGGAGTAATTTAACCTGTACTCAACGTTCTTTCCGAATTCGGGGAAAATCAAAACGTCTCAGTTCGTAACATCCATGAAGGGGAATTGTTAGAGATTTGTACTCTTTGCGTCACTAGGCAATATGTCAAGCAAAACAATTTTGAAATAATAATTAATATGGATTTGGAATAAACAAAAGAATTTTAATCGTCGTCGCGCGTCGTCAGAAATTGAAAGAACCTGTTAAACAATTTTAAAACAACATTTTACCCCATATCCATTTTTAGTAAGAGGTGTGACTACCATTGCCAAATCCTCCAAGCATGTCTTGGAGGATTTGAGTGCACACTGATGCATGGTAGTCGAATGGGTAAATCGTTTATAGATATTTACTCGGTATCGAAGGTCGATGATACGATTCCATCCTGGAGCAAGTGAGAAATTTTATTTGTAATTTATTTCGGACTAAGATGGGAAAGGGAATTGTCGATGCCCTAGATGTGGTTCGGACTCTACAATAAACTGTAGGGTCTCGTCTCTCTTTACTCAACACAGAATCCTAGGTTTTTCTGGGGTTACTTCGGTGACTTAAGAGGCGGTTGAGAAAACAAGAACACAGAAAACAAAAGGATAGTATCTTTATCAGCTCCTGTAAGGGTTTTGGTCTTCGCATACAGTCATTTAGTATTCATAGTTCCATGTATTTTCAGATATAGATAGCAAGGAGTCATAAATATTGAATACCGCTGTTTCTAAGCGTTTCCAGGTATTGCGATTGAGCATTTATTTCCAAGAATTGAACCGTAGCACCGATTTTACTCGCGTTTAACTCGATACGAAAAGTAAAGAAACAGATACTGAGGCTAGGAGTTGGATGGGTAATAAATCCAGCGAAAAACAGCAGTCTCGCCCATCTTCTAGCGACTTGCATATTAACGTAAAACGCAGAAGCTATGCAATCTTAGGCGAGGATTGTATAGTGGTTATGCCATCCTTTGGAGGGTATGTAAATCAGACGGTCCCTTGTCTAAAAGATGTTTGACAAATAAAATATCCCTACCAATGGCGTCTGGTGAAATTTAGGTTATCTTTCTTAATATTGGAGCATGGAACCCAAGCGATCCTTTAAGGCATAACTATCAAAATCAGGTGGAAAATATATCGACAAGTTTCAAAATTCATAATAAAATATTGCTCTTCTATAGCTACATCTTTTTGAAATTTGCGCCGTGAAAAATTAATCTAAAATAAAATTAAAGTAGAAGTTCGGCAAAATATTAAGGTTAGGGTTGCACATCTCCTTGGTTAGCGGAAGTAGGCTAATGTTAAATAAATGATTAAATATACACATATCTGCCTGATAATTCACATGATGTTCCCAATAATGATATTTTCATAGATATGTGCATTCATGTTGCTCTTACAAATATATCATTCCGAGCTATAAGCAAACCATCTTGCCAACAATTTTTAGATATAGTATTGTGCGGAGATAATTTGGTGCTTTTTACAATGTGTCGTTTAGACTTGTTGGACTAATCAAACCGTGTTCTTTTGTGTAATGAGAACCAACATTGTCCGCACATCGCAGGAAACGTGTTAGTGGTGAATGTTATGTGTCAACGTGATAGAGAGGTCAACCATTATTTTTAGTTCATCGAAGTTGAAAAACGATAAATTATTTTTACACTGGCCCATACTATAGGCCTTGTACAAACTGTCACGGATTACCGGCTTTATCTGGACTACTAAGAAAAAATACTGAACACAATTTATGAACCCAGTGAATGTGATCTTGTACCCACTACAATTGCGCTCGCCTGTCTTCTAGAGTTAGTGAAAATCTTTTTATGATTCCTTTAGAAACCAAATTAACCTCAAAAAAAAAAACGCTTCTAACTGTATATATGTTTGTGCTTTAGTGTTATTATAAAGTCATCCAGTAGTATGTCTACAAATTAGGGACTCCTTTCTGATAACAATTCTGGCAGTATTAGGTCCCAACATTGTTGTGCCATAGAACCTCAACCCTAGTTCTAAAGCTCAGACTAGCCTAGAAGTTACACGTTCATTGAGATGAGATTGAAAATATCTGCCTTCAGCTAAATTGTCCACGCCCAGTCTTAATTATTCTAAGAAGTCTATTTCATCGTTTTAAATTTAAACTACATCTGTAAATAATTGAACACAAGATTATCAATATTTTGAATGATTGATTAAAATTCAATTTACTAGAATAATAAAGCATTTGGCTACAAAAATAATGAATAAATTTGTAAAAAACTTGTAGAAGCTTGGATTAGTTTTTTAATTTTTAGTGCATGATAAAAAAATTAACAGATTTGAGTAATAATCCTTTATTTGCAATATGCTTTTAGGAAGTTTGTTTGTTCCATATTCGCGTTTAAATTATTCATTTATCTGCTTTGTTATTATAGAATTTTAAAATAGTTTTCCTATTATTGTCATTTATTTTGTGACGATGTCAGATGTGAAATTTTCATCATTGTTCACCATTTCCATTACATGTTCACAAAACTCCATTGATCAGAAATTGGCCTTGGAAAATATTTCATAAATTTTTCTTAATTGGTATGAATGGTAAAAATTTTTCTGGAGACCGCTTCTTACCGTCCTTTCACTCGATTCTACCATTTCAGCAATTGCTCTGGAGGTAGGGCTGGGAAAAATAATCGATTAATCGAAAAATAATCGATTAATCGATTAATCAATCATTTGATTATTTCTTCTTATATAATCGATTAATCGATCATTTGATTAATCGATTAATCGATTATTTGATTAATCGATTATTTGATTAATTGATTAATCGATTATTTGATTAATCGATTATAATCGATTATGACTTTTGACAATCGCCCAGCCCTAATAATAGATATCAATCAAAATATTAAAAATAACAACTGTCCTTTATTTATTCTATCCTCATGATCTATTTTTTCACTTAATACAATTATTATAGTATTATAGTCATATAAATAAACAGTATGTAAATAAAACTGAAAATAACCCTAAGATGAATCCTACAGCTCCGTAAATTAGGGGTGGGCAAGAGAATCGAATAATCGATTAAGGCTGGTTAAAATCGACTATAATCGATTGATCTCTTTTACGATTAATAGATTATAACCGATTTTCGATTATACGATTATTTGATTAATCGATTAACCAAATAATCGATTAATCAAATAATCGATTAATCGATCATTTGATTAATCGATTATTTGATTAATCGATCTTCTGATTAATCGAATATTTAATTAATCGATTAATTGATTATTTGATTAATCTATTAATCGATTATAATCGATTAATCGAAATAATCGATTGTATTTCAATAATCGATAATCGATTATGACTTTTGACAATCGCCCAGCCCTATCTGGAAGAAATAATGAAATTTTCATTGACAGAAGCCGAAATCATTATTTTCGCCACTTCATTATCATTTGCCAGGACAAATTCTCGGTCATGGCTTCTGGGAGAAACGTATTTAATTTTTCGAAATTTCGTATGGTACAATTAATAGTTAATTTGGAAGGAGAAGGCCTATTTTGAAATGTTTCAAATAAGTCTTTAATTTCACAAATTTGGATTTTTTTCGGTAACATTATAAACGTCCATTTTCTGTTTTAAATGTTTCATAAACGTATTATTCTTTTTTTTTTTTTTTTAATATATGAAAGAAATTTGCTTTTTAATGTTTCAAACATATTTTATTAGAAACTCTACACGTGTTTCGGCTTTTTAGGCCTTTGTCAAGAGTACAGGGAATACTGAACAGTAAAATTTGTGTCCATTGCTTATATAACCACATCTGGTACCTACTATAAAACTATTGTAAAATATGTTTTTATAAGTTGAATATTACTTTATTTTTTAAATCTAAATTATTTTATTTAAAATATGGTGGCCGGTAAAAATTTGTTGTTCATTCGTTAAGTTTGTTATTTTTAACAGCTTTAGTTCTTTCTAATTGTTCTAATAGATCAAGTTTCTTTCCTTTCTTTTCTGAATGGAGTAATTTGACATTATTTAAATTTATAAAATGACTGTTTTCCATACAATGTGTTGACATGCCCGTACTATATACATTGTTTACAATAGATTTCCTGTGTTCATCGAATCGCTTTTTTACATTTCGTCCAGTTTGTCCAATCTATATAGCATCACAGTCACTACATTTTAACTCATATACTCCTGTTTTTTGTAGTTTTTCAGTTTTGTCTTTATTATTAATTCACATTTTACCTAAATTATTTTTATTTACTGAAATTGTTCTATATCCTAGTTTATTCAGTTTATTACTAACTCTATTGCTAATCTTAGGCCTATAATTAATACATTTATATCTCTTATTGCATTCCTGAGAGGAAGCGCCATAAAACTCTTTACATAAAGTTTTCTTTTGTTTGTTTTTTATTAGTTTATCTATTAGGTTTTCTTAGTGGAAATGTTAATAGACGATGTATGTAGCTGTCGAATGGTGCCGTTTTTATTTGCAATGATTGTTTAGAGTTACTATGAATTATTGTATCTGTAGGTTTACGATAAATGTCAAACTCTAATCTATTATTGATATTTTTTATATTAATGTCTAAAAAGTTTAAACCCTCGTCATTTTCCATTTCTAATGTGAATTGAATTTTCTGATTAAGTGAATTTGGAAGACCTAAGAATTTATTTAACTGCCTTTCCGTACCTTTCCAAATGCAAAACACATCATCTACATAACGGGTCCAGAAAAATATGTTTTCAACTAAAACGTTTTTTGTATTAAACAGTACATTTTCAAAATCGGATATAAAAATTTCAGCTAGTAAGGGAGATATGGGTAAACCCATTGGTAATCCGTCCAATAATTTATAAATTTCCCCGTTAAATTTAAAATAATTTTGGTTAGTACAATTTTTAATCATTAAATTTAGTTGGTTTTTAATGTCACTGTCAATAATGGAGTTATTTAGAAGTTTGTCTATTATTTTAAATAATGTCTGCAACGGGATTGACGTAAAAAGACTTTTTACGTCGAACGAAACTAATTTTTGAAACATTAAATAGCAAATTTCTTTCATATATTTAAAATATTTAATAATGTTTCACAAGGAGCCAACCGCAGAATCAGTTCAGTGTATTAAAACGTATTATTCTTTGCGGCAAAGATAATACAGTTTTTTACTATATTGAAAGGTTATCGAGAAGTAATTTCCTGCTACTCCAGTTTATAATAATCGCCCCAAGTGTATGGGCGTTGATAATTCATGTATCGTACTGAGTGACTTATTATTAATAAAATCATTCATTAAATATATAACTTACAGGTGTCCGAGAAACTCTTTTTTGGACCACCTTATGCGTCTATTAATATTTTTTTAATAGTACAAAATAATATTTAATGTTATATATTTATGATCCCATTAGTCTCATTATTTAGTTTAACCATGTAGTATCTAAGTAGAAAGCTGTTCACTGTGGATTTATATAACAGATATTGTTGTCACGAAATTGAAGAAGTTGAGAGATTTCTCTTGAAGATAATTAAGTTTTTTATGTTTATTTTCAAATCTTTAGTGCATCACTTGTTAAGGTAATGGTCATCTAATGAAGATATATGCAAAGAAATTATTGGCTATTATATTAAGACGTATTTCTTCAGATCATTATTATTATGGTGTAAACTAAGCATTTGCCTGTGGGCCTTTCCACTTATAACGAAGGCCAATTATGTTTATTAAACGGTGGAAAAATAATTATGCATTTATATCCAATTCACAACTCTGATCTCCCATATCGAAAGATAGTCTTTCTGTATACTGTGTGTATGGTTATTTGCCAGAAATATTTTTTTAACACACGTTCTCCGAGGAATTTTTTTTTTCAAAAAAAACCATCTCTTGTATTTTCGTACTTTTTATGTCAATGAGCCATTAATAATAATGATTACACCACCACCTTAAAACCCCGTATGAGCTCACTTAGAAGACCATAATGATACTGACAATAGAATCACTTTTATAAACTTAATCTCCTTAGAGAGCTGAACCGAAATTTATCAAAGTAATAATACCTATGGACTTAAATTTTGAGGTTTTCATTAATATAGTAACTTATTATTTTGATTTAGCATTTTCATCTAAATAAAATTTCCAGAAAATAGAAATAATGAAATGAATTAATTACACAGGCCTGCATGGTTTTAGGGGTCTACAATTTTTTTACATTTTTAGAGTAAGTAAGTCGTTCTGAACTCTGCAGTATTATTAGTTTTCGTGTATTACGCACTGTTTACTCTAAACATACATAAAGACATTATTAGTAATTAATACATATCTTTTTGAAATAAAATTGTTAAGGACCACTGCCTTTTAATCTAGATGTTTCTAGTTAGAACCAGAATATACACATAGTATTCGAAAAGCACATACTCATACAGCAGTCAGTAGTAAGTTAACTATGGTTGAACGTTTGTTTACAGTATAATAGCGTGATAAAGTTATTAAAAATTCGTCATGTCCTCAAGACATTGTAAAAACAGCGCCCATGTGTTTGGTTACATTTGTGGTTCATATACAGTTAAAAAAAAGACAAAGAAATATTACGGAATTCGTGAAAAGAAGTTATCATGCGTACTTTGGTGTAAAGCTTGAAGACCAAGACAAAACATGGGCGCCACACAGAGCTTATCATACATGTGTTGAATCGTTACGGAAGTGGACTCAAAATAAAAAGAAATCCTTACCTTTCGGCATACCAATGGTGTGGCGGGAACCCAGCAATCATGCAGAAGATTGTTACTTTTGCTTGTGTGACGTAAGTGGCTTTAATACTAAAAATAAGAAAAAATAATTTATCCGAATCTTCCATCAGCAATAAGGCCAGTAGCGCATGGGCCAGATGTACCTGTACCTGCTGTACCAGAGAATTATACTCTTTTGTCGTCTGATTCTGATTCGCAATTAGAAATTGAAGATTTGGATGAAGACTTTTCATTACAAAGTACTCAGCCTCAGCTTTTTACTCAGAATGAACTAAACGATTTATTTCATGACTTAGGACTTTCAAAAGAGTCTGCTGAACTTTTGGGATCTAGACTGCGTGAAAAGAATTTACTTCTTCCAGGAACGACTTTCTCATGGTATAGAAAACGTGAAACTGAATTTTTAGAATACTTTGATCAAGAGGGATCCCTTGTTTACTGCCATGATGTTCCAGGATTGGTTAGCCAGTTAGGAGCATGCATTTATGAACCAAAGGACTGGAGGTTGTTCATAGACTCATCTAAAATGAGTTTAAAGGGTGTATTGTTGCATAATTGTAATATATACGCATCAGTCCCGGTTGCACACTCTGTTCATTTAAAAGAAAGATATGAAGATTTGAAACGCCTACTTGAAAAGGTGAAATATGCAGACCACAACTGGATGTTATGTGGAGAATTTATAATCTTAGGTATGCTCTTAGGCTATACTAAAATGCCCTGTTTCTTATGCGAAAGGGACAGTAGAGCACGAGGTGAACATTGGCAAAAGAAAGAATGGCCACGTAGAATTAATTTAGTACCTGGTTCAAAAAATATTGTACAAGAAAGTTTGGTCGATCCGAAAAAAGTTCTTCTGCCTCCGTTATACATTAAGTTGGGACTAATGAAGCAATTTGTTAAAGCTCTCAACAAAAACTGTAACTTCTTCAAGTATTTATGTTCAAAGTTTCCTAGTTTATCAGAAGCCAAGCTTAAGGAAGGTACTTTTGTTGGGCCACAAATTAGAGAGTTAATGAAAGACAGAGTGTTTGACTCAACAATGAATCATTCATTGTTGTGTCAAACACTCTGTCTTTCAAAGAAAAGGCTGCATTGGTTGGCTTCAAAAATGTAGTTCAAAAGTTCTTAGGTAATAACATAGATCCTGATTTCAAGAATATGGTCTACGATATGTTAGAAAATTATAAAACATTGGGGTGCAATATGAGTTTGAAACTTCATGTTCTTCATTCCCATCTTGACTATTTTCCAGAAAATCTCGGGGCGGTGAGTGAAAAACAAGGTGAAAGGTTTCACCAGGACATTAAACAGATGGAGATGAGATATCACGGAAGATGGAACGTCGCCATGATGGCTGACTGTTGTTGGTGTTTAAAGAGAGAATCTTCTGAAGGTGAAACTTCACATAAACGGGCTTCAACTAAGCGTTCATTTGAAAGTAACAGAAAGCGTTTTCATTCGCAAAGAGACATGTAAAAATGTTAACAACTTTTTTTGTAATATTATTTTCTTGTAGGTACTTGTAAATTTTGATTTAAATTTTGTAATTAAAAATGAGAAGTATTTTACTGTAATGCATTATTTTAATACATTTTATTAGAAAACCATTCATGTATTTTTACTTTGTGAAAAAAACCTTGCGTGATAGAGCAAAATGCAAGTCATTTTTGGATTTGGCATGAAACAGTCATACACAATTACATTAAAATATAGAAACCCCCCCACCATAAGTTTTATTTTGCAGGCCTGTGTTATTAAATTGGGAAGAATTCTGAAGAGTTTACACACACTGGCTAAAACAAGTCACTGTTGATATAAATACAATAATAGTTATAATAATCTAAAGAAAAGCAACAAATTGCTAATTACTGTGAAACAAAAAAGTATGATGATTCATGAGTTACCAAATCCACTAAAAGCTGTATGGAATATAATAAAAAATTAAACTTATAATCTAAAACTGTGTGTTTGATTTGCTAAGTGGATTAAGAGTTTATCAAGGAGATCATTGGATTGGCCCTGTGTAGTTAAGTTAGTTAAATTAGTATTAAAGTTAAAGTGGTGTATTTAGATAAGATAAGATATTCTTTATTTATCCATAGATAGATATGTATGTATATAAAAAAATAATAGATATAAAAATAATAGTTACAAACTAGTACTAGTTTACATAATATAGACATATAATACAGAGAAAAAAAAACAAACCTCAAACAACATCAATTTGGTTAATATGCATTATCTTTTATTCAACATAAAAGTTGACTCTTAAATTGGTTAACGGTATTACTCGTCTTAATTACGTACGGAAGAAGATTGAATTGTACAATTCCTTCGTGGAACAGACTTCTTGTACTACTCCTAGAAGTTCTTTTAACATAATAGTTATTTGCACTAGCCGTTCGTGTGTTACACATGTGTACGTCTGTAACAGGCAACAATTGTCTTGTGAGATATTCCGGTAAAATGTTATTAATCATTTTGAAAATAATTGTCATAGTTTGGAAGAAGAGGAACTGTTTAATGTTAAGCCATTTTAATGTATTAAGCATTAACTGACTGGTAGTGAAGCGGTTGCATCTTAATATTATTCGCATTGCCTTATTTTAGAGAACCTGGAGTCTACTAAAATTTGTAGAACTAGTATACAACACAGAACAGCAATAGAGAAAATGAGGTAGTATTAAGGTATTATATACAGTTAGTTTAGTAGTAGTTGATATAAATTGAGCCACTCTGCTAAAAAATTCTATCTTGCTGATTTTCTTTGATATATATTCTATATGTGTGTTAAATTTCAGTTCACGATCAATTATTAGGCATGAACAATTTAAACTTTTTTTGTACTTGATTAACTATTAATTCTAAGATTTTTCCACAAAAAGGCAACATATTTACTGGTTTTAACTGTTCGGCCAGATTCGTGTTGAGAATTTTTGGTGTAGGTACCACTACAGATGTTTTAAAATATTCAGGCATACCACCCTTTTCCAGACTCAAATTAATCAAATTTAAAAAAGGATACCCTATTATGTGAAAAAGATTTTTTATGATATCACGTCCGATTTCATCAGTGCTCTATTTTTTCTTTGTTTAGTCACCATTTTATTTAGATCTTGTAGGGTTATAGCATTAAATGATGTCATGCTAGAATTTACACCCGGTATAGATTCATTAATTATATCAATATCGACATCATCTGTCCCTATGCTTATGATAATACTCTACTTCTTTTTTCAATTAACAAATTTGTCATTTCATCAAAATTGATCCAAGATCTAATTTCCTTTGTTTGATATTTTGATAAATACCTATCGTTTTATACTTTTACTTGAATTATTGAATGGTCTGTTATGATGTAATTTTGCTCTACATACACATTTATTGTATAATCATTACTGACAACAAGATCAATTATGATATTAGAATTACTTCTTACTCTAGTAAAATTTTGTATAAACTGGTTCATGCCATAATTCTCAATACTTTCTTTAAACCGTCTTTTTACATAATCATTTTGGACAAATCAATATTAAAATCATCTGTGAGGATTATACTATGTGTATTATTTTTGTCAACGTAATCATCTAGCCATTGCAAAAACTTATTAAGAAAAAGTGTTATATTACCACTTAGGCGATCTATAAACACCTTACATAGGGCATTTTAACTTCTATATCAACAGATAATAACCAAAAATTTACATCTAGAATTAATGTTTTTACATTGTCAAATTTTATGCCCTTTTTAATGAATATTAATACCCCACTTGTATGAAGGCTGCTCGAGTCGCAACGAACTGTGTTATACCCTTTTAATTCTAATTCACTGCCAATAAAATTTTCAGTAATACATGTTTGATTTGAAGTGGATTAAGAGTTTGTCAAGTCGATTTATGAATTCAAAGCGAACATGGCAGTAATTTTATTTGCCTAGTTTGCCGGCACATGTATGCAATCAATTTGGCCTGGTTTGCCGGCCTTGTTTATATTTAATTTTACCTGGTTTGCAAGCACATGTAAGTGTTTAAGTGGCCTAGTTTGTCGGCACTTGTTTATGTTTAATTTTGCCTGGTTTGCCGGCACATGTTTGTATTTAAGTGGCCTGGTTTGCCGGGACATGTTTGTATTTAAGTGGCCTGGTTTGCCGGCACTTGTTTATGTTTAATTTTGCCTGGTTTGCCAGCTATTGGTTCTATATCATTTTACTGTCCTAACTACATGACATCCACTTTATCTATTGAACTAATGATAAATGTAATAATTTGAAATGTTATTGTTGAGAATAAATTATCAGTCCTGATAAGAGAAAAAAAATTAAACCTTAGTAAATTCGTAAATCAGGTAGTATAATCGCAAAGTTGCCTTAAATTATACAAAACAAACTAATCATTATTCCAGCAAATAAGATAAAAACAAAATAAACTTAGATAAATTAATTAATATTAATGCTCGGTAAAACGCTGTTTGTATAATTTTTTTTTATGGGGGTCTTTAGACAATATTGTTGAAGGCTCCAAAGTAGTCTTGCCATCATATGTATATCCCATCTGCCTTTCCTCAAAAATATGGGACGAGCACATATGTGAGTAAATACTTACCAGTACACATGTCTTGCCTCCACGGCTTGCATTTAACAATTAAACAAGCGAGCATTATAACCAGGGTTGCCAATGGCTGCGTTCGAAGATACCCACAGACGTTGCCAAGATTCCCCAAAGTCGGAGAGTTTTAGTAAGCTGTTCCCCACAGTTTTCCCCACAAATAATAAAAGAGAAATCAAATAAAAATCAGACATAGTACAATTTTTATTAAGAAAAATACAAAAATGAGTTATTTTGTATCAGTCCATATTTTTTTATTTATCATTTTGTTGGAAGGAACTTATACCTAAGTTATCACGTTTTTAACTCTATTTTGTCATGTATTCACGAAATGAAAAAGTAGATATGCTATGGCGAATGTAAAAAAAATAGCAGGCAGGCTGCTGCCTTATATGAAGAAAGATTTCCCGAAAGAATTCATCCTCCAAACAACTATTTTGTAAGAGTTGAACGGCAATTCAGAAGTGAACCAGAAGTACCGCAAAATAATTTCATTATCGATGAAGACTCGGAAATCAATGTACTTGCAATTATCGAGGTAGATCCCACGATTTTGATAAGACAGATTGAGGACCAAACCGGTGTAAATCGGGAATCAGCTCGACGAATTTTGAAAAAACATAAATTTAAATCATACAAGTACCAAATACACCAGCATTTACACGAAAATGATTTTCAAAGAAGATTGAACTATTGCAATTGGTTTCTGAACAGACACAATTTGGATAATAATTTTCATGAATAAATTTTATGTTACATGTCTCCTGTGTCACCCGGTATATTTTTCTCGACAAACGCGCATATCTCTTGCCTTAAGTTGATATTATTTATTCGAAAATCCCCGCATTTTCCCCTCAGAACGGCTCTCCCCAAATATTCCCCAATGAGCTTCAAATTCCCCGTAGTTTGGGGAATTCCCCGCAGATTGGCAACGCTGATTATAACTCATACGCTTGCATGTTGTAACATGTAGTAACAAGCTTACAAGTGTCCGTTCAGCGTCATACAGAAATTATAACGGTTGAATATTGGGCTAGCGTTGCTCAGATATAGATCATACTGCGGTAAAATCAAAATTTGGATGTACATTATCTCAAAAACTAGAGCCAATATGGTAAGACTTAATATCATTTTTGAAATTAGAGTCCCTAAATACACTAAAAATTGTTGAGATATCTTTGGCAATAAGAAAAAATTTTTTTTGTTGGGCTGTGACTTGAATATTAGGTTAAGTATGTATCAGAACTTCAAGAAATTAGCTATATTTAAAAACAATTTCACAATTTAATTTCTTCAAATATAACTTCAAACAAACCTAATAAATTTGTTGATATTTTGTCGGAATTGAAGAAAATCTAAGAAAATTTTAATTTCTCATAAGTCGACGTTTCGACAATATTCATTGTCTTCCTCAGGACTAATGAGGTATTTGGTTTTTGTAAATACAATCGTCATCATCAAATATTGTAAAAAATAAAATAACGTAACTATGTATGATTTCAGTGCATATTTTCGTGTAGTCAGTTTCTATATTTATAGAAATTTGTTTCTGTTCTGACTACACGAAAATATTTACACTGAAATCCTACATAAGTTACGTTAATTTATTTTTTACAATATTTGACGATGATGATTGTATTGACAAAAAACCAAACACCTCATTAGTCCTGAGGAAGACAACAAATACACACTCCACAAGAATTATCGCATCGCCATAAATTGACATTAAGTTTGATATTAATTTTATTCTGAATCGCTTGTTCGATTTGAATCATCTTTTTTTTGGAATATATTTTGGAATGTTACTGTCTACTGATTTTTTAAATAAAAATTAATTTTTTAACAAATACCGGGTGTTACGATGATGTTGGGTTTTGGTCCAACAATTCGTAACACCCTGTGGTGTGCACCAGCAGCACTAGCAAGTTACAATTAATAGCTAACTCTAGCCTCATCTTTGCGTAACATTCTCTTTTTGATTCACTTTTTGATCTCTGTTATTTAGAGGAGATATACAGGATTAACAAAAAAGCAACAATATAAACAATTTTTATTAAATTTTTACAAAAACAAACAATAAACAACAACAAAATTTAGGGTGTAATAAATTTTAATAACGTGTATTTCCCCCCTCGCTCTAATTACATCTTGTATTCGCCTTGGTAGATTGTGTATATATTCGTCATCCATATTGTTCAAAATCACATTCAATTTATTTTGGAGTTCATTCAATGTTCTACATGGAATCCGATCTTGCTGAATTGCTCATCCTAAATGATCCCATACGTGCCCTATCGGATTAATATCTGGGCTGCTAGCTGGCCAATTCATTATAGTGACATTAACTTCATCTAGATACTCGGTCAGTATCCTGGCCGCGTGTGGCCGTGCAATAACGAGCATTAGTATAAAATTGTCACTAATGAAAGGGCCATATGGGATCACATGAGGTTCTAGAATATACCTTATGTATCGATTGGACGTCATCCTTCCATCATTGACTGCCGCTAATTTCGTGCATCCATGAAAGTTGCATTGGAAATGATGCTCACGCCTGTATACTTGTATACGTTTATTTGAGGAGTACAGGCAAAATCTCGATATCTGTAAACTACATTGGACCATTCTTGAAGACCCCAGTCTACATGCTCTCTAGCAAATTGTAATCGAGCAACACGGTGTGTTCTAGTAAGCCGTGGGCCTGTTGTTGGAACCATTGGTCGTATATTCTGTTCACGGAAACGATTTCTTACAGTTTGTTTAAATTTCGAGCATTCGGGCAGTGCAATGTCGAGTTCTTCAGGCTGTCACTTCTAAAAAACGATCATCTACAGCTGTACGGAAAAACTCTCGAAGGGGTATAGTGATTTTAACTTCAGCACATATTTTCAGTCTATTTTCAGTTTCTTATGTCATTTATTTTTTTAAGTTATTACGTCATCGACTTTTTTTTAAATGACAACCTATATTTTTTATTATTGGCTTTGGTAGCAGTTTTTATTCCGGTTCCGACCATATAAAATTTTCAATATGTTATTATTTGAAAAAAATCGAAAAACAGTCTTAAATTTAAAATAACAAAAATTTATTAAATTGGGAAAATTTATCTAGTTCCCTAAGTTTGACGGAAAGTTATCGACGGCACATTCGTTTTTATTTTGAAATTATACAAGTACTTAAAAAATCGAACTAATATGATACACCGGCAACTAGATAAATTTACCCAATTTAATGAATTTTTATTATTTGAACTTTTGACTGTTTTTCTCGATTTTTTTTCAAATAATAACATATTGAAAATTTTATACGGTCGGAACCGGAATAAAAACTACTACTAAAATTAATAATGAAATATATAGGTTGTCATTTAAAAAAGTCGATGACGTCATAACTTAAAAAATGAATGACATTAGAAACTGAAAATAGGCTGAAAATATTTGCTGAAGTTAAAATCTCTATACCCCTTCGACACTTTTTCCAAAAAATTAATATCGACGGAATTACTGAATTTATGCGTTACTTAATTTCCACTCTGTATGTCTGTGAAAAAGTGTTAATTGATATAAATTGTCTGCATGTATAAAAAAAAATCGTCCTGTTTACTCGATGTCATGTTTTAATATTAAAGATATTGTCAAACATATTACCCTGTTAACTCATAAATCTTTTGCACGTCACTTTTCTGAGGCTACTTAAAAATGCTAGTTATGCGTACACGCATAAATTTCTTCAAATGAAGCTGACAATCATTGATCTATATTTTCATTATAAGTATTTTCTAAAATTGAGAAGGCTATGCGTGTTAGAATATTTTAAACAGTTAATAGTTATTTACGGTACAAGTTTGATTATGGAATTTTTAACGCAACGAGTTTGATTAGTAGAACGAGGCGATGATACGAGTTCTGCGGCAATCAAACAAGTTTCGTAAAGCCGTAATCAAACGTGTATGCTCAGTATTTTATCTTTGTCAGTGAAAATAGTAAGTTTCTATTTTATTATTATGTGCAAGATAAATTAAAATTACAAATGTCAGAAAATTTTACACAAAATTCAAACTAAGTCAAACTATTTTCAGCTTTAACAAAGTGATCGATGTATGTACATACGTATTGCTATGGTAATTTATGTAAAGAATAAATGTTGGTATTATTGTCCAAATAAATAAATTCTGCTTCAATTTGTCTTTCCTTGTTTTAGAAGAAAACAGTGCGGTAATTGAATCATTATCGTACTAGTGCAGTAATAAAGATCTTAATGAAACTCAAATTAATTTGTTTAATAGCCTATAACAGCACCGATGAAGATAAAATTATTATTGACTTACAACATGCCTTTAGAGAAACTAGGACGATCACGACGGCAGTCTACTATTTTCTTTGTGGAATTTTAAACGCCCTCATTAAGTGGCCATTGCACTTTGACCATTTTCTCTGATATTTCCAATATGCCTTTGATCTATTGAAACATTGAATTCTGCTTGAAAAGATAGAATCCTATGACATAACACGCCTACCAAAATCTTATTTATAGTTTGCGAAACAGATATTGTGACAGGACGTCCGGGGTAAGACGCTACGAAACGCAGAGCCGGATTTGACTGTATTGTTCGCTCGTTTACTTTTTCAATGTAGGTTTTTGTGCCCAGTTTAGCTAGCAACAATTTAAAATTTGTACAAAAAAGTATCCACTTGAAGTAAAAGTATTGAATTTAACGTATTGACTACACATAGAGCTGTTACAGTATTCAAGTAATATAACCGCGAGGAAATATGAGCATTTCTTGCCAGGAAAGGATGGGTATAGAATATTGGTATAGAATAAAGAGATTATTTAAAAAGTTACAAGAAAGCTTTAAAAATAAAATAAAACCAAAAAATATACTCTCAAAATTGTAACAGAAACAAGAATTTTTCTCAATAAATAGACCAAAAATAAATTCTAATAGTAAAGTTATTATTATAATAAAAACAGAAAGACATATTTTTGTCAAAAGGAAAAAAAATAATATTTATAAATAATAACATCCTGAAAAATGAATATTTCTGAAGCACTGATCCACGAAAGCACAAAAACTGAGTTAAATAATGCAGTTGATATTACAAAATTCACTTCTTCACTTTACATCACTTCACTTTACCATAAATCACATTGCTTCTTCCTCTGAATCCTCGTCCTTCTCACCCATTTCTTAATTTTGAGATGAACTACTATCCGCGTTCAAATTTACAATAAATATATTTCCACTATTTATATGAAATTTGGCAATTTTTAGATAATCATCCTCAAATGTAATTATTTTCCTAATTCTGTTTTCCCAATCTTCCTTGTTAATTTTCGACACTTTATTTTGAATTAACTCTACGACTTTTTTCATCAAATTTCGGAAAAATAGTTCCTTTTTTGACGTTTTTCTTCAATTTACACCAAACTAATTTAATCGAGTTGAAAATTCAGAAATATGGCGGTATTCACAACACTTTGTGGCCATATCTCTCCGCTACATTATCTATAATATACTTCTTCTCATAATTTTTCATTTGCAGGACTTCCAACGGTTGTGCTTTATTATAATTTTCCTCATAATAGAGAACATGTTCCATTAAAAAAAATGTTAACTCTAGCTTAGTAGAACTCTTGTTAGGAATTTTATATAATTGTCTCGAATGGTACTCCCCATTGTCAAGAACAATAATGCTATTCAGTTCTAATTTTGGAATTAGTATATTTTCGAACTATTCCTCAAATATTTCTCCCTTCATGTTCTTGTGGTAATCCACGTTACAGTCTTCCATGTTTTTTCCGCACAATTTCAATGCATTATCAACCCATCCATTATCTGATCCACAGTGTAATATAATCAACGGAGTTCCTTTATTAGAGAGCAATGAGATTGGTTGTCATTTCCTAGATCCATCAGTCCATCCTTTTTTTTACGGTGCCATGAGTATCATACCAAATTTCATCCAGATAATAAATTGATCTATTTTCCCTTCTGAGTTCTTTTATCTCTTCTAGATATGAATTTCGCCAATGCACTCACTATTCGTCCACTTCCATAATTGCCATTATTAATAGTTTGATATTTATATCCAATTTTTCTCAGCCAAGTTCCTAAAGTTCTTTTGGTATATTTAAGATGATAATCTAATTCTTTTAATTTTCTGTCTACCACGTCAATAATTGGGATTTTATTTTTCTAATATGCGTCGTAAACTAAAGTTTTTAGAAGTTTTGCTAACGATGGGTTCAGAATTTTAGATTGACCGGCGTCGGATCTTTATTTTCTTGAGAGGGCACCTTCTTTCACCAGTTTGTGTATTGTGGGACGGGGATCGTTAGTCAGAGATTCTGTTTCACCTAGTAGAACCAACTCATACAAATTAGGGTTATTAACTCGTCGCTTCAAAAGATTATTATAAACATTAAGGCAAATTTGTTTCGCTTTGCTCGTTCAAATATAACCGATTTTTTCTTACTGAAAACACTAATAGACTTTGATTTTTTTTATCACTGTAATCACTTTCACTTTCATTTTCACAAACACAATAAGATGCAGATGTAGATGCCTCCCACGGTCGAAATATTTTTACATCAAATATCTTCTTAAATTATTTTCAAAAAGACACCAGCAAATAAACACATAAAATAATTATTATTTATATTACACTATTACACAACTCACTGCAATATGATAACCTTCTTAAATTATTTTCAAAAACTCACCAGCAAATAAACAGATATGAAATAATTATTACTCATATTACACTATTACACAACTCACTTCAACAATATAACCTTCCTAATTTATTTTCAAAACACACCAGCAAATTAACAGATATAAAATAATTATTACTCATAATACACTATTACACAACTCACTTCAACACGATAACCTTCTTAAATTATTTTCAAAAACACGTCAGCAAATAAACAGTTATTAAATAATTATTATTTATCTTATAATATTATACTTACAATATATCAGCACTGCTATAATGATTCGTTAACAAAATTAAGTGCGGCACTGAAGTATCACAGAATGTAAGAGAAATTCCGCCTCGGTCGCGTGCCAGCAAAAACAACAATCATCGTTCTCGCTTTAATGTAAGCTGTGTAAAAGACGGAAGATGTCATGTGTTATACATTTCTCGTCCACATGTCGCGTCTTGCCTCGCACGTCTCGTCACAATATAGGTTTCGCAGATTATATAATTAGTCTTGTTCAACAGGTCACAGGTTGTTGAAAAATGGAAAATGCGAACGCAGAGTAAAAGATATACAAAATATTTTAATGATCTTAATCGATTTAATAAATCTGTTTCGATTTTTATTCATAAATCTTCAATAGTGTAAAAAATGAGATGAGAGCGATAAGCTAACTACACTGTACAGTGTAAACACCACCCCAGACACTGCCCACCATTTTGCTCCCGAAGTTCATCCTTCAATGCTATTACAAATTTTAGAATATGTTATTTATATTTTGATTATTTTGATTTGCAATTTCTTTTACCCTTAAAACTGTAAAATGCTGGGAATTTCTATAAATTTAATTAGTTTTATTTTGTTAATCATGTGTGACAACCTGTTTTCTATTTTAATATTTATAAAATTTTATCAATTTGCCAAATAACAGAATATTTAAAAGAGGCCTTCAAAAACGTACGAACTCTGACATATAATAATAATAATAATCATAATAGTTTTTATTTACATACATAAATTAAACAATTATGTTACAAAATAGTTGCAAGTAAACAAACAAGTTCATGATATTTAAATAAACATGAGATATACAAAATGGACATTGTAAGTGGAGCAGATTATAATAATGTCTTGTTATTATATTATTAATATGTATGTATCAATCTTCATTATGAAAAAAGAAAGTATTTTTATTTCAGACTAGCTAAATAAATAAAATTATAGTATTGTATTGTTAAATTATCAAACTATTGCGAAATAAAAAAAAACAATTGAATATCGCGTTTTCGATATCTTGACCAAAAAATTTTTTTTTAGTGCCACAAAATACCTGAATTCACTACAGAAGGAAGTGATTCCGGCTGTTTAAATCCACCCTGTCAAATTTATTGAAATACTAGTTAAATAAATAAAATTATAATAAGTATTGTCCTTGTTTAAATGTATAAAATATTTATAAACTTTTATGTGAAACAACTAACTGGACAACGAAATTTACAAATGTTTGCCAGGTTTAAATGTAAAAGTGTACTTTGGCTACTATACGAGTACAAACTGATTCAAATTAAGTATATATCATTGCTAAACTTCACACCAAATTGACACCTAGCGGGGTACATACAGGGACACACCAATTAGGTGTATACTAGACACCAATGTTAGGAGATATAAAGTGTTACCATTATTTATGTATAAAATGTTTCCACCTTGTGTGAATATAGTATTAGGTTTAAAAATCCGTCTCTGGGATGACATCCAGTCATCCAAATTTCCTAAGCCTTCTTATATCAAATGACTCAATAAATTGTACACTATACAGATCGAGCCAACCCACTAGATGCACGAATAGCGGTATGCGCAATTTACAGTTGTCCACCTGAATACGAAATCAGAACGAAAGTTAACAATAATTGCGTTAGGGTGCTTGCTGGGAGGAGCGTACGAGATAATAGATTTCAGTATCGCTGCGGAGGAGAGTTTTGCTCGTTCATTTAGAGAAATCTTTGTGTATTAACGTATTTTCTGAAATTATCTGAATGTTTCACAATTCAGTGTTTCTTTCGAGACGCCACAGATAGTAAAACACTAAAGTAATGAAAAATGTCAGAACAGTACCCAATCAAATATTGATTTTTTTTCTAAACAAAAAGTAATTCTAATAATATAAATTAATATTCTCATAAATAATACGGAAAAATAATACTAACTCTAAGAAAATAAAATAATACGGAAATAAATAAATAAATAATTCAAATTAGATGCTGAAAAAGACCTTCATCTTGAGCAAGGTAATATCCTCACCTACTGCAAAAACCCCCACTGACATTCGCGCTGCGATCGCCCCATCGTCGAGGCAATAGTCCTGCGACCGTAAACTGCACATACCGCTTATCGTGCATCGAGTGGTGTGGCCTCGATATGTATGTTAAAGATGCGTTTTGTCCTTTGGACTAAAAAGCTGTAAAATGACATAACTATATTTATTTTCTGGCTTGTGAAAATAACATCATTACATATATCATTTTTAGTGTCAAAATGATATACTTTTTCGGAATGATTACTATAATGATTTAATTGTAGTACTCAGTACTATGATTATACAAATTGTAAACAGTTTCTTAATAAATTGGACGCATCATAGACAGTAGCCTACTTGAATGTCAATTTGAAGTAATTACTGCCGGTTCTAAATACAATTGATGAAATTTGGATCATATATAATCATTATGGCATACGTCGTGTTTTCAAGCTCGGGTAGCGGCTTCGCCTGATAATATTCACGACTGGTACCATAATGATCGTCATTATGATCCTTATAACTAAAGCTGGCAGAAATGTGCGGCGGGATATAGGCGTACGCATCGTAATAGGCGTAATAAAAGAAATTAACTAATAATAAAAGCAATAAACCGTTACAATTTATAACAATGTATGTACAACTTACCCTTTTAACTGGCTTGATGAACTAGCTTGGTTATCACAAACTGGAAAAGATCTATAAAAACTTTGCAGCATCTGGTATATATCTATGGTTGTCTCCGTGAGTGATGTTCGCTGTGGGAAAAAATATGTTTATATTTTGCGAACGACTGTTCGACATCTATTGATGTCATATGTCATATAGGCATACTTAAAATAGTCCTTGAACACACTTAACAGATCTGGGGTTGCACCATCAGTACCATCACAAATTTCTCTTAATCTGGTAAAACTGCTGTCATTCTTTAACACACGTGCGAACTTTTCTATAATGGGCTCATTTTTTGCATCAGTTATAGAGTGTAGCAGTCGATTTACTACGTCCAATATTTACAGTGACTCCGCTAACGACAACACACTGTTTTGTAAGTTCTGTATGGCGTCGTGTAATCCTTTATAGTTCTTGTGAATAGTTTTAAAGCTGTTTTAATGGAAACGTCTTCGAATTTTAGCTTTCCTTAACAGCTGCAGCCTCGTCAGGATTGAATTGTAGTATCACAGCTTTTATTTCTTGTAAATATTTGGCATAATAAAAAGCTGCCTTCAACCATGTTCCCCAACGTGTAAGAATAGGCTGTGGTAATTCGGGAATACCGGGACACTTGCTCTGAAATGCGCGAAGACGTTTATGCGATTTAACGTATACTTTTCTGTACTTGCTATTAATGCATCTACCTCTGAAAAATTTTGTCGAATAGTTTCTGCCACAAGATATAAAGCATGCACTTTACACGTAACATGTACCAACCTACAACTATGTTCTTGAAGAGAATGGCCCACCAAACGTATTGTCGCGGCACCACTGGTCACAAACATCAACACTTGACTTGTTGACAGATCATTTTTCTAACATCTCCAGCGCCACCCGCGTAATTATTTTGTTTTTATGATCTGTCGTCTCAACACAAAACCACAACCGTGTATTTTTTAATACACATTTATCTTATATACAATATCTTCGCGTACAGTTGGTACATAGTTACGTAAGGTTGCGCAATTTGTTAACGTCACCTGGGGATTGTATTTATTCCAAAGGTAAATGGTTGTTTATCGAGTATATGCAGCGGAAAATCACAGGCAATCAGCATTACCAGTAAATCGAACATAAACTGTGTTTTCGAAGGCGCGCCATTTTTTTTGTTTCATGCTGCACAGTACTTACGTGACTTCTACAATCATATTTATCCCAGCACATCAGTTCTGTCTCGCACACCTTACAAATTATTCTTGCACCATTATAGAATAAATCCGAGAATTCACCGATAAATTTATTTACTTTCTCAGCGCATGCCCATTTTTTACCCTTATGGATGTCTAACATTTTATTATTAAATTAATATTAACAATAAAATACAACAAATAAAATTTTCAACAATACAACGGAGAGTAATAAATTAGCGTGTAAACACTACGACACCCAACAATGGACTAGTCTTGCGGCTCGCTTCGATTTGTCCGCGGGCTGGTCATTGCCTCACCATCAGGTATCGACCTGCTGTTGCACCACTGAATAGCCGAATGACTTGCCAGCTTTACTTATAACATGTATAACTATTAAGTAACTATTAAATAACTACAAAACGTACTAAGTCAAAGGATACGATTTTGTATTTTGCATGATTATTATTATACTGACTGTCTGATTGATTACCTTAATTCTTCAGATGTTTGACGCATTCGCAGAAAAGTAAAAACACACTACACCGTGTTTAATATACGAAAATGTGGTATTTAAGACTGTTTCTAATCCAAAAATGGTAAAATTTCTCAATAAATAGGTACATTTACACTAAAATGTATTAATTTTCACACCAATTTTACAGTATTTTTACTGGTAAATACGGACACCGTTCAATTTTGAACTATGTAGATAAATTCAAAGGGTTTATTTTAAATGCTGATTTATAAATTACAAAACATCAAATTTATAACAGACACGCCATCCCGTTCAGCAACTCATTTTTTGTGTTCGTTTAAGTATGCTTTGAGTGCTTTTAAAATAGTACGGCCATCTGTTTCAATTATTGTTTGGGTTTTTGCATCTTGTAGGACGTTAACGTCCTCACACCACATGAATGTGATTTTTTAAATATTCTCCCAATAAAAAATCCACAGGAGTTGGATCTGGTGACCGCGGAGGCCACATACTTGGACCATTTATTCCTATCCACCTGTCTTGGAAAATACTATTCAATAAATCGTATGTTAATGCTATAGTTATTGGCAAGTGCTCGGTCCTCCTGAAAAACAAATTATGTCTGCTTACTAAATCCGGATCATCTAGAAAATTATTCAGAATTTCTCTGAAGAATTCCACGTACAACTCACCGGTCAAAGTACCTTTACAAAATAATGTATCATTAATTCTTGAGCCACCAGACATTGAGGTTCAAACGTATTTGTATACCTAGCCAACGTCTTAACGTAGGGTGTTCTCTGGACCAGTAATAAGTGGTTTTACTGTTATGCATGCCACAATTTTAAAAATTTAATTCATTATCCCAAAAATTATGCAGACAATTATTGAAATTTTATCGACTAATAAATATACCAGTGACAAAAAACAAATCTTCTTTCAGGATTACCTCACAATACTGTCTGAACTGGACAATACTTCTAAGGAAGAAACTTGTGAGTTTTTGAAATCTTGTGAATACTACCATAACTGAAATTTAAATCTTTGACAAGATCTCTCATGTAATCATGTAGGTAATCCTGTGACAACGTTAATTATTAGAATTTAATAAATTAAAAACAATTTCTAAATACTTTCAACAATACACCTGCGTAACTAACTAGTTTTAGCATTAATTTACATGTCACACCAGTACACCAGTAACAGAAATCACTTTAATGTTTAATCGTTACTTACAATTAATTGACAGTTAAGCTGGGTTAGAATTATCGCGCTAGCGATCTGCATGCCAACTGGTGAACTTTGTAAATTACGTATTAAAAATTAATTTGAGTTATCCATTATAACTCCTTTATTTTTAAACGTTTAAAAAAATTTTAACTTTATGGTCAAAATGTGTGCATAATTATTATTAATAAAAACTTGTCCTTATTCTCTGCATATTTGTTACCCCAAAATTCTTGTAGACCTGAATTCACTACCTCCGCTATAGTGCGAGAATTTGTCGCTTCTAAAACTTTAGAGGTAACCAAGTGCCCGCTCATTGAACAATTTTACTCCAATACAGCCACTAAAACATTCACTATATACCTTTAACCCGCAAGTACTAGTGGTTTCGTCCACGATAAACCAGATGTACATCCCATTAAGCTCAGAAGAAATTTTCTGTCTAATATTTTCACTCTCCGTTGATAAATATGTTTTTCTCATTGTAGACCCCGAAGGCACGTTAACATTGCTATATTTGCCACTAATACATTTTTCCAAAAATTGCCTAAAAAAGTGGATTGTCTAGTTTTGACCACGGTATGTTACATTCTATTATAAATTCCACTAAATCTAAGTTAAAATTACGTTGCATGTCACTGTAAGTAAAGCCACCTACGCTCCATTTATGGTTTTCTGAGGAAATATGTCTATTAATATTTGTGTTGCATGACCACGAAATTGCTTTGTTACATTTAGTGCAATGCAATTGTCTACCATCAAATTGTATATCGGCAATATGGCGGATCCAAGAATTTACTGTAGCTTCCGTCGGTTTAGTATGTTGTGAAATATTAACTGCGCATTTTTGGTACCTATGTCCGAATGAATCCACGTTATGCAAGATACTGTTTGATCGTGTTATATGTTTTCTCCCCACCCCTCTAATAGTGTAAATTACCAATATACTGTAATTTAAACGAATCTATTACGCATTATGTTTTAATTTAATATAGTGCATTCCCTGACAAAATTAAGTTACCATGAATATTGTAAAATTTAATAAAATGCGCTTAATATGTTTTTGTAGTTTGGAAATGTTTCAGTAGGTGTTTGTAATATATTATATTTATATCTGTAAAATCCATTCCTGGAAACCGACTGGTAAATTTTACGTATGTATTATCTTACCTTGTGGTTATTTTTGTGAGTACTGGTAAATGCAACACTAACACGCATGTATTTTACTAGCAATCATAACTGTAAAATTATATTATTAATATTTGTTGTAAACTAACTAAAAATCCATTTGTATTGTAAGAAGATAAGAAGTTAATGGCACATATTTAAAATATCTGAACTTTTTAAGAGTTCACAGATTTGTCTTGTGTAGAAAAGTTTACTTTTTGTCATTTAAAAGGTCCACTATACTTGTCATCGTAAGAAATCCAGGATTGACTGCATTTGCTATAGTGCTAGGGATTGTAGTTTCTAGTTACTAGTTTTTAGATAAAATCATGTGTTCGCACATTGACAATTTTCATCCAATGCACTTACTAAAACATTTGACACCTTCCAGCCGCAAGCATTGGTGGTTTCATCCACGGTAATCCAGACGTATTTGTCCTTTAGTTTAGTATAATTTTTTTTTTTTAAAAAAATTATGAACACTTTTTATTACTTGTCTAATTTTCACTTTATTTGTTATTCTACAACTAGTTTCATCCTATTCGGACATTTTCAAGTAAACTAAATTATACACAGATTATACTTCCTTTAAATATAGACTGAACTGAATAGAAGAATGGGTCACTTTATGGTTGATAATATAATTTAAATTTGTACAGATGTTATGTCTTTAAATGTAGGGGTTTTTCCAAGATAGTAAATTATATTATGGTGTGGCAGGTTATCTGAATAAGTTTAATAACGGAGAATTATTTAAATCTATTTGGTCGTTTAATATGTTGGAATTTTTATTTCTATTTAATTTATTAATTTCTAGCACTTCTAATAAATTAAGTTTTTTTACTTTTCCCACAAATATGTAATGTTTTAGGTTGATGGTCATCAGTTATTGTATGACCAGAATCTGTTAGGTGTTTATAAAAGTTGGAATGTTGTTTTTGTGTGTGAATATGTTCTCTATATCTTACTCCGAACGATCTACCTGTTTGACCTACATATGAGGCGTTACATTCTGAGCAATCTAACCGATATACACCACATTTTTTAGAGATATCAGATTTTTGTTTTGCATTGAAAAGATATTTGCCTATATTTTTGTTAGAACTAAAAGATGTTTTAATATTAAATTTGGAAAAAGTATTGCTAATTGAATAAGAGAGTTGACCTGAATATGGTACTGAAATGTATGTTTGAACTTTTTTCTCGTTAATAGTAGGATAAAGTTCTTTCAAGAGGGACTTATTTTGTTTTTTGTAGATTAGATTGTTGATTATATTTTGAGGGTACCCGTTATTATGTGCTATAAGTCTTATTGTGTCTAATTCTTCTTTTAAATCTGTCTCAGATAGAGGTAAGCTGAAGGCTCGGTGTGTCATAGATTGATATGCGGCTAATTTGTGGGAGAGAGGGTTATAGGAATTAAAGGGTATCGTGGCGTCTGTAAAAGTTGGTTTGCGGTAAATATTATAGGAAAATGATGCTTTATGTCTTTTTATAGTTAAGTCGAGAGAGTTTATTGATTTATTATCGTTCTCTGTTTCTAAGGTAAAAGATATATTATTATGTGTGTTATTGATAAAATCGAGGAGTATTTTTAATTGTCTGTGTCCCTTTAAAACCTATTAGGATGTCATCAACGTACCTGTACCAAAAGATAATATGTTTTTTTGTTATTGGACAATCCAATATAGTTTTTTCAAGATTATCCATGAATATATCGGATAAAAGGGGGGCTAAGTGGCGAACCCATAGGGAGCCCTGTTTTTTTATAATTTTTTTTTATAAATTTTTTGTTTAATACTGTCACATTTCTGTGATAAATGCCTTTTTCTTAGTGTAGTTTCAGATGGCACCTGAACATTACTATACTACCCACTAATACACAAAAATTGTCTAAGTAATGAATTATCTAGTTTTGTCCACGATATGTTACAACCAGCCATTATTTTCACTAAATAGAAGTTAAAATTTGTTTGCCTGTCACTCTCAGTAATACACACTTTTTATGACTGAGGACATGTGTCTCTTAATGTTTACTTTGACCTTGCAGGAAAGCACTTTTTTACAGCTTGCAATATAATTCTGTGCCGTTAAATCGCAACTCCGGGAAACCACTAATCCACAAGTCCACTTTATCCTTTGAAGGAATTGAACAAGACATTTTAAGAAAGTTAACCTTCGAAGTCTTTAATTTTGCACTGTTTACGTATCAATGTACGTGTTATCCACATAGACGGTTTATAAGCGATATTTATTTGGAGGTATATATTTATTTTCAACATCGGCAATGGGCGTAAACTTGATAGATAGACGACCTCGCTAGCGGGCGCATGCTACTGGATTCTCGGCAATACCAATTGTTTCCCCCTCAAGATGATGGTCAGTAATTAATTGTTTCTTATAATAGCAAGCCGTGAATTACCTGATAAAAACCTTTAATGGTTTGTTCCAATGTTTATAAATAGCGGGACTTGTTTACTATTTTAGTCTACTGTTATGCGTCGAGGTGTAAATAACGTAATTTATTTTTCTTCGTTGTATTGTTGATCATTTTATTTTTTGTATTTTATTCTTGATGTTAATTTAATAATAAAGTATGTCACACCTGCCCAAGGGTAAAAAACGGCCATACGTTGACAAAATGCATAAAATTATCAGTGAATTCCCGGATTTATTCTACAATGGTGCTATAATAATTTGTAAGGTGTGCGAGACTGACCTGTAGTGCTGGAACAAACGTGATTGTAAACGACACGTAAATTCTGTGCAACATAAAACTGGCGTGTCTTCGACAACACAGTTTATGTTCAATTTACTCTTAATGCTGATTGCCTGTGATGTTTGGCTGCACATACTTGATAAACAACCATTTCAGGTGTTCTGGAATAAATACAAACCCAAGATGACGTTATCAAGTCGCACAACGTTGCGTAACTATGTACCAACTTTGTGCGAAGACATTGTAAATAAAATCAAATGTGTACTAAAAAACGGCAGTGGTTATGTGTTGACGAGACGACAGATTGTAAAAAAATATTCTGTTGTAAATGTTATAGTAAGTATACTGGACTCTCTTAAACCAACTTTTTCACTGTTACTAGCTAGCAAAAGACTAACTGAGTGTACTGGGCAAACAATTACGCGGGCGATGCTGAAGACGTTAGAAAAATTTGACCTGTTAAAATGTCAAGTGTTGATGTTTGTGACCGATGGTGACACAACAATGCGTTTAGTAGGCCGTTCTCTTCAAGACTACGGTTGTAGGTTAGTACATGTTACGTGTAAAGTACATGCTTTACATCCTGTGGCAGAAACTTTTCGACAAGGTTTTCCAGAGGTAGATGCATTAATAGCAAGTACTAAAAAAAGTGTTTCTTAAATATCCTAAACGTCTTCGCGCATTTCATAGCAAGTGTCGCGGTATTCCCGAACCACCACAGCCGATTCTTACACGTTGGGGAATATGGTTGGAGGCAGCATTTTATTATGCTGAATATTTAAAACAAATAAAAGCTGTGATACCACAATTCAATCCAGACGAGGCTGCAGCTATTAAGGAAAGCCAGACAAAATTAGAAGATGTTTCTGTTGAAACAGCTTTAAAAACTATTCACAAGAACTATAAAGGATTACATAACGCCATACAAAATTTACAAAACAGTTCGTTGTCGTTAGCGGAGTCACAGCAAATAGTGGACGAGGTAAATGGACTGTTACACTCTATAGGTGATGCAAAAAATGAGCCCGTTGGAGAAAAGTTCGTACGTGTGTTAAAGCAAAACACCGGTTTTACCAGATTAAGACAAATTTGTGATGGTACTAACGGTGCATCTGCAGATACATACGTTAAATGATTTCAAAGACTATTTTAAGTATGCTTGTATTATCAATGGATGTCGAGCGGTCGTTCTCAACATATAAGCATATTTTTTTCACCACGTCGAACATTACTCTCGGAGACAACCATAGAAACATACATGATGCTGCAAAGTTTTTACACATCTTTTCCAGTTTGTGATAACCAAACTAGTTAAGAGGGTAAGTTGTGTGTGTGTATACATTGTTATAAATTGTAACAGTTTATTGCTTTTATTACTAGTTAATTTCTTTTCTTACACTTATTATGGTGCGTACGCCTATGTTCTGCGGCGCATTTTTGCCAACTCTATTTGTAAATAAAATAGTTTTATTGCATATTATTTACATACGTAAGAATATTATTATGCCACTAGATTATGTAGACTGGTTAGATGAAACTGGTTAGATGAGACTGGAATTGTATGCGAACGGCTGGGAATATTCTGGAATGCTCTAGACCGTGTGAATGGATGTATAAATAGACGCACGGTGGGCCGAGACTTAATCTTAAGTTGAACGTGAACGAGTAAAGAAGAAATAAGATATTAAGTGTTAAGACGTTATCAGTATTCAAGTGTGATTATAATTAAGACAGTAATTAAACTGTTGTTGTTAATTGTTAATTAGTAAATAAAGTAGTGAGTTAGTGTTACCTGGACTTTCAATCAACGAATCTACGATTGGAGGTGTTTGTGTGGATAGCAAACACGTAACAATTTGGTGTCGGAAGTGGATCGGAAGAGAAATTTCTGAAATATTCGAAAATATTCTACGGTGTTCTTCTTAGGAATTAGTGGTGACACGAAGAATTAAACTACTGGACAGTGTTTGGATGACTATTTCTGGACTGAATAGTGACTTTAAAGTGGATTTTCGATAAGTTTATAGAACATTTGATTTAGAAATTGCTGCAGATACGCGAGTGCCGCTAGTAATAACGTGTTGTGGACTGAGAAAAAGGACCATTAGCGCAATTTCGGTAAAATTCTAGAACATTCTAATTGGAAACTACAGGAGATACGTAAACTGTGTTAACGGGAACGTGTTATAGACACAAAATATGACTTATTAGTGATATCTTGTGAAAATTCTCGAACATTCCATTGCACAATTAGTGGAGATAAGTGAATTTTGTTAACACAAAAGTAACATAAACTCTAAATAAGACTTTCTAGTGCTGCTTCGAGATTTTTCTGGAACAAACATTCCATTATTAAAATAGACATGACATTTTATGCACATTATAGCGTCGTCAACTTTATTTTGAACTGATTTACGTGTCGAAAGTTAATGCTAATAACAAAAAGTATGGCGGAGAAACAAACACAGAACTTGCTAGCAGCGTTGTTGGAATGAATGAACGATCAAGAAAGAAGACGACAGGATGAAAAAGAAGAACAAGAAAGAATACGACAAGAAGAGAAAGACGAACAGAGAAAAATTATGGAAGCTTAAGAAGACGACAAGAAGAAAGAGAAGAACAAGAGAGAAGACGACAGGAAGAAAAAGAGACTTAAGAGAAATGATGGAGGGCCTGGAAATAAGACGATTGGAGGAAAACGAAGATATAAAAAGAAGCCTAGAGGAACAGCAGGCAGCCATTTTCGCTCTCACTGAAAAATTTAAAGTCGATGTTATAGAAAAAGTCGGCGAAGTGGAAGAACATGTCAGTGAAGTTAAAGAAAAAGTCGATTAAGTTGATGGTAAAGTCGGTATTGTTGAAGGAGAAGTAGCCCGGCTTAAGCAACAATTAAGAGAGAAGGGTGGCCAATTAGTACTGTCGTCTGGTGCTAGGTTACAACCACCTTCCTTCGACGGTCACAGTTCATGGTCAACTTATAAGAGACAATTTGAGGCAGCTGCACGTTCAAATAACTGGAACGATGAGAAAAAAGCAACAGCATTGGTATTAGCACTAAGAGGTCAAGCATTAGACCTGCTCCAAATAATTCCTGCCACACAGCAACAAAACTTTAGCATTTTGGAGGCAGCGTTAGAACTAAGATATGGCAACCAACATCTCGCCTAAGAATATCAGGCTCAGCTCAAATCACGCAGACAACGAGGTGGAGAAAGCCTCCAGGAGTTCGACGCTGCGGTAGAAAGATTAGCCCATCTAGCCTATCCTGATACACCAATGGAATTTCAAAAACAGTTCGCAGTTGGTACATTTATTGATGGAGTAAGTGACCAGGAAGTTAGGCAAATTCTTAAGTTGGCCAGGCATAAGCTTAGTAGTGAGGCTTTAGTACATGCACTGGAGATTGAGGCTGCCTATAAGGATACCACACAATCAAATCAGAGAGTACGAGCTGTGAGTGTGGAGGAAGACAAGCCAGACAACACAACACAAAACCTGATATCTGATCTACACAAGATGATAACCCAACTACTGACAAAATCGAACTCCCAGCAGAGATAAGCCCAACAATAAAGTAGTGGGAACGTTTCTACTGGGTAAACAGTTGTCAAGATGTGGAAGTTTGGTGCCGCCAATGTGAAGTTTGCGTGGCAAGAATGGGGCCACAAATAAGAAATAAGCAATATAGCGCCAGGGCTTCTTTTAAGCGATTTGTAATAAGAAGTGACCGTATGGAGGCTCGTTAAGATCTTAAGGCTAATTCAGGAGGGTACCAGGTGGAAGATTTGGTTTGGCTATATAACCCACAATGAAAGAAATGCAAGTCTCCGAAACTTCACCCACCCTGAGAAGGGCCATACACTGTTGTCACCAGACTAAACGAAAGAAGTCCAAAATCAAAGATGAAGGTGGTGCATATAAAGAGACTAGCCAAGTATGCAGGGAACAATGAATTGCCTGATCGGGACGTTCAGACTGGAATTGTATGGGAACGGCCGGGCATATTCTGGAATGCTCTAGACCGTGTGAATGGATGTATAAATAAGACGCACGGTGGGCCAAGACTTAATCTTAAGTTGAACGTGATCGAGTAAAGAAGAAATGAGATATTAAGTGTTAAGACGTTATAAGTGTTCAAGTGTGATTATAGTTAAGACAATAGTTAATCTATTGTTGTTATTTGTTAATTAGTAAATAAAGTAGTAGGTACGTGTTACCTGGACTTTCAATCAACGAATCTACGAGTGGAGGTGTTTGTGTAGATAGCAAACACGTAACAATATTTTATCGTTTAATATTATTTGGGAATGTTTCATTAGGTGTTTACAATATAATATTCTATCTACGTGCGTACGTAAGTAAAAGTCGTCTCTGGAATTTATCGCTACCTCACTATCTCTATAATCAACAGTAAGTAATTCGACAGAATTAGTAATATTTCGCTAACAAAGTCTTTAAAAATGTGGTAAGTAAGTACTGACTGCAACTTAAACTATGCTTTGGAATCTGTTTATAAATCGAGTTCAGTAACGTTACGCTTCTTTACCAAATGACTTGCAGTTATAAAACCTGGTTAATAATGCGTGTAAACGCCTTTTGTTTAAACAACATTACCATCCATTACCTGTAAAATATAATCATGCATGCTATTACAGGGTGTATACATGTTGGATCAGTAACCTTTGTAACAATCAGACATTAAATTATTTCGTGGGAGTTGCTCCAATTTTTTAACTCGGGCTCGCAAGATATTCATCATCAATTTTCATATCTATTCTAATTTCTTCTTTCAAAAATTGTTCCTTAAATTCTAATGATCCTGTTCTTCTAGCGAAAGGTAAGTTTGATTAAGTTGAAATATGATGAACTGAGGTAAGATTTTCCCTCAATCAACGCTTATTTGAAAAATTAGTACATTGTTTGATTTATTTGTGGATTATGTTCAATAGTTAATTCAAATATATCCTCTAGATAGAATTATTTTTAAATTTCTTTCTAAATGATATTATTATAAGCATCGCCTTGGAACCTAACAACATTCTTATAATTTATTTTCTCTTTGATACTCTAATACATAATATTAAAATATAATGGATTAAATTAACATTTTTCATTACTTTTCACCCATAAAATGTACAAGAAACATTATGTACACTATTAAATTGAAGTATTATCATTATTAGATAATATATACATTATACATACTGAGCTCGGTAGCGCAGTCGACATCGTTATCGACTCCCGAGTTCAAATCCCGGTTTCGATTCTGACAAAGTCGAAGGGGTTTGGTTCTGTGTGTCTACGTTTTTTTTCAACTGTGTAACTCCTGTCCGTGCAGGTTCGGCTTTGGTTTGGGGTTTGTCTAATTTATGTGGTGTGTTTTTTTTACATCCATGCATTGCTAATATAATGTTTGATTTACATATAAATATGACAATATAAATAAATATAGTTTAAAAAAACTAAAAAATACGCTTTTAAAGCACATCAAACTAAAAAAGTGAAAAATAATTATTAATATAAACTGAAAACAATAATGAACGAAAAATACTAGTATTATTGTGAAAAAGGCGTGGGTTGCTCGATATACGAAAAATATGGCACAAAGCGCCCCACGCTTTTTTCACAATAATACTAGTATTTTTCGTTCATTATTGTTTTCAGTTTATATTAATAATTATTTTTCACTTTTTAGTTTGATGTGCTTTAAAAGCGTGTTTTTTAGTTTTTTTAAACTATATTTTTAACTTTTTAGTTTGATGTGCTATGAAAGCGTGTTTTTTTAGTTGTTTTAAACTATATTTATATTGCTTATTGATGCTGATATTATAACATATTACGATCCAACAGATATTTCTGAAAAAAAAAATATTTTTTTATTTCAGCCGTGGGGTTCGAACTCACGCTGGAGGAGTCTGTTGTTTCGCGTCGACTGCCTTAACCCACTCGACCACCGAGCTAATTAACAATTACGGAATCTACTTACATATTAAGCCTTTGCTTTCACACAGGGATACGTGAGGAAAGGATTGGCGATCCTGATCAGGATAATGATATAAACTTATCAAATTATTGTATTGTTACCGGTTCTTCGTAAGTGTACAAAGTTTCAGTTAAATCTGTCCGTTTAAAGTGTGTCAAAATCGAGTCCAAAGAGTCGGTTACAAACAAACAAGCAAACAAACAAGCAAGCAAGCAAGCAAGCAAGCAAACATACAGGTGAAGCTAATAAAAGCGTGTTAAAAACATTTTATGCATTAGATATAGTAACAGAGTGCTATAGTAAAAAGTTGGGTTCATAAGGGAAATTAGGTATTTTATAATTTATTTTTCATTAAGTGTTATTCTTTCTACAAAGAATAATTACAAAAATACAATTATTCACCATACATCACTTTTACAAGTGGTGTATTGTATTTGTGCACCTTGAGTCTTGTACTAAGGCTGAGAATTTTCCAGATTTTAGTATTCGAATATTCTTTCGAAAAAATATTCGAATATTCGAACTATTCGGATATTCGAATATTCGGATTATTCGAATTCGAATAGGTATTCGGATATTCGAATATTCGGTTATTCGAATTATTCGAGTATTCGGATATTCGAATTATTCGAATTAATCGAATACCTATTCGAATAATTCGAATATTCGAATACTCAAATAATCCGAATTATTCGATTAGGTATCCGAAGAATGCGGATCCTCGAATATTCATTATTAATAGGTATAGCACTGAATACTAGTGAATAGTGAATACTCTATTTGAGTATTTGGTTGGATAGACCACAATAATAGTCGTGACGTAATCCACTAAGCAGGCAATTTGATTTGCTTTCCATACCCACAATAGGGTATGTCTCATGTACATGTTCTTTAAGGGTCAGAATTATTTAGTTAGTATTTTATTTTAGAATTGAGGCGCTATTGTTCACATTTAACTATTGAAGCTTAAATGAAAATAAAAACAGAGCTAGTTTATTATACTTCTGTGTCATAACTATTTTTCCTTTTCGAAAAAAATAAAAATTAGAATGTTTTAAAAAAAGACGCAGATTGTGAAGGTAAAACAAATACATGAAATATTTACAGGTTTTCTAAAATTTAAAATTTAATTTTAACCGGAGATGGAATAGTTTGGCTTGGAGTAAAACGTGGCACTAATATGGTCTATTTATATATTTGGATTTTAGAATAGGCACCTACCTATACCTACTATCTATCTACTTTGGTTGGATGCATACTGCATACCTAATCGTACATAATTTAATAATATATTTTAATTATCAAATTTACTCAAATATAATTGAATATTCGAATACTCGAATATATTCGAGTATTCGAAAATTCGAGTATTCGAAAATTCGAGTATTCGAGTATTCGAATATTCGAATATATCCGAATATTCAAATATATTTGAGTATTCGAATATTCGAATATTCGAATACTCGAATTATTCGTATTCGATTCCCAGCCTTATCTTGTACCAGTTTTTGTTTGTTATTTGTTTTATTCTATTTAAAAATTAAATATAATATGATTTTCGACTTACGATCCATCCTTCTATAAATTTTATATTACAGCTAGGAGTGTTAGGTGTCAATGGATGCACCATCATTCTATAAATAACAATTTTTGACAAATTAGTAAATTAAATATTGTTTAATGGCACTGAGCTAATGGTTTACATAACCACGGCCAAGAAGGGTGGGTGGACAGTGGGTAACCGGAGCTTTTCGGGAACGCCACTGTGGACGCATCCTTCCCCCACGAAAAAGAAGAATATTGTCTGAACGTTATTTGTGGCATTCTCTAAAGTTTTCATTCTCATTTTTGGGACTTACTACCACATGAATAATTCTTCGTTATCCAAAAAAATATAGTTAGTTACCCAGTAAGTTACTCGAAAAATAAACCTTTACGTTAAAAGATTAGGCAGAGTGTGTTTTTTGACAACTAATATGAGACAATAATAATAATATAATTCCCTAACGTATCGGAAAACAAATCAGTTTCCTTTTTCAAAGTTATTTATCTATTTTTAGAATATGTCAAGCGTGAAACTTGACACGTATATTATTTGTTTATGTAATACCCATAGATACTTGCATAGAACTGTTGATACTTAAAATTGTACAATATTAATTTGGTTCAATTCTTCTTTTATCATCGATAACCACGTTGTACTGTCTACAGGGCAATGGGATAAACATTTTTCTTCATTCAATATATTATTGATTCCTTAATTTTTCTCAAGTTTATCACTAAAACTACGTTGTGTTGGAGATAAGTTTCATGTTGGGGCAGTATTTCAAACTTTGAGATCCATTTTAACAAAAACGAAACCGGTCAATAGTGAGCCAAATTCAAAAAACTGTATTTACAGTATTCCGCGTGAGTGTAATAAACATTATGTGGGAGAGTCATCCAGACCCCTTAATGTAAGGTTAGGTGAGCATAAAAGTTGTATTAGAAAGTGTGAAATTGAAAATCGAAAATTTGTGAATGCTTGGGAAAATGGACAGAATAAACTGGGAATCGGCAAAAATTTTAATGAAAGAAGCGGACAGCAAAAAAAAAGAAAAATTAAGGAATCGGCAATAATATTATTGAATGAAGAAAAATGTTTATCATATTGCTCTGTAGATTTTGGTACAACCGTTGATTGAACTTCAATCAACGGTACAACGTGGTTACCCATGTTGAAAGAAGAACTGAACAAAATTAATATTGCATAATTTTTAAAAATCAACAGTTCTATGTAAGTATCTTTGGATATTACATAAACAAATAATACATGTATCAAGTTTCATGCTTGACATATTCTAAAAAAAGATAAATAACTTTGAAAAAAGGAAACAGAATCGTTTTCCGAAACGGGAATTATATTATTATTTTTGTGTCATATTAGTTGTCAAAAAACACCCTTTGACTAATTTTCTGACGTAAAGTCACAAGCGCAGAGGTTTATTTTTTCAGTAACATACTGGGTAACTAACTATATTTTTTAGATAACAAAAAATTATTCATGTGGTAGTAAGTCACAAAAAAGTAAAAGAAAAATTTAGTAAATTAAAATTTGTAAATGTAAACTCTTATTGCTTGAAAACATAAACATATGTTAATGTTTAGGAACCTATAGCAATAGAGTTTTGTGAGATAAGGGATTTATTTTTATTGATTATAAAATGACACATGGACTACAGACATTAAAAATTAGTATTAAAGTATTTTTTTCATATGAATCAAATCCAATTTAATTAATCAGGCTATCTCGAACTGTCATTGACAAATGGTAACCACAATATTTTACGGATAAAATTCAATATTTTAAACTCTTATAAAAATGCACGACTATTATTTAATGTGAATTTTGTTTTATAAATTTTTCTAAAAGTTAATTGAAATTTTCTTAATTATTAATGCACAAAATTTTTTTCCAGTTTTATTCTCACGAACCTTCTTTAATCTGAAAATTATTAAGCGATGCATGAGCTGGCATGCCCAAGCTGGTACCTTTATGCAAATAAAATTAGTTATGTGCGTAACTATTTTTACGCTTGGGTAGTGCTGATCATGATTTATTTAAAAAAACCGATTTTTGAAAGTATTTTTGGAAAATATTCACTTGTTGGATATTTTTTTATTAGTAAATCTGTCCGTCCAGTGCTGGACAAAGCATTTTTTAAGTGCATTCAAAAGTACATTTTAAGAATACTTTAAGCCCTGCTAAAAGCAATTGAAACCTCTTTTAAGGTGCTTCCAATTCATTTAGCAGGACTTGGAAAACACGTCAAGAGTGCTCTGCTGACCCTGTATCCACTTTTTTTTTGTATTGACAGATTTATTTAAATTTAATATTTAGTGTAAATGTATATAATTTTTATAGTTTTTTGGGCACTGTATCAGGATGGGAAAGAGCACTTATATTTACTTGGTAGAAAAGATCTAGGTTTCACTCCATCCCGAAATAAACTGAACATTTATTTGAAATTTGTTAAAGACTGGGTATGGAACTGTCGATTCTCTATATGTGGTTTGGGCTTCACAGTAACCTGTGGGGCCTCGCTTCTTTTAACCTGACACAAAATCTCTAGTTTACGTGGGGTTATTTCTATGATTTGGAAGGCGTTTAAGAAAACATTCTTTTTTAATTTAAAATACGACCTATACAGTCCTTATTACTCTAGAAGGGACAGTTGTGTCTAAAAGCAGGGATTATTTTGATTATTCAATAACGTGTATTTTAAAGTGTTGTTTTAATTTATTTACTTAATATTAGAGAGTTACATTCGATTTGAATATTAAAAATATGGAAGAAATAAAATTAATAAAATTAATAACTAGTTCAAATAATCATTATAGAAACTCATGAGCTACTTACTAACCAAAAAAAGAAAAAAATGTCATGGGCCCAAAAATGCTTCCTAAGGAGGTTACAAAAAATTTAAAAAATATATTGCATTTCTAAACAGCAAACTCATACTAACATTAATCAAAGAATCTAAACCATTTCTTAAAAAAAAATACATTCTTAGGGTATCTTTTATGAATTCTGCAAAACAAAAGCTGTTTTATTTGTTTTCGCGGCAAATAACAATAAATTATTTAAGTAACTTAGAAACCGAAGCTCCTATTAAAAATTTACAAGAGCATGATACCATACTAGAATTATGGTAGTGATTTATTATCTACTCACAAAATTTTTATATTTTTCCTAAAAAAAAAAAAAAAAAAGGCATGGGTCTCAAGATAGTATATAATGTCAGGTTTTATCACAAAAATTCCCGTCCATCGTTGCAATTTGTATCAACACTACAATTCTTTGTATCAAATCTGACTTTGTTGATGAATTTTTATGTTTCTCACTATTTCATAAAAATTAATACAAAATCCGCCCACCCTCGAAAATTGCACTTACTCATTAACCTTAACATTAACCAAAAATTAATAAAACAATTTATCCATTAAGAATTATCACCATAAAATCATTTTAAGTGAACACAATCCATGGGCAGTAGTAAGAAACATTTTCGACTAGACTGGGCTCCTGAATTTTCGCTGTATATTTTTCAATCACTCTGTATATACAACATAAAGTAAGAGATAATCATCAGATCATTTAGAAAAAGACACAAAACTCATGATAGATCGTTATGTACTTCTGATTAATTGTTGTTTTCAAATAGTTGTAAATGTGGTTTAAAAATACCAGATGAAGATAATTTTGATAAGTTTTACACCGTTAGCTGGGTTACAGCTAATGATACATGTTTTAAAATATTTCATTAAATTCTGTTCTCCGTTCTCTTGTTTAGTGTAGCTGTATATTTTAGGGACGAGAATAGCCACGTGTGTTAAGTCCACTTAACTATACCAACATTCTGGGTGGTTTGAACGAAAATGTATTTGAATTTTGTTCCTGGTTGAGGTGAGATGTGTAACCAGTGTTTACTTAGATGGTAATTTTTCACAGATGTGATTCAGATTCCACAATTAACTGTAGGGTCTCATCTTTTCTTCCTAACACAAATAGTTAATTTCTATCAAGATAGTTAAATATTTTAACAGAACAATATTTTTTTTGTTATGGAATATGTTTTTTATTTCATGTGTTGGCCTTTTTCACAAATAATGAATTTTCAAAAAAATGTGTAATAACACTTTAAGATATTTCATTGGTGGGTTGAATAGATGATCCCGAATTTAACTAATAAGAAAAAGTGCAATAAAATACGAAGGGTCAAAAATAAACTACTGAAAAAGTTTTTATTCAAGTAACGGTATGGCAGTATCTTAAAAACGTTAAAAAAATAATTATTCAAAACTAAAATTTGACTTTAATGTTGATGTGAAGATATGTTGAATGTGTACTCCATTTTTTCAAGTGTGTAACGAAATGATTTTTTCGTTAACGGTTTTCTGTTGCAATGCGACCCAGTTGGGTTCTTCTTTCACTTTCGACTATGACTTGTATCTATCTTTATTTTAAAACCGCTTTGAACAAAAGGTCAATTTATTCTGTAAGTCAAATATTTGGAATATCAATTATTTTTCAAGGTAATTGTTTCAAATCGGTTTCTTTTTCATTGTAATCTTAGTTACTTTATCATTGACCGAATCTTTTATTTTATTATCTTAATGATAAATCAATTTATTGTGTTTATATTAAATAACTCTCGCCTAAGCCAAGTAAGAGGAAAGAATTTTAATTTAATTTAATTTAGTTAAAAGCCAATCTTAATGTCATAAATTTAGTTAATATAATTATCTTGGTTATCTACAACTAGGGCTGGGCGATTGTCAAAAGTCATAATCGATTATCGATTGTTGAAAAATAATCGATTATTTCGATTAATCGATTATAATCGATTAATCGATAAATCAAATAATTGATTAATCAAATGGTCGATTAATCGATTATTTGATTAATCGATTAATCAAATAATCGTATAATCGAAAATCGGTTATAATTTATTAATCGTAAAAGCGATTAATCGATTATAGTCGGTTTTAACCCAGCTATAACCGATTATTCGATTCTCTTGCTCACCCCTAATTTACGGAGCTGTAGGATTCATCTTAGGGTTATTTTCAATTTTATTTACATACTGTTTATTTATATGACTATAATACTATAATAATTGTAAAAAATAGATAATGAGGATGTAGGGCTGGGTGATCAAATAATCGATTAATCGATTAATCAAATAACCGATTAATCAAATGATCGATTAATTGATTAATAAAATGATCGATTAATCGATTAATCAAATGATCGATTAATCAAATGATCGATTAATCGATTATATAAGAAGAAATAATCAGATGATCGATTAATCGATTAATCGATTATTTTTCCCAGCCCTATCTACAACCATTGTCGTGCATTTTCGAATTTAGGGTTTAGTTAATAAAATTATCTTGGTTATTTATAACCATTGTCTTGCATTTTAATATTCACTCGGTACATTTAAAAATATGCCAGTTGGTGGAATCAAAGTTCATACTAATGGTTAGCATTATATATGTAAGCATTTATTAGTAACAAATATATTTCAATTTTTATATAATTTACAGAATGAAATATTGATTTATTTTAAATATAAATTCGTGACCATTTTACCTAATTTGTTTTTTGGAAACATAGTTTTAAAATTATGAGAAAGCGATTCCCAGCCTCAGAATATTTTATAAATATTTGTTTATATTAAATAACGCAGGGAATTTGTTTAAGAGCGTTGCGCCAAGCTAGCTTAAAATACGGTTTGCAACGCACATCAGCTAAAACTCCTCTCGCTGGGAAGAGTCGCGTAACTGAGGCTTCGAAATTTTGAGAATATAACCGCACGATCTCCAATCAGTCAGCAACGAGCAACAAACGAGCTCCAGATCCACCGAAAATAGGGGAAAGAATTATTTTCGTTAATTACCGATTGTACTTGATTTGATTATCTGCTAAGAATTATTATTTCAGTAAATTACCGATTGCATCCGAATACCTGCTAATTATTAATATTTCCTTAATTGTCAATTGTATCCGAATGCCTGCTAATCCAATCGGCTAGAGATATTCGGAAAAGTTTGGGAATCAATAAGTAAAATGCGGGTTATCTATTCGAAAACGGGCATCGAAAATGCTCGGTTCAATATTTGTTGTTTATATATTATGCACCAATAGGATTCTAGGATCTAGAATATTTTAGTAGAATCCGATCTCAGTGTCATAGTGAAACCCCAATATCTATAGTCTGTGGAGAGGGACTTCACCGGGAAAATGTGAAGAGGCACGAGTGAGAATCCGGGTCTAGAAAATTTGAGTGGAATCTGACAAAATATCCCAGGATGTAATGCATTATTCGATCCGTCCGACACTTGCGCTTAGTAAACATAAGTAGTAATGAAAATAATCTCGAAGTCGATGTGATAACTTATTTAGCTACCCAATGTTAACTTCATACATATTCACGCATATTTCTGGCTTAGTCAATTTAAGAGACAGTTTATATTTCAATACGTCTTAGTAAAACTTAATCGGCGCACTATATAGTTAGATACCTCTCGGGAATATTGTTTATCATTATTTGATGGATATATATTATGTACCGATGGGATTCTAAGGTTTAAAATATTTGAATAGAATCTGATCTCAGTGTCATAGTGAAGTCCCCGATACCTAGTCTTTGGAGAGGGACTTCACTCAGAAAACTTAAAGAGGCACGAATGAGATTCTAGGGTCTAGAATATTTGAGTGGGATCTGATGAAGTGTCCCGGGTTGAAGGTAACATGCGATCCAATCAGCCCTAAGAAGTGACAAAAGGACATCGATCGCCTACCGTAGTACCGCCTTAAGGACTAGTTTGTCGCCAGAAAGGGACATTAACTCCCAAAAAGCATTGATTTCTTAGTGCAATTCAGGTATCAACTCATTTTGCAGATGAACAATGTCGTTGTCTGTATCTTTGAACTTTTTGATTCTTCATGGTAAAGTCGTCATGGCGTTATCATACTTTTTTCTTCCTGTAGAATAAATTAATTTTTCTGATAAGCATAAAATCCTTTTTATGTTGGAATATCAATTTACGTGAATCGTTATTGGAAAATTCCAGGTATAGTCGTAGCGATCTTGTTGTACATCATTACATGCATAATAATAGCCGGTGTTGGGAGCCATTTGTAGCATGTTATGCGTTCTCTTCAAAATTTTCTCTGCTGATCTTCTTAATATTCCGAATCTGTTGTTATTTTTCTTTACGACAAATGAGTACAAAAATTGGCATTGTTTGACTAAATCTATTAATGACTCAATTCACATTATAAACTAACTATCCCCTGGTCGGAAATTCACTCACAATTTCTTTTCCAGTCAGTTTTTTTCAACAAAATATGTCTCAAAATGGTTAACCATTATAAATTTTGTTTAAATGCGGTGCTATTTCAAATAGGTATGTTACAAGGTATGTACACATAAATACTGTAACAAATGTCAAATTATTATAACATCAAGTCCCTGGCTCACCACGCAAATTATTCTTTTTCTGAAATGTTAAGGTCAAAAACTTGTTTTTGTTCACGTTTGTAGTAGCGTTGCTCTGTTGTTATATATCTAGAATAAAAGCTTCAAATTTCCGGTAGTTCAATTTTGAACTTTTGTTTATGAACCCTCCAAATTTGAAGTCAATATCTTCAACCAGTCAAAAATAGTTTACAGTTTCCTAACTCATCTGACCATACCTCACACGGTATTAATTTTTAAAGAGATGATACATTGTTTTACTTCTTATTAGACCTGGATTGGGTTGGAACCTTTGATGTGAAGATAACACTGACGTAATTTTCCACAAAACATCAAAGCACTATATACTGCACTCGACGCGTATTTCGCCAACCAAGTTGACATCATCTGCAGATGATTAAAACTTCTTATTAGAAGCAAAATATGTAAGTTATTCGTTGCCACAAGATAATTAATTATTGAGTAGTATCAACAATGCTCTCAATAATTATCAAGAAAATTAAAATATTTAATGTTTGTGTCCAATTAAAAATATGCCTAAAGTAAATTAGGAAGAAATAAAAACGCAGGTTTGAATAATTTAATGCTTTTATCCCTGAAAAGAGCTTTTATACATTGTTAAGACAAAAAATTCATGTTAGGGCGAGTAAAAGATAAGGCTGTTTGTTAAACATTTTGTATTTTGACACAATGGGTCTTATCACCCTCACATAATCTAACTTTTCTAAAGAGATTAATTTCAGTGATTAATTGTTGTGTTGATTTACATTTCTTTATCAGCATCGATTTTTTTTCAGTTTTTGTTGTTTTCCACATACATTGTCTACTACAGTGTGTGGAGCAAAAAGTACGGCATAAAATCGTTTAAATGCAAGTGCTTGATTTTAATCCACTGTTCAACTTGTGAGAAACAGGATTAAAATTCTTATAACTTATAACGATTGGCTATGAGATTAGAGAAAAGCACAACAGAAATTATATATTTTAAATATATCAAGGAAGTTTGCTTTTTAATGTTTCAAAAATATTTAAAAGCAAATTTCCTTCATATGTTTAAAATATTTAATAATATTTCACAAGAAGCCAACCGCAGAATCAGTTCAGAAATTATATATTTTATGTAAGATTGTGGTTGCACCCCTCGACGAATTTTATGTTTAAAAACCCGTTCGTCACTGACCTGACAGCAACTAACTAAGATATTCTGTCAATACTTTTCAATTTACTCCAGCAAAGACAGAATTCATTTCACAAGGAGACAACCACAGAATCAGTTCAGAAATTATATATTTTATGTAAGATTGCGGTTGCACCCCCTCGACGAATTTTATGTTTAAAAACCCGTTCGTCACTGACATGACAGCAACTAACTAAGATCTTCTGTCAATACTTCCCAATTTACTCCAGCAAAGACAGAATTCATAGCTTACCAAATTATAATTTCGAGGATATTATCTATAATATTAATTACACTGTGCACAAAAAGTTAAGGATGTTTCATATTTTCGTGAAAAGATTGGACTAAAATAAATTCGCTATGGGAGAGATTGACAACTTTCTTATTAAACTTTTTGCATAATTTGGTTACGTAAAACAAGGAAAAACAGTTTTAGATTAAGAAGTGTTTAGCCGTGGAGAACCAACAATGTTTTAAACTTATCATTAATATCTCGTATTCTTGTTCCTCACTCTAATTACTTCAAGTCTACGTTTGGGCATGCCTCTGATGATGTGGTCGAATACATCTTGTGAGATTTATGCTCATAAAATGGGAAGAATATCTGATAGTTGCCTAATATTCTCTGGAGCCGGTTAATGGTTTTGAAGTACCATATCCAATAAATCTTACACACGTTCAATGAGATCAAGTCAGGAGAACGCGGTAGAAGAGGATAGTGATCAATTCCATTAGTTTCAAGGATGTTGAATACTTGCTGATTACGATGAAAGTGAGCATTATCATCAATAAAATTTTCTCCAATAGCAGCTTGAAAATTCGTCACAATGTTACTGACAATATCATGTGCATATATTTGTCCAGTCATAGTCATCCTGCAGATGTTCAGATCGGTGCGTCCTCCAACACATATTCCTCCCCATACCATAAAAATGTCTCCTCTAAAAGCTATTGTGAGTTGGATATATCTTTGGCTGTATCTCTCCCTTGGCCGAAACGAGACTCATCGCTGATTAAAACTGAATCCATTCCGTGTCATAATTTTGATGATCCCTTGCCTACCTTAAACGGGCCGCATAGTTAACTGGACTTAACCGAGGGGCTCGATATGAAGGATGACTTGACAGGCCAAACTCCCCTGAATCTATTGCCGCCTGACTGGACACTTACTGTAACCCCATGTGCACACGTAAGATTCATACCAATGGCCCTATTGGCGTCAGGTTGTGACAAATAACGCCTTGATTTGGTATTTGATTAAGAACACAAGAGAATACGTTTCACTTGAACGGAATTCACTACAGAATGATAATTAATTGTATCCGAAAATTAGAAAAACAAGAATGCGATGAAAAAGGGACATAACATTTTTATTCTGGACTATGCACACGGAAATAAATTTTTGCATGGACGTATTCAAGTGTGACTTTTTCCGATATTCTTAACTTTCTGTGCACAGTGTATATTAATAATTTTATTATACCTATAAAATATATATTGTGCCTTATTCCAAAAGAATACCAGGAAAGGTTTGGTATTGATATTCATAATCGCATTGTAAAATAAATAATTAGTATCGCCCTGTAGCCCCACCCTGTCGGCATGGTGAGTAACTAAACTAAATTTTTCATGAATCATACGTAATGGAAAAATTACACCAAATGATGTATTTCGAATTTTTCGTACAAAATTCATTTATTTTCTTCATCTTTTTTAAGATTTTATTTGCTTTTATTTAAAATAAACTTAACATTATTTAAATGTGTTTTTTAAAATTTACAGTTTATGTGCAAGTTTAGTGGTGTGGTTTGAATGGACTATTCGGTAGATTGAATTTTGGACAATATCATTCCTTAGAATATACGCAAACTAATAACGGTACGTGCAGTTATGCCTTAGAATAATAGATATTATGAAGAATCTTCGTTTGACCGATTTGTTTTAAAAACAATTAATAATAAAAACAAGCTTTCTGAAAAAAAACTTACATCTGAAAATATACATCCACAATCCACATAGACCACCTCTCATAATAAGCAAGATCGAAAACAAGTTTGGACGACAAGGCTGTTACTACAGAACGATTGGATAATAATTCTGAAAAAAATGTAATAGACGTTGTTAGATACAGTGTTATATTTATTTTCTTTTTTTTTTTTTTCGTTATATCCCATATTTTTAAGGTAGTGATCATTTGTGCAGATAGTTAAATAGACAACTTTAGACAAAAAAAAATATAAAAAAAAAGATATAGTTATTCATTAACTTACAGAGGATGATTCTGATCGTTTAGAAAGTAAGAAGATATTTCATCCCCAGGTTTTTAAGACAATACATGGGCAGAAACTGTAGGTCGCGGAATTTTAGGATCTCGCTTTTTTAATTGGTCAACCATATTCAGAATTTCTGTTTCCTGATTTAGCTGGAAAATGCCAAGATTTTCCAGATAGTAACATTTGCAGCTGTGCGGTATATTATTTATGTAGTTCAACGTTTTCCAGCTCAGAATCGACAAATAATGTCTCTTAATTTATTGTCAGGAATATTTTAAAATAATTGTCTACAAAACCAGGCTTAATAATTTAATTCTCCATTGGCTCAAGTTGAAATTTTCCTAATAACATAGGAAATTACATAATTATTTAGAAGAATATTAATTTAGCCTTAAGAATGTGTTGTCACGTCAGTCGCAGGATTTATAGTTTGAACAGTATACGTAGATTCTTGCCTTAAAAAACAAAATTTGTTTATTTAAGGCAACCGTTTGTTAAGGGCCAACCTCAATTTATAAACAAATTTCGTGATTTTAATAAATGTATGTATAAGGAAAAGTGTTTGGATTTTCACCACAGATTAATTCATAATCAACGCTCAAATCGCTCGGGCTTAGAGATAATAATTACATGTATTTTAAATTTTTTTCGGAGTGTTTTCTGGAAAATGACATTTTCTAATTTGTGAATAGCTTTTTATAGCATACAAATATCTATTTGAAAAAGGATAATAAAACACAATAAATTGAACTGAAAGCTAGTCGAAAAGTTTTCGAAATACTATTATAATAGATTATACTAATTTTTTTTACCCAGATCACCTTAATAATATGGAAGTTTATTTCGATATTATATGAAAAGTAATCACTGCCCTATCGGTTTCTAACACAATATACTCTTTAAATATTTAAGTACTTTTCCCGCAAGAAACGGAAGTTGTGTATATTTTGTTGCATCTATTGTTAGGTCAGATGTTAATACGAGCAGATTTAGAATTCTATCTTTGTCAGAGCTAAAACATATTTCAGGTTATTACCACACTAACTCAAATGTTACAAATTATATTAAATAATCCAGCAAAGACCCAAATCTATATAGCAAACAATAATAAAATGTTAGTTTTCTGTTTTGTCATAGAGAAATGTTTAAATTTTCCAGTAATAAAATTTTTTTATTCAGGTGAAAATTGCATGCAAATTATCATTAATTTTATTCGTCCATGTGAATTAAAAATGTTCAGAATTTATGGATGTTGCCTTATAATGTAAATATAAAAAAATGTATATCGGTTGCGGCAAAGTGCATATCGACAGTATTTTCTCATCATATCATAATAATAATAATAATTTTATTTCTCCACTGAAAAAAAAAATGTATATATATATATATATATATATATATATATATATATATATATATATATATATATATATATATATATATATATATATATATATATATATATATATATATATATATATATATATATATATATATATATATATATATATATATATATATATATATATATATATATATATATATATATATATATATATACTCTCGCATACAATATATAGAGAATAAAGACAACATTTTAAAATATATAAAAAATACATAAAATATATAAAAATACATAAAAAAACATATGTATAAACTAGTCATCTAAAGACAAAATAAGTAAAATGAAAGACTTGATTAGAGTCAGTTAAAAAGTTCTGTAACCGTTTAGCAGTTCTTATCAAGAACAATTTTTTCAATTAAGTTTTTGAAAAATATGTATACTTGCAAAACCCTTAATATCTTCATCAAAACAGTTATAAAATTTACATCCTTGGTAAAGAAAACTCTTTTGATACATTACTAATTCTGTGAGAATCAGGCAATATGAGATTTCTGGATCTAGTTTCATATAAATGGCTAACTTGATTTCTTACAAAATTTTATTTATTTTTATAAACATATAAACATCCTTCTTAAATATACAGACTAGCAACAGTTAAAATCTTAAGATTTTTAGAAGCATTATAACAGGACTCTATTTAAATTTTACAAGATACGAACTGCATATTTTTGCAGTGAAAATGCCCTAACCACATTACTGCTATTGCCCCAGTTCACAATTCCGTATCTGAGATGGGAATGAAAATTGGCATAATATAGAGTTTTGAGAATAGCCTGGCTGCAGTGTTTAGACATAAACTTTAGAGCGTAGCAACTGGTCCTTAATTTCATACATAAATTGTCAGTTTGTTGAGGCCATTGCATATGTTGATCAAAAGTAACATCTAATAACACATTTCTATTTGATAGTCTGTACCATGGAAAAGTGTAAGATTGTCCATGTTATTATCTAAAGAAAATTTAATAGCAAGAGTCTTAGCATTATTTAAAATTAACTTATTTTTTTGGGCCCAGTATATTATTCTTTCATAAGCTTTTTCAGTGGTTACTGGCTTCAGTTAAATTATTTCCTGTGATTAAACATTTGTATCATCAGCATAGCATACCGCATAAACATTTTGTATTTTTCCAAGTAACTAATTAAGTCATTAGCAAACAATAAATATAAGAGAGGTCCTAAGACTGAGCCTTGCGGAACTCTGTCTGATATTACAGGTATTGCTTTCTACTTCACTGGTCATTCTTACAATTTGTGTTCTATTGTCAAGGTAAGAGGAAAAAATTTCCAAAGCAGTTCCTCGAACACCGTATTGTGCTAGTTTGGATTTGAGCAATTGATTATCTACCAGATCAAAAGCTCGTGAGAAATCAACAAAGAGACCTACAACGTGTTTTTTTGTTTTGTCCGCACCACACTTCAGTCTGTATTTTTCCTTGCACAACAGTTTTTTTTTTTTTTTCATCATAAGTTTTCCATTTTGGGAAGGATATTCTTCTTTTCTGTCTTTTGCTATTGCTGATTTTTTCCATTGGTTTGGATTTCGTAGCCATTTTTTAGAAACTTTCACTTTTAGATCAAAAATTTTTCTAACATTGCCTTTTTTTATAAAAAATTGCATCAATGCGGCCATATAAAACTAATTAATTTTCGGTTATGACAAATAATTTATTTTCAAGATTCATTATGTAACCCTTCATTTATAAGTTTTAAAAAAAATTTCTCAGGAATTTCCTATTTATCAGTTTCCTTCTTTATCACTTGATGGAACATATGCATTACCAGATAAAATATTTTTATTACTAAATATATTTTATAACATTCGAGTTTTAATAGAAGATCGTAAAAAAGAGGTTATTTCAAATTTGAATTTAATTTTGAAGGCCTTCTTTGAAAGCTATTTGAATCCAATTTTATTTATAAAAAGGTTGTTTTATTTTGTTGTTTTATTTTTAGAATCTTTTTTTAATTTTTTATAAATCTGCTTATAAACTTTTTTCTCCCGTTTTTTGTTGTAATGAATAGTAACTATTTCCATCCTAACATGATAGTAAAGTATTGAAAATATTGTTTTCATTTTATCCTATTTTATTTTTAGAATCTATTTTTTTAAGTTTATATAATGCCTTTTACAAATGTTCTTATAAAATGTTTTTATTACAATAAATGATAAAAAATTTGTTCATTTCCGTCTAAAAAAAATACATATACCTTTGAAATTCCATGGAATTCCTTTGGAATTCTTTAGCAATTCCTGGAAGTACTATAGATTTCTTTGGAATTCCCTGGAATTCCCAGCCAAAATATGGAATTCAGTGGAATTTAAACAATTATTAAACAATTTAAAATTTGATAAATATTTTTATTTAATTAGGGACGCACCTAGCTACGCCACTGTTAATAAAGGACCTTTTACAGGGTGAGTTCAGTTATCAGTTCCCTTTCCGTTTCAGTTAAATTATAAGAAAAACTGATGTGTATGTGTAAATGTTGAACTGAACGATTAAATAATGATATCTCTACCAAAATAACTGAAACGGAAAGGAAACTAAAAATTGAACTAGCCGTGTAAAAGACCCTTTATGTAGGTCTAAAGCTGGAGAATTTTATAAAAAATGTAAAAATTTCGCCACACTTCAATATTTATTGCATTGAGGAATGCTAAAATATATTTGCTAAATAAATTGAGGATAGGTATATTATGATAAAGTTAAAGATATTGAAATAAAAAATCTTAATTGGAAAGAAAATCCCATATTGCATTGTAAAAAAAAATTATAAATGTATTCATCTGTCCATTTTAAAAAGGTGTTTTTATTGATATCATATTCACAATATGCTGTGCCATATTAATACCTTGTAAATCTCAAATATTCAGATTGTCGTTTTAAAAACTACACAAAGATTTAAAACAGATAAATCTTTATGTGTAAAACGGTAATACAATGCGACTATAAAGAAATAGCATTTTTATTGTATTTAAATATGCCCATTACACAATATTTGACTGTCGGTCATAAATTTGTGTATTCATTAATGGGTGTGGTAATGAAATTCTTTTGGATACAATGCAGTTCAAAAATGTTTACTATTGTACATAAAATATCGACAGTTAATAAATAATACATTAAAAGCATCGTATTAAATTGCTAATAGGTGAGTTAAAATTTATTCTACTTGTCAAATACAATATTTAATCTCTGTAAATTTATTTATGAATTATTCAATAATAGTAATCTAGAATCTCAAACATTTTTGCCGTCTATAGGGGTTCTCAACCTTTTAATAGTCGCGACCACCTAAATATTCTAAAATATTTTCGCAACCGTCTAGTTTGTAGTAACATCATATTCATTAGGATTTATTTTACAATAGTGGTTTTATTTACTGATTATAGTGATTTGAATGACAAAAAAAATCCGGAAACGAAATATTTTACCTACATAAATATATTTAATGAGATGAACACTTTCCAGTTATCCACACAGTACTCTCTACAATCTGCACTGCATTACACTGCAGAATTTGGATTACAAATACAAAATGACACCAGTTGGCAACAAATCAAAATAAAGAACAAAAAATAATTGAAGAGTGGAAGTACCAAACGCACTAATTGCCAAAATCTAAATTTTCCAGGTATTTGCTTAAAAAGGTTGTAAATGCCGTCGCCAATATCTCCACAGAGGTTCTAAGTGCCATATAATTGTTAAGCTTACGTAAAATAAAAGAAGATGGCGCTAGGTTTTATAGTCCAGCAGGTTTTTTTTTAGAAAGGTTATAAGTGCCAATTGTTTTCTTTAATCACGTTCAAAGTAAAAGTACGTTTCTTACTTTGTGTGTGTTTATAAGGCTAAATTTACAGTGTAAACATGGAAACTGATTAAGAAAATAATAGAGGAAGGTTTATAGAACAACAAAGAAAGAAAAGGCATGCTGGAAAGGCATATCTTAATAGAAATAAGACTAAAATTGGCCCGAAAAATCCACCGAATCAACAGGTAAGAAATTTTAGGTTATGGCGAGAGTGTGTATAGTAATTAGGGAGCTTATACAAACATTCTCTTAGTAACGTAAGTGGGATACAATGATTCTTACCAATGAAAATAAAATTATTTTGTTTGTTGAATTGCAGTTGACCGTGAGTGTTTCTTTTTCAGGTGCAGTGCAAGTGTTATTATGACTGCAAAAAAAATAACGTATGAAAGAAAGCTTCAACTTTTCGAAAAATTTTATGCTGAAAACTATAAAACCCCAGGAACATACCTGATGGGACTAATAAATTTAGTAAAAATAAAAAGACGTCGGCATGGAAATTATGAAACTGCCTTGGATAATAAAAGACAAATTTCTATATCGTATCGGTTCCAAATCAAGATGGAAATTTCGTGCAAGTATGCAGCAAGACATTTATGAATATTTTTGATGTAACTCAAAAGCGGTTGGTTGGTCTAATACGTAAGAAGAAAATGGGAGATACTGCATTTATGGATAGGCGTTCTAATAATAAGCCAAGCAAATTTACGGATAAGGACCGTCAGCTGATCCATCGACATATAAACACCATCCCTAAAGATGTCTCGTACTACTCACGTGCCAAATCAGAGAAGCTTTTGAGTCCTGACTTAAATATCCACCGACTTTATAAATCATTTTTAGAAAAAAAACAAAGAGTCTTCTGTAAGCTACAAGTTTTATCGGGGGGTATTCAAAAAAGATTTCCCGAATCTAAGCTTCCATCGTCCTAGAGTCGATACATGTCATACATGTGATAGGCTAAACTGTGAGGCAAAGCAGAATAATAGTGTCGGTATCAAGGCAAAAAGTCAACTGGATCTTCACCATCGAAAAGTGGAGAAATCTATGGAATATATGAGAGAGGAAACCACTGCTTCATAACTTCCTGGCAGTGACAAATGCTGTATTTCATTTGATTTACAACAGGTCCTATTTATCCCTACATTGACCCATTCGGACATGTTTTACCTGTCCCTATTATCTTGTTATAATCTGGGGATACATTTATCTGACACCAACCGTGCTTTTATGTGTATGTGGCACGAAGGCGTTAGTAGTCGTGGAGGTAACGAGATAGCATCTACCATTTTGAAAGTTTTAAATTCTGGTATTACGGTAAAAAAAACATTTGCTACTGTGGAGTGACAACTGTGCGGGACAAAATAAAAACAGAATGGTAATTTTTGTCTTGGTATTCCTTGTTCTTCATCAAGTTTTTGACACAATAGAGTATAATTTCCTTATTAGTAGCCACTGCTTTTTGTGTTGCGATAGAGACTTCGCCCTCATCGAGAAAAAGAAAACGCGTTATGAAGGCAATAATACCAAATGATTTACACAAAGTGATAACTTCCACAAAATATGATCCTCCCTTTGAAGTTGTTGACATGTCAGTTAATGGATTTTGGGATATAAAAGAAGCTGCTGATACATTTCTCAACACCAAAAACTTGAATATTAGTAAAGCGGTTAGAATAAAAGTTGATTGTAAAAATCCAACGGTTCTTCTAATAAAGGAATCCTTCTCCGATGTCGAGGCATGAAAATAAGTCAATATACTGAAAAAAGAAAAAACCATTCGGAGACCTAAAATCTGCAAAAATAGCACTTTTACTCCCTGAAACTAAGGTAACTGTGAATAAAAAAAATCATATCGTCCATGATTCCTTACCTGGAAAATCCAGAACATAAAACATTTTACAGAGAACTTCTTAACATAAATGAGGAGAGCTTGGGGTCAAGTAGCAGTTCAACTCACCTCTAATTGGTACTTATGTCCTTTAAATTAAGTGACACTTAGGACTAAGCTTTTGTTATTACTTATAACCTTTGTAAGATACATACCTTGGCACTTATGCCTTTTCAGTTTTAGTTAAGCAATCTTATAAACATTTTAATGTTTTAATAACACTTTTCGATTTATATTCTAGGAGTTATTACTCCCACTTGTTAGAAAGTGTAAAATCGTTTGAACTAAAAGGTAAAAAATACACTTAATAAAATTGTTTTCTTAATTATCTCATATTTATGAATTTTGCACTTAGTGCGTTTGGTACTTCCACTCTTCAATTATTTTAAAAGATTTATAAATTTTAAACACAAAACGTTCCACAAAATTTTCATGCCTCCTTAATAATCTCTCGTGACCCCACTAAAAACCTTCCGCGACCCTCAGTGGGCCGCGGCCGTCCGATTAACTGTACTATAAAATGCATAAACTAATTTATATTTGAAATGCTTATTAGATTAATAAAAAAAATTCAATTACCCAACACGATTTTATGAAGAGGCGTTTCACAACAACAAATTTACTCTGAGTTACGGAATACTTCTGAATCCTTATATGATCAATCACAAACAGATGTAATTTATACCGATTTTTCCAAAGCATTCGACAGGCCTGAACAGAGAATGTTGTTTAATAAACTTTATAATATTGGACCTTCTGAAAATCTGATATCTCTAATTCGATTCTATCTGTCTAACAGATATCAATACGTTGCATTTAATAGTTTCAAGCTCAAATTAATAATACTAGAAGATGAGTAACAAAACGTAAAAAGTTGTCCGATTCATCTAGATCCCATGCGAGATACAAAAATATTATCGCTGGCTTTATTCCTATTGGTCAGAATCATGAGCACAGCACGAAGAAACCCGATTGATGCCTGATCTATTATCCTCTTGACAACAAATAGTGTTCTGTAAGACGACGTGTGTCATCTTAAGCTGCGTTTTTAAGTGATTTTAAAGTTTTGTTATTTGGTACTTATTTTTACTTATAAAAAAAATTATTTATAAATATTTAATGTGTAATGTGCGGTCAAAGAGGAAAACTACGGGGTTATTTATCTTTTCACAGGTAAGTAAACAAAACAAATCGGGGCCGGCATATTGCGGAAGTATGAAAGCTCAAAAATAACTAAAATGAATGACAGCTTTACAAAAACAAAACCAACAATTGATTCTATTTGAGCAGTAAAAAATCCACATTTGGTCAAAAATATACTTATAACAAAAATATTCATTTTAACTTCAATGGAAATTTCATTCATAAGGTTGCTTACAAATTGTAGATGTTTAAGTCAATTGAAATTTTTTTTAATTCAATTTTAAAAAGTTGTTATTAAAAAATGTGTTTATTTTCAGATTTCCCGGGAATCTGAAGAGAAGAGAAGTTCGCTGAAAGCTCTCAAAATGGAAAATGCCAGTAAGTGGCACTACGTGTATTCACAACACTTTAAAAGAGTGATTGTAATATAAGATCTGGATTAAAAATGTTGAAAATCAATGCTGTTTCATTTTTTCTCCTGGCAACACTGTCATCACTTCGTCACACGTGCTGTCCAGGTTAGTAGAGAATTATATTGAAAATTAATATACTAAGTAGTCACTCATTCATACCTCATGATATAATATCAAGTAGATAGGTACCTACAGAACATCAACTATTTTGTTGATATGTTACCTTTATTGCAGTGATGTAGGTTTGTATGTTTCAAAAAAATCTCATTTGTTTCAACATTAAAAATTTAATTCCTTCGCCATCATTAGTACCCAAGATAGCAAGGTATGTTAAATTTAAATATATAGGGCCCGCCACTTAATACTCCCCTGGTCCTTATTATTTTTATTTTTTAAGCAACGGCCATGTCCGGCACATCAAATCGTAGATATTTTTAAGTTCTTCAAATGTAGCGTGTAGTAATCCAAAAAATTTTTTTGGATCACTGCACTGTATATTTAAATTTAACATACCTTGCTATCTTGGGTACTAATGGTGGAGAAGGAATATAATTTTCAATGCTAAAACAAGTGAGATTTGTTTGAAATATACAAACGTACATCACTGCAATAAAAGTAACATCAACAAAACAGTTGATGCTTTGTAGATATCTACTTGATATTATTTCATGAGATATGAATGAGTGACTACTCAGTATACTATTAATTTTCAATATAATTCTCTAATAACCTGGACAGTACGTGTGACGAACCTGGTGATAGTGTAGACAGGGGAAAAATAAAACAATACTGATTTTCAAGACTTTTAGTCCAGATCATTTAATAGTATAACCTTTTTTTTAAGTGTTCTGACCACATGTAGTGTCACTTACTGGCATTTTCCATTTTGAGAGCTTTTAGCCAACTTTCTCTTCTCACCAGATTCACGGGAAATCTGAAAATAAACACATTTTTTTAAATAACAACCTTTAAAATAGAGTTTAAAACATCTACAGTTTGTGAGCTACCTTAAGAATGAACTTTCCATTCAAATATTTTTTGTATAAGTATCTTTTTTTAATAAAATGTGGATTTTTTTACTGTTCAAATGGAATCGAATAATGTTTTCTATTTTCTGTAAAGCTAACATTAATTTTAGCTATTTTCGAGCTTTCACACTGTCGCATCCACGCATTATGCCGACTCTGATCTGTTTTGTTTAATTACCTGTGAAAAGATAAACAACCACGTTGTTTCCCTCTTTGGCCGCACACTACACATCTATTATTCATTGTTTCTCAATAGATATTCACTAAATAAACCTTTATAACTAAAGATCGATTCAATCAGTACTCAATAACACAAAACTAAAGTTTATCACTTATCACTTAAAAACAACAGAGATTAAAATAACAACAGCAGAATAGCATCGAAAAATATATTATCCAAGCACACAAATTTTGTATACCTATTAAGTTTTAAGTTATGCAAGAGCATTAAAATAAACGCTGAAGCTTGGAGCCGCCCCTGGTTTATTTTGGATACGTTGATATGTAAACAGGCAATTTGTTGTTTATATATCGGTCATAATAATCAGGGTATCTCTTATAGGTGTTACTTATCTTTATATTATTAATCTGAGGTTTCAAGTATATCGAATACATTGCTACCTCTAGACCCGCAAAGGTCTATACTTGGTTTGTTATTTTTTGTTATATTTGTTAATGATATTGCAGATGATCTAGATAAATAATATAAACAAATAAACACCACAGAAATTAGATACCTCCTGAATCCAAAGTCACGGTATGGGCGAGAGTTACAATTATGAAAAAAACGCGGACACAATCATTCCCACCTGCATTACTAGTAATCGTACAGGGATTCGAACCTGCAGCTACAATGCAGATATTATCTAGTCTGACTTGCCATTGCGCGTTCTATCCAACTATTCCACCAAACCGGATAAAGTTAGATATTTAATGTATACTAAAACTTTTCTGCGGGATCGATAACATAGAGGATTGTATTCACTTACAAGAAAATTTTGATGAGAATGAGGATAAGGTATGGTTCGCTTAATTTCCGATACTCGATCAGTCAAGTTAAACAGGTCCAAGCGGTGGATTAGTTGGCAGCTGAAGACTGTGGTTCGGAGTCCGCGCTAAATTGTAGGTTTCTAGGTGAAAAGGGCTAATTGTGTTCTAGTTGCCTAGTTAAATAAGTAGCTACCACTACTAGATACTACAAGAAAATGCACAAAAAATTAGTAATTGGTGCATTAAGTACAAATTTCCACTAAACTTCCAAAAAATGCTATGTTATGTCTTATACATGCAAATCGTCTTCAATATCATTGATTATAACTATAGTTAGGATCCGTGGGGTACATGATGTCATTATCAGAGGCGGATATGTAAACGCTCATACAAATATGATAAACAGTTTCTTACCTTACAAATGACTGGGTACTAATATTTATGGTATACTGGACAACGGCCAATGCCACGATGCTACAAGAATTCTCTACAATTATTCACTTGTGCCACTGGAGTTAAAATAAATTACTAACAACTCTTCCATGTGGTTTGGAGTTAAATTGTGACGTTTACTACTAATATCCACTTTAATGCAGAACACGATCTTTCAACGTCTACAGACGTGATATAGGGGCATATTTGAAGTATATGTAGTTCTTCATAGATGGCACGTTTATATTAGGTTCCGAGAGGTCTACCGCATTTCCTGTAAAAAGGTCCGCAATTCTACATATAGTGCAAAACCCAGAATGGTTTTCTAAAATTGTGTAAAATTTCTTCTCACACGTTCAGCAGTTGTTCCTGGTACCTGGAAAATGTATTGACGTAGATCATATATAGTATTCAGTGTGTTAATTATGGAATAACCTGATAATATCGGTGAACTCTCAAGTTGCGTATGGCTAAAGGAATTTTGGAAAAATGAAAGTGTACTACAAAACAGACGAGTGATGGCGAGCGGTGGGGGATAGTACACACAGATGACGTTACGCCCTATTCAAATATAACTGATGCGACAAACAGAAGTAGAATACCAGTGGAGTGTATATTATAATAAATTAATGTGAATGCAAACAAAATACTTACATAAAGAAATAATTATTATTATCCAATCATTACATTATTTTCATAGATAAACAGCGGTTAATACGAGTATTTGTTATATATTTATATATAAAAACAACAATATGAGATATAAAAAATAATCACAAAAATAAAGCTTATATGTGTAACGCTTCTGAATGACACATTTGTTAGGTATTCTGCTTTAGCCGAGGAGTGGGGTAACGTTGAAATTTTATCAACAGCGCATCTCCACTGCTCGCCGTCACTCGTCTATTTTGCACGTTAGGAGCAATACCTAACAATTCGGCAATTCGATGGAGCCCATGTGCCATGTTGTTGTCCAGCCGCCTTCATATACGCCTATGCGTCCGTTACAAACAGCAAAACACGTTCTTTGTTGCTTTCAAAGTTCTCGCCCCAAAATATTTTAAGACAGCTATCGTTGATATTGACATATTGTTGCTGCATTTGTGCGTTCCAATATTCTGGATGATATTAAATGAGATCGCATTGGGACAAATTCATCCATCCCATTAAGCAAAACGTTTGCGTCCTTCTAGCTTCCAACATCAGTAGTTTCTTCGACACTAACCTAGATATGTTTATCATGCAACTCAGAATAGATTCCTGTTTAATTTTGTCACACACTGTTGGCAAATAATTTTTTCGTACTGTTGACCCCACTGGCACATTAACACCATTGTATTTGCCACTAATACAGTTTTTTAGAACTTGTCTAAACTCGGGATGGTCTACTATGTTTCATGGAATATTACACCTTACCATCATTTGCGGTAAATCTAAAATAAAACGTTTTTCTCTATCACTGACACTAAATCACCACGTACAACTGTTTTATATTTTTCGCTGTTCGCATGCCGTACAACTCACGTTTTAACTTTCCACGACAGCATCTGGTCACAAATTGTGCATCTTAGTTCGGTACCTTCGAATGCTAGTTCTGGAAAGACGTTTATCCAACGCTTTACACTAGCTCGAGATGGAAGCTTCTGCAATATTGTTACATAAAATACTCCCGAGGAATTATCTAGTTTATCGATGTAATAAGATGCGCGCTCCATAGTTACACTCCTACTGAATTACGGAGATTCAAACAGGCGGCTGTGGGGTGGAATGGGCACGAGTGAGGGTGTTTCCGTGACCTCTGATATTTACTTCGACGTACCTACTAACTATTATCTGACTTATATAAGTTTATTGCCTTGTTTATTCCTTTGTAATTCATTGTCTTTGTATGAATCTGTTTTGTTTAAAAAATTTTACAGTATTATTAGAATTACTTTAATTAACATTAATTAAATAATATTACTATTAATTACTATTATTTATTGTAGGAGTTTATTATTAGTTTCAAAAAGTCAAATTGCCTGTCATTAAGTGAAAAATTTTCTGCTCAAATTTAGTTCGTCTCTGGAATGTACCCCGCAGATCCTAACTATAATTATAACATTATATTAATAATAATGTGCTAGATAGGCCTGACACGCATTGGGACTTTGGTGTTATCTTTAACAAATCACTTTCAGTTACTTTCCAAATTAACACCATGTGTCTAAAGCTAGCAGATTGTATGGATTTTTTATAGTTAGAAATTCACGTAATTTTTCTATACTGACAACGTAAGATGCTCTATTATTATTATGTCAGCTTCTTAATGTGCAATTATGCCGTGTTTTCATTTCAAAACACTACATAGAGGAAAGCATTCGTTCAAGCTCATGCAGTCCCCTAGACACAATATATGACGGGAATTTGCCACAGTGCATGCATTCCATGCTATCCCATCTATTCCGAATGTACGAGTTCGAACGACTCTGCTTCCCTGTGTAGTGTGCAAGTATGAAAACTCGGTTTAGGGCAGGATGCTGCTTCATCAAATCAATTAAATGTTATGTTTATTTATTTTGATATAGCCGCATATGGCTAGCTACGTTATCAACTGAATCATTCCGCTTTTCTCTGAAACCTACTTTTGACTGAACAGAACCGACGGCGAAGACCGACAAATATTTCGGAAATTTTCGCTATCGAGGTCAGCGGACTTTAGGAAATCACCTTCGTTTGGTTTGAGCTGATGTCGGTCGGGGTCATTTTCTGTCGACCGAGTGTCTTAGAAAACTGTAACTTAGTACAATGTTAATTTCTGTACAGATGTAATCGCAAGTAGCAGAATTACTGAAGCGTATTGAGGCCACGACAAAAAAGAATTAAGTTGAAATTTCAATTTAACAAATCGAAATTTCAACATGTCAAAATTTCAATTTAGTAAGTTGAAATTTCAACATAATGAATCGAAATTTCAACTATAGAGTTGAAATTTCAATTTATAGAGTTGAAATTTCAACTTAACATGTCGAATATTAAGTTGGAATTTCGATTTGACAAGTCGAAATTTCAACATAATAAGTCGGAATTTCAACTTAGTAAGTTGCAATTTCGACTTATAAATAGAGTTGGTAGAAATGTGCGGAGGGATATAGGCGTACGCATCATAATAAGCGTAATAAAAGAAATTAACTAGTTAAAAAAAGAAATACTCTTACAATTTATAACAATGTATGCACAACTTACCTTCTTAACTAGCTTAATCAACTAGCTTAATCAACTAGCTTGGTTATCACAAACTGGAAAAGATCTGTAGAAACTTTGCAGCATCAGGTATGTTTCTATGGTTGTCTCCGTGAGTGATGTTCACTGTGGTGAAAATATATGCTTATATTTTGAGAACGACCGTTCGACATCTAATAATGTAATACAGGCATACATAAAATAGTCTTTGAACGCAGTTAACGGATCTGACATTTAGGAGATTTAAGGGACACTTTTTTTGTACTTGCTATTAATTTCTGCCGCAAGATGTAAATCATGCACTTTACATGTAACATGTACCAACCTACAACCGTGTTCTTGAAGAGAAGGGCCTACCAAACGCATTGTCGCGGCACGATCGGTCACAATCATCAACACTTGACTTGGTGACAGATCAAATTTTTCTAACTTCTGCAGCACCATCTGTGTAATTGTTTTGCCAGTATACTTAGTGTAGCTAGTAATAATGGAAATGTCGGTTTAAGAGGTTCTACTACGTGTACTATAACATTTACAATATATTTTTGTTTACGATCTGTCGTATCATCAACACATAACCACAGCCGTGTATTTTTTAATAACATTTGATCTTATTTACAATGTCTTCACATACAATTGGTACAAAAAGTTACTCAACGTTGCACAACTTGGTAACGTCACGTGGGGATTGTATTTATATCAGAACTCCCGAAATGATTGTTTATCGAGTATGTGCAGCGGAACATCACAGGCAATCAGCATTAACCGTAAATTGAATATAAACTGTGCATTCGAAGGTACGCAATTTTTTTAGTTTTATGCTGCGCAGTAATTACGTGTCGTCTACAATCACATTTATCCCAGCACACCTTACAAATTATTGTAGCACCATTATATAATAAATCCGGGAATTTACTGATAAATTTATTCACTTTGTCAGCGTATGGCCGATTTTTACCCTTACGCACGTCTGACATTTTATTATGAAATTAATATCAACAATAACATAGAACAAATAAAATTATCAACAATACAACAACATAAAATACAACGGAGAGTAATAAATTAGCGTGTAAACACTACGACATACAACAATGGACTAGTCTCGCGAATCGCTTCGATTTGTCCGCCAGCCGGTCATTGCCTCATCAAATATCTATCTACCTGCTGTTGCACCACTGAATAGCCGCATGACTTGCCAACTTTACATGAATGTGTCACAACTTGATTTTTAATTTAGATACGACTAGGTGGTGCTGTTTAAGTTGAAATTTCAACTTACCAAGTTGAAATTTCGACTTATTATGTTGAAATTTCAGCATGTTGAAATTTTAACTTTATTTTTTTTCGTCGTAGTCTCAATACGATTTTGTATAAAATAGCTGCTTGGGATGAAAATTTCCCAGTTTTGAAACGACACGATGATATAATTTGTAACATGTTCAATGTTTCAGAGGCTCTACTTTGAACAATTCCAGTATGTTATAAACATATGTAGATTATGATGGGCCCATCTTCAAAAGCTTGTAAACTTTTAATAAAAAAATATCACACTTGCTTTTCGGTTTATTTTATTGTGTAGAATTCTGGGAACTATTTTGCATACATATTATGTATTAAAAATAACATACAGCTACGTCAGCATGTAGTTAATATTTGTAAATTTTTGGAATAAAAATTTTTTGTTGACCTAAAACTTTATTTCGTTTATGAATCGGTCTTACTGGAATTCTGTAGAGAAGATAAGAACACGATAATAAAAATATCTTTATTTAATTTATTTATTAAACAACGAAAATTTGTCAGTCGACATTTGTGTAGTCTAGAGTGCCTATCAAAATATTTTATCATAAAAAAGTTGTTAGGCACGTATTACTATTATTTACGTGTGATATAAACAGAAGAATTAAATTATGATGATCGTATTTGCTACTATATGGCTTCTATTGAATATTTTATAAACTAGGTTACAAACGTCAGCCATACAATATTTCTTAAACCACCTGATTGCACTAATCAGTGATCTGATCACTCACCGATTATAATATATTCCGTTTAATAGAGGAATGTGCTATAATATATTCACAAAAAAACGCATACATTGGCCACCCAGAGAACAAGTCCATGATTTTTATCTTACTGATAATAATCACGAACATCGCATCAAGTCGGATGCGCGTTAAATTTGAATTACGAATTCTCTCTCATCTTGAGATTCTACAGATCAATGATAGAACCAAAGAATGGGGCCTTTCAAATAATAATAGTAGTTATTCATAATCATTGTAGCTTCATGTGCACTTTTTGAGGTAGTATAGGTAAAAAAAGAAATGTTATGTATATGTAGGCGTATAGCTCGCATCGTTTAAAAACTATCAACTGACATTAATGGTCGTAAATTTACGACGTGGCTTATCCAACCTCATGTCGGAATCCTAGCAAGTAATAATTCTCTGCATGAGCAATAATGTTAAGAATAATATACAGTGTGGCTGCAATGTTTGTAAAATAATTATTTTAGATTCATTATTAGAGAGAAGTTTCAACTTAATTTTTCTCAAGAAATAAATATATCCTTACACCAAGGTTCTCATTTGAATCTAAAGGAACTAATCGTATTTTATTCCACTGATTATTTCCCTCATCATAAATCTAACCAATAAGAAACATGAAATTTGTACCACGTGACTTGTTTAAATAAGTGATTATTTTGCAAAAATAATCGGTTATTTTTCATCTAGCTGTTCATTTATTTTTGACATGTAAAGTAAGCTTTGGCCTGTCGTTGCTATGCGATACTCACCGATTTAACAATTCTGATAGTTTGAATTATTAGTGTCATTTATACTACCCTACACCGTCAAATGCAAGTAAATAAAGAAAGTACTCGTTTTGGAAATATTTCAATTTCCGAAGTTGACAAGGAAATCCTAAGAAGCGTTCCTATTAACACAACAAAAACGCGCAAATCGGTATGGGGCCAATTTAATGATTTTTGTAATGAAACAGGATACCAATTTGAAGCCACTACAACCATAGATTATATTGCGTTGCTACTTAAAGACTGGACTTTCAATATGAGACGGAGTGATGGTAAAGATTATAAGGAAAATGTGATCAAAACCATGTGGAACATAACTGCAAAAATGCTTTAGGAAATGTATTTTTTAAAATACGTCATTTTCGATCCATTTAAGGATATTCAATTTAAGTGCGCTAGGGATGCTCGTAATACTAAAAGAAGATATTTACAGAAAAATATCACGAAAATAATAATAAATTGCGTTAGATTTAGAAAATCATAAAAAAATGATAATGCTTTGGAATGAAAACACTCCTAAAGGACTGCAAAAAATCTTTCCATATTATCGCAGTTGAGCTCGCTTGGAGAGGCGGAGAAGCCGCAAATTGCATAACAAATCATTTTAAAGAAGTAATTGATAACAGAAGACAGACAACAGGTAAAAAACGGCTCACTTTTTATTTGCGACTGTTTAACTAAGTCTTTTTTGTCATTTTAGGACGATTAGAATATAACCCTGTGATCAATAAGACCACACAAAGAGGTGACAAGAAATGCGCCGATAATAAATGGTTAACTCCTAATGAAATTAATACCGATCTACATATTGATACAAAAATTCACCGATTAGAAGAAATGAACTGTTTAAATGGACAAAGGAATCAGCCGCAAAAATCGGTTTAAATACAACAACTGTAAAAGTAACTAATCATTCCAATCGCGCCACAGCTGTCGGTAACTTAATAAAGAATGGAACACAGGAGCAAGAGATTATCAAAATAACCGGCCATGGAAGTGCAAATTCCATAAAACCATATTTGCAAATAGATGCCCTATATTACTTAAACGTGATAAATAAAGATGTAATCCAAATGAAATACAAAATGTTCCAAGCACTTCCAAGGCAACGTCAGAACATACTACTATTCAAAACATTAATGAAGAAAAACAAGCTCAAATTGTATATCAAAAATGTAATTATTTTATCAATTGTACTAACGCAACGAAAAATAATTAATTAGAATTGTCTGCTTATTAAAAAAAAAACGAATTGTCAATGTAATTTGTACTTTATAAATGTTATGAAATAAATAAAGATTAATAAAATAAAAACTGTGCATTTTATTGTCTATAACAATTTCTATTCTGGAAATAATCTAAGAAATAATCCCTCGTGCATCAATTTTAATCATAAATTGTATACGTCACACAATTTTTAAAAGTTTGCTTTTGAGCAAATACTTTCGTGTATAATAATTTTAGATAAAATCCCTCTACCTACTGTCTCGGGATTTTATCAAATTATTATACACTCAAGTCATTTGCTGCGCAAAATTTTTAAAATTATGTGACGTACAGAGTTTAACCGATTAAACTTGATGCACTCGGGATATAACCCTTGATTATTTCATTCCTTATTACACTTTATACATTGTAAATCAAGACACCAAATAATTTTAGAATTTTAAAGTAACAACGTGCGAATATATTGTATACCGCTAGTAGTGTTGTTTTTTGTCATTTCTGTATTAACAAAAATGAGCAACTATAACTATAAAATTTCACTTGAAAAGATTAATTGTAAACAATATATTATATGGTGTCTGAAAAATTATAGGTATAAAATAAATCACAAAATACATGTTACACATAAAATAACAATTCAGAAGTTATGACCCCCGTAAAGCGTACAAGAAAGTAATTTTTGACAGGTATTTTATATTTTGGGTATGCATTCTTTATGTATTTTATGCGCTTTCGGGAGTGAAGTTGTTACTGTTTTCGAAGATTTAAAGTGGCGCATTTAATCTTCAGTGGATTAAAAATTAAATTAATACCCCGGGGATTAAATTATAAATAAACAAGTGTTATTATTAGGTCCCGTGTCTTGGATGACATTTCCAGAGAGGAATTGTGAATTACACGATACAAGTGACGCCATTATTCAGTGATTTTTCGATATCATCGTAATAGTAAACTTATCAGTTATAATCATAAACAAAGCAGTCTCTAATATTTTTGTAAAGTTATAGTAAAAAACGGCCACTAACAATTATTGCTACACAAGCTCAAACATCGTTAAATACCAAAGTTTCATTATACAGTGTGTTCTCGGACGGAGTTCACAATACTTATAAACTTTATTTAAAATTTTTGGAAAATAAGCCATTCATTATAAAAAGTTTTGCTTATTATGAATATTCAAAAGCTGCAATCAAATATTCGAAACATTATATAGGGTGATCGAAAACTTAAAATGTTAAATTTGTTAAGAGTAAACTACCAATATTTTATTTTTTAGAGAAAAAATGTCATGAACAATAATTGTTGTCTATAATTATAAAACGACTTAAATTAAGAATTTCGTTAAAAAAATTGGATGTCATTGAAGACCAATATTTTCAAATTAATGCTGAAATGCCATGTTACAGGAGGAGAAAATTCTCTATTTTCATTTTAAAGAAAAATGTGTTCTTTATAAAAAATTTTACTTTCCTACAAATGGTTTATGTAACTGTAAAATATTAGATTATCAAAATCTGTAGAAAACAAAAAAGAAAAAAACTATTTTAGTTATTGGTCAAATTTTGATAATTATTTCTATCTCAATTTTTTTCAATGAATTTCTAAATTAAATCGGTTTTATGATTACAAACAACAATTGATCATGACATTTTTCCCTGTATACTTTTTCGAATATTTGATTACGGTTTTTCAAAATAAGCAACTTGTTATAACAAATGACTTTTTTTTTTAATTTAAAAAATTAAAAAACTTACAATTGTTTTGAACTCCATCCGCATATCCGGTGACACACTGTATAAACCATAGTGAAAATTCATGCGAACGTTTATTGAGATGTTTACGTTTTTCAACACATGAAAAAGTATCCCTGACCCTTGAGACAGGTGAAAGATAATTAAGGGCATGGTAGCCGAGTGGGTGAAGCGCTTACAGCTATTTACTCGAAGTCGATGGTTCGATATCATCCTGGAGCAAGTTAGAAATTTTATTTGTAATTTGTTTCGGACTAAGATGGGAGAGGGAATTGTCGATGCCCTAGATGTGGTTCGGACTCCACAATAAACTATAGGGCCTTGTCTCTCTCTACCCAACACAAAATCCTAAGATTTTCCTGGAGTTACTTCGGTGACTTGAGAGGCGGTTAAAAAAACATTTAACAAAACATTAAACATTTAACAAATGTGACATTATTATGCCCTGGTTTAGTATTTATAGCAAAATTAAACAAAATGCAGTGTAAAACAACAAATACTGCAAATCCAAAATATTCTTTTTTTGCTATCTTCGATCTAAATCCGGTCTTTACGTAATACGCTGCAACCCCTACATTAACTACATGTACCAGGAATAACCCATCCTTATCTAGGCCTCCAGCCGGTATCCCTTCGGTATGTGTCGAATATTAGCCGGTGATAAACACTATTGCGACAATTAGTAAAATATAGCGTAATCAATGCCTTCAGTTCATACGATACAATCGTGGATTTGTGAGAACTTCGAGTTAACATTTAATGATGCCGACCTCAAATGTCAAAGATGCAATACTGCCCTGTCATTGTCACGAACGTCTGTAATTACTACGCTTAGGATTTTTTACTTTTATTTATATGGATTTGATCAGTAATATAACAATTCAATTTAATATTATTAACCAAAGTATCTACACATTATGTTCAGTGTTGCCCAGACACGTTCGCAAATTTAGTGTCAGTGAAAGTGGCACTTTCTTCAGTAAATCCAGCGCTTTCAGAATAAGACAATTGTAGCAATATCGACAGTGATGCAACCACTACAATGTATAATCTCCTTCAGTTGAATCAGCAATAAACTAATTTTTTTATAATTTCGTACTACTCCCATGCCTATCCTGATTTTTACGTCAATGTCATCTTTAGTTATCATAGAAACGAATTTTTTTATTTAACTTCATTTTGAATTGAAGGTAACAGTCATATTAACTTTATTACAACTAACAAATTCGAAAACAAACTGAAATAAACAATTAGAATCATCAACATACCCCTCAGTTGAGCTACAGTTGAGGATTTTCATCTACTATGATGTTTAAGGACATCTATATCTGCTTCCACATCAGCTAACAGAAATGCAGAGGTACGTCTTAAACAGTTTCCTGTGCAAATGCATCTAGCAAATTTAGGAAAAAAGCTATTCTTTGTTGCATCATTCCAAATGTATTTATCCCAATTGGTGTCGAGTTACAATTATTCATATATTGTCCAAAATGCGTGAATTTGTGTATTAATTTTTCGTAAAGATACCTATATATTTCATGCACAAGTCCAATTGCATTGTTTTCTGAAATGTTAACAACGTTCTGGCGATTTTGGTTTTACTGTTCCTTATGTTAAATAATATTGACGAACCTAAATCCTCAACATTGATAGACAAATTCAACAAATCATCGTCTCTGCAGTAATCTTGAAATAGTGTCATATGTCGGTTTCGGCTTTTTGGGATATCTGTCTGCGAAAGTATCACAGGTTCTGGTGACAACTTTATTGCATTCACCATAAATAAGAATAATATTTAAAAAAATCTTCATTTGTATATCCTAAAGGTGCCATTTTATCAATCACTAACTTTTTATAATAAGCCAAATTTTACTAAACTTGCCTACTATACGTATAAATATCAATTGTTTCCTTTATTTCAGATATTATTCCTTGCCTACTAGATTATTGTTGAGTATTTTAAATCATAGTTACAAGCATTTTCTACTCAAATTCGACAATTATTAGAATTTCAACTGTCATATATTCCTGGCCTACTTGACTATTGTTGATTAAGTTAAATCAAACGTAGGTATAAAAATTTTTTACTTACTTTCAATTTTTGTCTTATTTTAAACACATTCTTTAATTATACTATTTTAAGTATAACGGATTATGACAAAAATTAATATAGAAACATTTTTCAAAACATTTGAAATATTGATTTATATAAAACTGACTTTTTAAAAGATTTCACATGTAAGTTTTGTTATAACAGTAACTATCTCAATAACAGTACACTTTTGATATATAAAAGCTTACACAGTTTTGCATTATTTTTTGAATCATGAACTAAAATAAAATTTGGGGGTTGCCGTTTAAAAAAAGATGAATTTTGACATATTGTTGAAACGTAAGTTAAGTAACATTTTTTGATCACCCCGTATGATTATTTTTGTTCCAGTTCATATTCACTTTAATCTCCACCATCTCTCCCAAAAGGTGTCTCTTTACAATTTGACTTAATTAACATCTGTCTGATATTTATTATCTGTTTTTGAAATATCTGAATCTGTCAAAAAAACTTAAAAAATTGAATACCGCCTAAAACCGTAACTTTTTGAAGGGAGTATATAAAATAACATTAGAATTCACCGTAGAATTTAAAAATACAAAAATATATAGGGTGTTACATTTAAAACAACGAAGTTGGTTGTCATTTCCGGTATAACCGGAAGTGGCAAAAAATGTAAATATTTTAGTTGGAAAGAACACCATTGAAAATCTATTGAAAAGAAAAGTCGTAGCTGTACTCTTAGTAGTTTCGGAAATACAGATAGTTTAAGGTCGTGGTGACACTGTATTTTAGAACAATAATTGCATCAAATATTAAATTTCAGCGGCAGTGTCCAATATGGATAAAACATACCTAATTCTGAATTCATATCAGCTGTGAAACAATATTTTGTAGCATTGGTATTCATTCATTGTTTCGCAGTTCATATTTCATTATTTTTATTTAAAATAAAAATTTCATCCCGTATAAAATTTGTCAAACTGTGAATGTTTACGTTTCAAACTACATATTGAATTAAAGTAACATTTTAACAAAGGAATTTAATTTGGATGTGGTCAAATAATTATAACACTTGTAAGTATATTATATTATTTCCAAGTATTGCTTTATAGGTCGTATGTACAGGGTGATCATTTTAAGGTTTCACTCGATTTCATTGCTTGATTTTTCAACTAAGAACAAAATTCCAAAACTATACTTATGTATTTTTTTGAGGAATTCAAATTCGAGAAGAAATAATTGAACATCAAATAAAAATGTTATGGCGGAAAAACGTAAAAATACGAAAATTGACACCCCGTATATTAATACGGAAATGAACACGTGATATTCCACTGATGATATGAGTATTACATAAAAAAATTTCACTTCCGGTTTAACCGAAAATTACTGCAACTTTTTCATTTTAAGTGATACATCCTGTATATTTAGTTCAGCTTATAGAAAATTTCTTTTTTGAAATCAGAAATATATAAAATATTATCATTGTCTTTCATTTAATAGATAAGATATTGGGGTTTAAATTTAAAAGGACACAATTATGTCTCTTAAAACATCTATGAAAACAAATAATAGTTCTTTATGCAACATAGGAGTAAAGTGAGTATTTTAGTCCTATTTCAAATTTATCTAGGTATCCTTGTATTTAATTGTCTGTTTGACATAATTTTTTTATTTGTCTCAGTTTGACGTTTAGATTACTAAATATTACAAATATTATTAATTACCAAATATTATGAACTGCGAAAATTACCATAATAATATTAATTTTAATATGAAATAAGTTACCTTTTATGGTTTGTATGTTTGATTCTTTTTTTTTTGTTTTTTTACCATTAAAAGTTTGACATAATAAAAATGTTGATGTTACGTTATATTTGTCTTATTCATCGGTTTCCATGGCGACCTTAAATCCCTCAGGAAATAAACGCTCGTTTTACTCCCTGTTTTGAGGCAGTAAAATGCTGTTTTATTCTCGTTCGTACAAAGAAACATTTATATAATTTATTTATTTCAAAAATTAAAGTAATTTCGAAGATTTTATTTACAACAAATAATATTCGAAAACATTACCATTTGGCTGCAAACAAAGGCGATGTTGTTTGATAAAGTTCTTTCTGCATCATCTTAAAATAAATTTATTTCTTGTTGAATTTTCAATTAAATCAAAGGCCTTCGCTTCTGTTTATAGCAACATAATGGTAATGTTCTTAAACATTTGTTGTAAATTAAATATACAATGTTACTTTTTGAAATAAATGAATTATTTAAATGTTTTTATTTGGTTTCATAGATGACTGATTTAAAAGATATATTGGTGTTATTTTAAATTAAAACCCCAATATCTTATTAAATGCATTGGATTGAATATGTGGTAGGTTCCTTGTGAAACAATTTGAAAACAATTATTTTGAAGGAAAACACTGTTTTTAGATTGCAACACCCCCCGTCCAATTGTTGGCATAACACAATAAGCTGGGGGTTGTACTCATGAACCGGTAGCTCAGTGAGCAGGTCGTGAATAAGGGCTTCGATTGATTTGAGTTATCACCAAAATCTAGGCTGGGCGCCAGGACTTTTGCAAGTACCAAATAATTAAAATTTTATTTTAAAAGGTAAAGATAACGATAAAACTTAAATTCGGTTGGTAAGGAAGTTGAATAAAAAGATATTATTTTATAAAAAGTAGAATCAAAACAAGTAGGTATATGTACAATTATTTACAAGCAAAAAAATTTAATTGTGGTTGAAGACCAACAACTAACCAAAAAAAAAAGATATGTGAAAGAGAAAAAAATGACGTTATTAAGAGAATACAAAAAAATTAGAATTACTGATCTCTCACAAATTTCTTCTGACCAAATAAAACTTTCACTGGGGACGAAGATCTTACTTAACTTCCAAGGGTTTAGTCCAGCGAAGAATCCACCAACGGCTAAGCTCTTAATGGGTTCGGTGTCAATTTGACTCACCACTGTCAGTACTGCAGTTACCCTTGAGAAAAAATGCCAGTTGTGTAAAATATCGTTTTTCTGCTCCACCCTGTATATAATGATCAGTTCGATCCACCAGTTATCCTCTTCTCTTGGTCCAGGTATTTACATAAAAAGGGGAGAGTGTTATGAGATCAGTATTATAGGCAAAACAAAGTTAAAAGCTGTGAAGTTTGATTTGTCCAGCTACGGAGACAAAATATGAGTTAGCACAAATTTACAGAGTAAATTGCAAACTAAACAAACTAGGATCGGTGTCCTACAATATTTTAGGAAGTTGAAGACTTCAACTAACTTAAGTATCAATAAAAGTGACGTTAAATAGAAAAAATACTAGTCCGACAAATAAACTAGGTGTAGCTACGATAATAAACAAAGTGAAATAGGTATTCCCTATATGTTAAGATATTTTTTTACTAAAAGAAGTTAATCTTCAAGAAAATAGAATTTAGAATGTCTGTATACAGACAGACAACTAGAAAGATAACGTAAATAAATATTTGCTAAATATAAAACAATAGATAGTTTTCAACTTAGAGGTAACGTTAAATTAAATCATTTATTAGTTCCTCGGAGAGAGGTTCTAATGAATTGCAGATAAAGTTAAATAAATATATATACTTGACTATATGTTTACTTTAGATAATTAAAAGTCAAGTGCCAGATAACTAGGCAGGTATCTTTGCCAGAGAACTAGGCAAGGTTCCCCTAGAGCAACGTTCCGGAATAATTACTAAGTAAACGTTCAAGTAAGCATTCGATATTTTAAATTTAGAAAAACCTTACGTTTCTGAGATCTGGTTGATAAATATATGCACTGGTATAAAATAATCCACCACAAAACAAATGCACCAAATTAGATAATTTTCACAATTTTCACAGGTTATAAACAAATAGGTTTGGGCCAACCAGGTGTACCAATCTCCAAATGTCACCAGTCACCACTTTCAGAGTGCTACCAACGTAGCTAAGTGACCTAAAACATCAACAGGCAAAGACAGAAAACAACTAACTACGATACAAAATGGCGACATCCGTTGCCGAGTAAATCTAAAATTTACAATAACCGAAAGTTAGTTTAAATTAACACACGAAATTATTACAATATCAAAGGGATATTAGATAAATTGCCAGCAAGGCACGATAAATTGATACTAATCAATGTTCCAAAGAACAACCAAGGTGAACTGATCACCGAAAAGCAAATTCGCCCAAGGCGTAAATTAAGATAATTACGGTACAATATTATTATGAAAATTACCTCAAAGGTACTTTAAATCAATATCGCAACTTTTTAAATAATGATGAGCATAAAATCACAAGATAATACCAGAAAACATATGAATCTTACCAGACCGCAGAACTAGAGATGGTTTCCATCAGAACGCGGCACCAGAGACAACCACTGTCTCGTGTTTCGATACACTACATATTATGTTTTGGCTTGTTAGGCTATTCTCAAGAGGATTATAGATAAGATGAATACTAAAGCTGTGAGGGCGATTATTCTAATATCTATGCAATAACACATAATCAGGTTAAATTACAGGCATTTCCAGGGTAATAAAACTAAGTACCTACCTACTCGGAATATAATTCAATGGGGAATTCTTAATACTGTATCCATTATAGTTGTGTTTATGAAATTTAGTTGGTCATTCGTGGTACAATGATTGTTTTTAAGGGATTTTTTAATTTCTAGATGTTCAAGAAGGTTTACTCGTTTTCCTTTCTTTCTGTATGAATTAAATTTATATTCTGTGTGTCGATAAAAAGATTATTTTCAATGCAATGAGTTGACATTCCTGTATTTTTATTGTTATTTAAAATAATTTTTTTTGTGTTCATTTACCCTATTAGCTATACTTCTACCACTCTGGCCAATATATTATCACAAATACTATACTTTTAAAATAGTTAAATTTGTTGTCATGCTCTTTTCATTGTATTATTTCTTGAGGAATTGCCTCAAATATTTATTTACAGAACATTGACATTAGAGAAAACATATAGGTTGGCTCAGATTTTTACATAAGTGCATTAATCAAAAAATAGACATTACATTTACTTCATTTTACTTAATAAAACTTAATGCTAACAATAACAAGAGATGTTTATAGCTCCTGATTTAACTAGATGTATATCGAGTATGATTTGAAATGCTGTTAAAAGCATGTGTTAATGCTTACGGTGCATTGATGCGATGGGGCTTGTAGTGTATTATAATTTGTAGTCGTGTGTCATAAAGTCATAAGTCATCATAAGATATAATGGTCATAAGAGGATTTATCACTAAATTGCTAAATGGAGCTTAAAGTGATAAGTGGAAAATAGAATCAGAAATATTAATCATATTTATTGCAATTAATTATAATAGCTACTGAAATATTTTAACATCATGACATATTTTTGATCTGCACTTTTAAAACTATTTGGAAATTAGTTAAATAGATAAGCAGATCAAATTTAAGAAATGGAATTATGTATTGTAATATATCAGAGAGTTTATTCATGCCTTCTGGTTATTTTTGTATTTATAACTATTTTTTGATACAATGGATAATTCAGTGAATAACATTAAAAAAATAATAATTTATTCTCAACACGTCCATGGACAGAAAAAAAATTGAGGATTGATTGAGAAAGGTAAAATATGAATTAGCTTATTTTGTTTTTGGTTTACTTCATATAGAATAATACGAACACCTAGATACGGAGGCTTCCATTAGAACAGTTTTCAAATTTACAAATTTTCACCACAATTAGAATTATTGCGTTTGAATATATTGAGTGGATCTTGACTCAGCTAACAGCGAAATTTTAAGTCGACTTGAGTAAAATGTTTTTTTGTTGCTCAGATAGCTAGGCAGACGAATGGATAGTTATGTACATAGATCTAGAGGATTCCGCATAATATATTATCCACTTTGGTATCTCAGCAAAACAACGTGCATAAAGAATCTCTTGCGGGGTACCATTCACTGAATAAACAAAGGGAACAAATGCAACGGTAGCTGAATTGAAAAAGCACCTTTGGCGGAAATGTGTTTGGAATAAATAGTACTCCAGACGATAGATCCATATTCCAATTTAGATCTAATAAAAGGCACGAACAACAACAGCATTGTTTAAAGGGTTTTACAGTCTTTCATGTTTTGACTTAGGAAGGCAAGATTCTTGCAAGCAGATGCTTCATTATTACTGGTATAATACGTAAAAGAGAGTTTGGGATCAAAAGTAACATCAAGATCTTTTATTAAAGTGGATCGACTTAAGATGGGCCCACCGAAAGTGTAATCAAATATCACCAAATCATTTTTGCGGCTATACGACATTACATTACAGTTACTGGCATTAAGAGGTAGATGATTATCAGAGCAGCATACATTTATAAGATCTAGACTTCCCTGAGATTTGACACAATCAAAAGATAATCCCACCTCACAAAATATTTTTAGATCGTCTCCATATATGAGAGAACGCACATCCAAATTAATGGCAATATGAATAATAAAAATATCAAACAAGAGAGGACCAAGAATCGAACCTTGGGGGATATTTGAGGTGTGGGTAAATTTGACAAACTGAAACCTGTTAGTTAAGCAAGTCATGGCAATTAAGACAACACTAAGACCGACATTGTCCAACTTGCACAATAATAATTCTTGGTCCTATCTATTAAATGCCTTGGGAAAGTCAACATAGATAACATGTATGCATATTATAACTGTGAATTGATATTTCGAAAATTGTAGAGAAGCTACACAAAATAGCAAGTAGATCAGAGCTTTTTTTATAGACAGATCATATTAGAAACTTTCCATATATTATAGTCCAGGAAATAGGTATTCAAAATAGTGGTCTTGGAGAAAGTATTGCGAGAGTTTTGGAAATTGGTGGAATTAATAGATCTCGAGGTGTTGTTTTCGAGGTCACATTTTGCGACTGACATTTTTTGCCATAGCATAAAAAAATGCACAAAAAAGTGCAAAGAAATTGGTTTTTTGCCAATATCTCTGTTCTAGTGCACTTGTCGAAAACATATTTCTGTACCAAGGAAATTAAAGAGGAATAAATTCTCTAAAGTTTAGTTCTCAATTTTTTTTTGTGGGATGAACAATTTCGTCGCTAGAGCACCGCAAAATGGTCTGTTTGCAAATAATATTGAGACTGAGATGGAATACCTACATGGAATACTCATCTTCAGGCGCATTCTGATGAGTGTAGCTTTCTTTAGATGAATTTAATAGATAAAATCGAAGGAGATTATCGTTCGCATAGGAAAATCGTGCAGTCAACTTCTCAAGAAATACAGTGATGATATTCTAATTGCATTAATTAGCAAGAAATGTCCAGCGGTATGTTTCCGAAACACAGGATATAAAATATTTCAGATGCCTGGTACAACCAGGATATTCGCTCAAAAGCCTATGAAACGACTCAATATCCCCAATATCAGATAATTTCTTTTAAGGCATCGAGTCCGGCATACCTGAGGCTCTACGGGTTTTCACAGACAATGTAATATTAGCGAAGAAGTGCGGGTCTCTTAACAGTTGGAAGAAGAGCAGTATTTTGCTTTGGCACACTGTATTATTGCCGCTGCCGAGCCGAAATCTTTTTTTTGTCATTAATACAAATCGGATTGGTATAATTTATTTTAAAAAAGTATGGATCTAGACGATTAGTTGACATATTGTAATCGCTTGGATTTTGTTCTTCATAAGTAGAAGCGAAAATTTGCAAAGTCTTAGCGCGATCTGTTGGATATTGGATATCAATGATAATGCTTTTTCTCAATTTGTATTTGACAATGCTAGTTTTAATACACAAATTTTAAATGGTTATAACACTTTCCATGCTATAGATGGCATCCAATGTACAACTCTTGCAAATTTCGTTGTTTCAGATCACCACCCCGATAAAAAAAAGTGCGCCGAATACAATATCTCACGGGTGGTGTGGAAATTAGTATGAATTCGCATGCGCATGAGCAACAAAAATTACTGGAATAAATTAAATATAGAAAAATAAAAAACAAGAACTGAAGTTTAAATTATAGCATTATATGCGTTATTTTTGCTGCGAATGCGCAATGTATTTTTTAACGACTGCGCATGCGTTTGCGCAAGTTTGCTCAACAAGAAACTAATAATCTCATATTTTGGGAAAATAGCAGAATTGAAGTTATAGTAGGTAATATTTTTGTGTTAATTTTGCGGCGAAAAGTACATTTCTCATGAACTCGACCAATTAACCCAAATTTGCAGCGCTCTAGCAGCGAAATTGTTGATCTTACAAAAAAAAACTTATGTAGAAAATTTATCCGTCTTTAATTTAGTGTTGAAATATTTTTTTTTGGAAAGTATATTTGCAAAAAACCATTATTTTCCACTTTTTTTGTGTTTTTCTTTAAGTTCCGGTAAAAAATTTCAGTCACACAATGTGACCTCGAAAATAGCTCCCCAAGACCCATTAATCCAACCAATTTCCAAAATTCCCGTAAAACTTTCTTTTGAAAACTACTTATTTGCTGGACTATCAGGAAAGCTACAGGTTTGGAGTATCAAATTAAATATTATATACGGTGATTCTCAGAAATAAATATATCACAACCCCTAATTTAAAAAAGCTGGTATAGGGTCAGGGCCCAGAGTCAGGTTAGGTATTTTGATAGACTTCCGTGTATCTTCGATGGTGACATTTTTAATGTGTAATAAATTATCATTATAAGACACAGTGTTAAGGTCAAAATTGGAGAGTCAATGTAGCCACTGAAAAAGAATTCAATAAAACTATTTACAATCGACTGAGGATACTGTAGAAATTAGTAATTGTATGTATTGACGATGGTATAGTCGCATAGTTTCTTTTCACGTTAATAAATGACCATCAATTTGTCCCAATTAGTCTCTAACTTTTAAAAATTACGCTTTCTAAATTACCACCACCACCTTTAGTGCATGTTTCAAATTTAGCTCGAATATTGTTCATCACACAGCGAAAAATCTATGCTTATTCGTGCAATTTATTCGATTTTTTAGGTCTTCAATTGTTGCACGACGATTTGCAAAAACCCTTTTTTCCCCCAAGTATCTCATATAAATATAGTTTAAAAAAACTAAAAAACACGCTTTTAAAGCACATCAAACTAAAAAGTGAAAAATAATTATTAATATAAACTGAAAACAATAATGAACGAAAAATACTAGTATTATTGTGAAAAAAGCGTGGGTGATATACGAAAAATATGGCACAAAGCGCCCCACGCTTTTTTTCACAATAATACTAGTATTTTTCGTTCATTATTGTTTTCAGTTTATATTAATAATTATTTTTCACTTTTTAGTTTGATGTGCTTTAGTTTTTTTTAAACTATATTTATTTTTCACTTTTTAGTTTGATGTGCTATGAAAGCGTGTTTTTTAGTTTTTTTTAAACTATATTTATATTGCTTATTGATGCTGATATTATAATAATATTACGATCCAACAGATACTTCTGAAAAAAAATATATTTTTTTTTCAGCCATAGACGGGATTTGAATTCACGCCCGAGGAATCCGTCGCGTCGTTTCGCGTCGACTAAGACTTGCGCCTTAGCCCGCTCGGCCAACGAACGAACTGAGAATCTCGGAATATACTAACAGTAATAAGCCACTTGCTCTCACGCAGAGGATACGTGAGGAAATTAATTATTTAATTCTGGCGATCAGGATAATGATATAAACTTATCAAATTATTGTATTGTTACCGGTTCTTCGTAAGTGTACAAAGTTTCAATTAAATCTGTCCGTTTAAAGTGGGTCAAAATCGAGTCCAAAGAGTCGGTTACAAACAAACAAACATACATGTGAAGCTAATAAAAGCGTGTTAAAAAATAAATCAAGTTCTGTTAAGTAGGGGATTTTGTGGGTCATGAACCATCGCCGATTCTGAAAATGATACTACAACCATTAAACCATTCTTGTAGAACCCTCATACTGCTTCTGGCAGTGTGGGTTGTTTCCTCATCTTATTGGAACAATATATCATTTAATACTGGAACGAAATACGTCTCTAACATGATAATGTAGCGCTTAGACGTTACAGCGCGATTATATTCATTTAAAAATAAATAAATAAATAAAATGATGATATCAAATTACCCGTCATCACTCAAAATAACAGCCTTTGGGCTATGAAGATTTTTCGTAAAAATGTTTCTTAAAAAGGAAGATTTCGATCTGACCAATATCTAATACTCTGCATGTTAACAACGCCGTCCAAATTAAAATCAGCCTCATTGGTCATTAAAAGTTTTTGTATCTCATGACGGTTATACCTTTCACTCATTTCAGTATTCCAACATTTTTGACAAATTGTGTATCTTGCCTCTTTATCTTGATTGCTAAAGTGCGGCATCATTTGGTATTTGTAGGGATGGAATATTAAGTCCTTGTGAAAGATTATGTGAAGGCTTCCTTTCGATATTTCCAGAGCCAATGATTGCCGACAAGCAAACCTATTAGGACCAAGCATGAAGGTTATTCTCACTCGTCCCGTATTTTTAGGCGTACGAACCGTTCCTCGATGTACAAGTTTCTTCAAATTTTGTAAAGACCCATGTCCACGCCAGTGTCATCCCATAACAGTTTTATGAGTTGGCGCATAACCCCTATTGCCGTTGTTAAACTGACGTCGAAATGCATATAACTCCATAACTTCTCCTACTGAATCTATTCTTATATAAATTTTCATTCGAAATACGCGTTTTCAGATTGATTAATCCGTAAACTTAAAAGTGATTGCAATAATGTAACGATTTTACCCAACATTTGTATGATTTCAAGATAATTAACAAGATTTCTTTAGTAAAATATGATTTTATACAAAATACTGATTTACGTTGGCTTACGACAGGTGCCTACTCGAGAAATACATTAACATAAATCCAAAAACTCACTGTGATCGATCATATCCATCTAAAATATAAACCATTAAGTTAATTCTCTCTAATGATGCAAGCTACGATTTTCCCGTTTTTTCAGTTTTACTTTGAGCATATGAGGTTACGTCTAAATTTGATAAATTTGTGTAAGTGAAAAAGATATCATTAGAAATGTAAGTATTTAACATTCCTAAAAAATTGGCAATTTATCTTTGAGAGTTCTCAGTAATAACATTATAGAATCATTTCCTTTTAATTTTTATAACTACATTAATTAATATTACTTACGAACAATTTCTTGGAAATCGTGAAATCTTATCTTCCTATAAAATTAGGTATTTCTCTAAAGAATTAAAATTGACATTTAAATCTCAATCAAATATTCAAATTTAAAATGTTTTATTTTCATACCCGTCCTATGAAAACTAAATTTAAAATCTTCTGGTTTATATTAACTCTCAAGTATGCATACCTGGGGTGTTCTGCTTTAAATTTCCCTATTGATTATTTTAGGAACTATGGAGTCATTAATATAACACGAAAATTGCAAATGTTTCTATTAATAAATTGCCGTAAGGAGATTTTGATAATCTGGTTCTGAGTATTGCTCAGTTTCTCAGGTATTTGGAAAAGAAAAACTGAGAAAATAATGTTTATGTTTTTACTCATATTTAACTAATTGACGGGTTCCATGTAAAAAGTCCTTAAATGATTCGTGAGTTTTTGACATCTGACATCAACTATTTAGTACCCGTATTATCCAGAAAATCAATCATAATTACTCGGTCATACATCGAAATTAAGAAATAATTTTTTATAACCATTCATCTAGTTTCATTATAAACTATAAATTATTAAATGACAATATGTGAAAATGTTAAAAACTCATTTGGGGACCTTTTGCATGGAGCCCTTCACTTGTATTCAATATCCTTTTTAACCAACACAATGATTCCTTCTAAATAATTTTCCTATCCAAATGTATCGCAAATGAAAAGAAACACATGACCTTTTTATTTCCATTATCTTTCAAATGAGTATCACAAGACCCTTCTAATTTAAAAATTTTGTTAGGTATCATTCAAAGAGATCTGAAGTGGGGCGGTGAGATTTTTATACCAGATATTTTTTTTATATCTTCTGAAGTAAATGAAATATTTTATTGAAATTTTGTGTGTACATGTTTCTCAATAAGTACCACGTTTAATTATATTTTTATTTTCCTACTTTAACCATAAGCGTAACCACATAGGCGTGATTCCATCTTTTTTAAAAACCTTAATGGTAGCCGACACTTGTTGTGGTTTTCATTTCTTGCCACCTAAGCTGAACGCACAATCTTTCCATACTTTTCTCAGAAATGATATGTTACATATACTCGAGAATGTAAACGTTGATATCCGCAATGAGAGTTGGATGCTCCAGCATATTTTGGACATGTAGTTCGCGAGTGGCTCAATGAAAATTACCCGGAGTGTTGGATTCAGTTGAGTTTCCTGACCACCGCGATCTGCACATATTACACCTTTAGATTTTTATTTTATATTTTACACATGGCACTGTGCGAAAGGCCACTCTGCCACAGCCATCCATACTCTTGATTGTAGATAAATAGATAGATTTTTATATATGGGGTTATTTGAAAGACAAAGTGTTTGTCGAGCCAGTTGCAACAAGAGAGCATCTTACTGTGAAAATTCAATTCGAATGCGACGAGATGAGAGAAAATAGACATGAAATATCTGCCGCTGTGAATACCATAATTCGAAGATGTCAGAAATGTATCGAGGTGGGTGTGGGCATTTTGAGCAGCTTGTCTAATGATTTGAGATTTATTTTGTAAAATATTTCTTATTAGTTTATAGTAGTAGTAGTAGTTTTGTTAGCAGCATTTTTTAATTTTATTTATGTTCGAAGTATTTGTCTTGTTCTGATCAATTTGTAAGGAATTTTAAATAAGTTTTAACTGTAAAACAGTAAGTTTTACCGAAAAATTATATAAGAATTTGTACTCGTAAATTCACTGTAGATTTCGAAAAAAATGTTTCATTTAGTTCAGGATGAAAAAAAAAATGTAACTTCAAGGCCCTGTATTTCTGAAACGGTTGAGTTTCCGACATAAGTTTATTAAGAAAACTCATATTATTTTCAAATTCTCTATTGATTCTCTAATTATCGAGGGTACAATTCTGCATGTATAATTTTTTCTTTTTATTCTTTTTTCTCATCCTTAAATTTTGTTAGTACTAACTGCGTAATTGTTATTTTTCACTTTTTTTCTCCATGTTGGATTCAATTTAAATTTAGATTAGTTTAATTGCATGAGTAACTATAGCTTCTAGTTTCTACTGTATCTATGATGCAATATTGTAAATTGTAGTGTAAATTCATTGTGTTGGGTTGTCTAATCATTTAAATTAATAAATTATCACATTTTTATTTATGGCGAGATATTAAAACTTATATTAATTTAATTAATTGAGGTAGTTTAGTTTATTTTTAATTCATAATAAGCAAACAGAATGAAATTTCTATCTATTTTGTTATCTATGAAAGTACATTATCGCACTATTTTTAAAATTTATGTCCATCATTAATTTCCATTTGGATTATTTTACAGATAACATAGATAAGAACTTAACACCATGCTGTAATAACAGTATGCTATCAACACATTCGTTTAATTAATGTACATATAAATATTTTAAAGCGACCAACTCTTATTTTTATTACACGACCACAAAAATGTGAGACTTCATTTACTTTACGGTAACGTTTTAAAAAGGATATTCCTTATATTACTATAATGTCCATAATAATATACTACAACATTTTTATGACCATGTGACATGCATGATATTGAAAATGTGTTCTTAGGGCGATGGCATCAAATCTATTAATTTAACTACTTTACACTGAATATTATTACAATGAAATCATTAACACAAAAATTGATAAAAAAATATTCTTATATCAACGATATTTTACGAAAGTGCTTAAGGGTCATAAAATTATTCTATTCAATATATTGGAAAAAAAAATTAGTATATTGGAAAAAAGTTTAATATATTACTGGAAAAAAATTGAATATATTGGAAAAATAATTGAAATATTTGAAAAAAAAACTGAATACTTATATTGGGAAAAAAGTTAAATATATTGAAAAAATTTAATATATTGGAAAAATAATTATTATATTGAAAAAAAACTGAATATATTGAAATAAAAATTGAATTTATTAAAATTCAATATTATGTCAAATACTTTGCACACCGACAATATTCGAACTCGGCCAATCAGCTACGATGTGTTAACACGCATTCGCTTTAGGCCAAACCTTAACACAGTCGGTAACTCACAACTCATTTCATACCTAGGATTAGGGTACGTCGGCTTATCTAGAAATTCCAATTAAATAAACTTTATGGAATGCTTGTATTTGTTGCATTCAAAAGTATTCCAATTAAAAAGTTTGTTTATGCAAGTAATTATTTGCTAACATGAGTTTGTTGAGCATGCAGTAAAGTTGTTTTATTCTCAGTGTATTCATTCACAAAATGCAAACAATGTTTACCTGTTTGCTTACACAATTTGCTTATTATTTTACATTTGCCAACTGCACCCCAGGTGGGGCATATGGTTCAATAAATCTTATGCAGATATCTCATTACATAACTGCGCTTTATATTTAACAATGACAATTATTTGTACAGTTATAGTAAATATCTGGCTCGGGTACGTGACGTCGTTAGATTGTTTGGAGATAAAAGTAATTCAGCTTTTATCAGTAAAATAGCATTTTGATAGATGAGCCTATATTTCCAAAATTATAATGAGATGAGGTTGAAGTTAATGTAATTTTTCTTCCCTTTTCCAACATTGCCACTTCGTGTGAAATTCCTACCAGGTGGCCCTCTGTTGTGTACCTATTGCTAGCTCCTGTCTGATCTTCTAGTGTTTGGTGTTGGTTCATTATAGCGCGGTCTGCCTACGGATTTGGACCCTTAAGTGAAGATACAGTAAACAAAAATATGCAAAAAATCGGAAATTTTCCGTAGAATTCAATAAACCAAAATACAAACAACTGGCACCTCGGGGGCCCATAGTAAATTGGGCCCTAAGTTGGCCAAAAACGGTTCTGTCCATTTTACTCTGTCATGGTGCCATAAAATGAAAAAAAGTTTTATAAGTTGTAGAACTATTAAATACGGATCGATCTATGGAAATCCGATGTCAAAAAATTTAAAAATAAATTATTTATTTGAAAAAAACCGTTAAAAATCGCGTTTTTTTGAAACGCTCATATCTTCGTGAAAACAAATCATTTTTTCACGAAACTTGGTAAAAGTGTAGCTCCCTACTAACTAAAAAAAGATCGTTTTCAAAAAATTTAAAAATGTTATAAACATTTTGCAAAAATTGATTTTTTCAAAAAAATTACGTTTTTTTTAAATCTCGATAGCTCATACACGCTTTCATATTTCCAGTCAATTTTGAGCTTAAAATTTACTTGAAATGTTGTACTAACATGGTTATTTATTGCGCGCTTTTTAAATTGATCAGTAATATGCGAAAAATCGGTTGAAAAATCGTTTTTTTTTTAACATCAAAAAAAATTTTTTTTCAAGAAAAAAAATTTTTTTTCTTTTTTGTTAGCAGCATTGAATAGCTGGTATTTCTTTATAAATTTACAAAAAAAAAATTTATCTACGACCCTTTGGAGCCGAGATAATTTTTTTTTTTGAAAAAAATCTAGTGACGCTATCTTTTAATATTAAGGGCTGAAATTTACAGAGTTTGTAGTTCAATACTTGTATTTTACATAAAAAAAATACTACAATGACATATTCGCTCTCTATTCTTTGGAAATTTAATGGCAAGCGGAGCACACCCCGGCTCATACGTTCGTTCGCTCGAGCGGTGTCGTGGGGGTGCGGGACGGTGTTAACGTGGATACATCTGTAAAACTGTATGCTCTTATCATACGAACCGTATCGTAGTTTCAACTGTACACAGAGTGTTCATACGATTATGTCTCTTGAACGTTATGTTGATTCTTAAAGACATATGAGTTAACAGGTAAATAATAATTGTTAAGCAACATTTTTAGTATAATAATAAAATATTTATTTTACATGAAAGTTCAAAATATTGACAGTGAATATAAACGTGTACAGTACTTAATTGATCCGTAGTTTTTTTATCGGTGACCCCTCCCCCCTCCTCGTTGTCACTGGTACGTTCTTCGCTGTATGCAGCGAGTACGGAAGAGTCGGCTTCGCTTTCGATCTCATCATCATCATGGACATTGGTCTGTGATTCATCCATCACCACGCAAGACTCATTAAATATATCTTCGTCCAAGTCGTCATCAAGAGCATCTGCCTCCATCGTAGTTATTTCTATATTAGTGCAATTTTCTTGATCGCATGTCAAGCACTTGCTTGAACACTTCAAACCATGCCTCCTGCAGCTACAGATCTTCGTTTTACATCCGCTTCCGCATCTGCAGGCTATCGTTTTAACGATTTCGTCTGGAACCAGCTGATTTTTCAACCGATTTTTCGCATATTACCGATCAATTTAAAAAGCGCGCAATAAATAACCATGTTAGTACAACATTTCAAGCAAATTTTAAGCTAAAAATTGACTAGAAATATGAAAGCGTGTATAAGCTATCGAGATTTTAAAAAAACGTGATTTTTTTCGAAAAAATCAATTTTTGCAAAATGTTTATAACATTTTTAAATTTTTTGAAAACGATATTTTTTAGTTAGTAGGGAGCTACACTTTTACCAAGTTTCGTGAAAAAATGATTTGTTTTCACGAAGATATGAGCGTTTCAAAAAAACGCGATTTTTAACGGTTTTTTTCAAATAAATAATTTATTTTTGAATTTTTTTGACATCGGATTTCCACAGATCGATCCGTATTTAATAGTCCTACAACTTTTGTATAAAACTTTTTTTTCATGTTATGGCACCATGACAGAGTAAAATGGATAAAACCGTTTTTGGCCAACTTTGGGCCCAATTTACTATGGGCCCCCGAGGTGCCAGTTGTTTGTATTTTGGTTTATTGAATTCTACGGAAAATTTCCGATTTTATACATATTTTTGTTGACTGTATCTCCGAAGTGAAAAATTAACATGGGGCCAAAAATAGGCAGACTGCACTATTAAGAATGATCGAAGAAATTGTTTATAAGCCGAAAGTCTCTAAAATGCGGACGCATGTCACCAGATGTTGTGTGAGTGCGCACCACATACTTAAAGAGATATGCCGCGCAAGAGAGACGTCCGACAGGTGCAATATAGGAGGTCGCCATTTTGATGCCTTGCGTGCGCACATGAAGATAAAAATATAAAATAGCACAACACAATATACACATCTTTGCAACATTGGTTGCCCACATCTTAGGGTGAGGTATGAAACAACTACAAAATAAAAATGTGTCATATTCATAAATTGTAGCTAAAGTAAATTGAGTGATCACCATCAGCTCTTGCTTCATTTAATCTAAAATAAAGAATTTTGCACTATATTCAATGCATATCTTATACATATTTTACTTGACTTCTATGTAAATTAACATTGATTCTCAATAAAATTGAGTTGTAATTAAGCATTAATTTGCAAACATCGCAAGAAACAACTGGCAACAATTCTCTTATTTTCAACTTTAGCTAATTTTTGCTACTAAGCCGTAATATAAATAGCAGTAGCAGTCAAACTTTTATTATGGGCACATTCTTGTTTACTATTTTAATTAAGAAATGATTTAGTAAATTAAAAGAACTTTTGGAAATACATTATTTCTTTATTAACAGGAAAACTGTACAATGGAAAAAACATTTAAATTTTAAAGGTATATATTTATTAGATATGACGAAAACAATTTACTTTAAATAATGAAAATAACCCTCGATACTGTTTGCAATTGTTCTAATCAGAACTACATATGCACAAATTAGTTACCAGCGACTTCCTATTATAGCGGTGTACCTTATTGTGTAGATAAATATAGTATGCAGTAATAATAATAATATAACACTATTTACCAGGCAAGTCTAGCCATAGCTACTCAAATTAACCTGTTAGTAAAATTCATGAAATTTAATTTAATTTTTTAAACTTAAATACAAAATAATTTAAACATCGGTAATGCTTGCAAGGTACGTAAATAGAACTGAGATCATGAAAGTAAAAAGGAACATTAAAACTAAAAACTAATTCTTACTGAATTAAGAAATAAATAGACATCTACCCTGTGTAAAGCGCCATGTGTAGTCAGTTGGAAAAATAATACGAGCGATAGTTGTGAACTAGGATGAAATGAGAATAACACACACCTAGCGAACGTAAGTACACACTCCAGTCGGTGCCTCGCCAACCACCTCAATACACTCACACTATTACGTCCATCTCGCTTGTTCTATCAGTCTTTGCTAGCAATTGATCACATTTGGAGGGTATATTTATTTAAAATTAAAACAAATGTAAAAATGAGATCATGAAAATTAATTACAAAGATATTCAAAATAACATACACATTCGCTGGTGAAGAAATAATATTAGTTTACTAAATTTTTTCTCACAGCATCCCCTTGAAGAAGTATTGTATACTTTTTGGCAAATTGTGTAATCTAATTTTACAATAGCAATTAATTGTCGCTTTTAATAAATTAAAATTGTGTTCATGATTCGGGTATGGCAATAATGCGTCCGACTTCGATATCTCGAGTTCTATGATAGATAGAAACTTGATTTAAAAACATTTAATAATCTAGACAAAAAGTCTATAACTGGAAGTTATTTTCGAATATACAGGATGAGCCAAGACAATTTTACAGAATCAAGTAACATTTTTTTAAATGAAATGCCATGTGTATCATAACATTTTTTGAAACCTCTTTATGGCCTCCATTCACTCCTGCATTATTATTGACTTTCACCCAACCACCAAATAAGTGACATTTCAAACATCAATATTTTTTTATAATATAACTTTTAGTTTTCCATTTAAGTGTGCCATGACGTATCCGATTTATTCTAAATGACCCGTGTAATGCTAAAAAAATCGAAATCCCGTCAAAAATACTAAATTACGTGATTTATGAGCAAATAACGTTCATCAAAATGGTTTTTGGGGAAAAACTCAATTTTTTCAAATGGAAAAATATTGGTATCGTGGTACCATTTATTAGTACTATTAATAAGGAATTTATTCATATGTCGTATTAAAATATTATGCGATAAATACAAACAAAATTACAGTTAAAGGAAAATAAGAAAATACAATTCTAATTACCTTGTTATACATAAGGCGGCTTTGGAATACAAAAGATGAACACAAAACATTACAACAGTTGTCCAAAATGCTGCCCATTAACGTCAATGTACTTCTGAACTCGCATAGCTGTTTGTCGAAGAACGTGCGCCAATTGCTGGGCCGTTATGCTATTAATTGCGCGTCTTACTCGTAACTCCAGGTCTTTACGGGTTGTAACGGCAGTTGCGTGGACAATATTTTTTAAGTAACTCCAAACAAAGAAATCAAGGGGTGTTAAATCAGGTGACCTTGGAGGCCACCTCACAGGACCATTCGCCGAAATTACGTTTTCTCCGAATCTCCGTTGAAGGTAATTACTATCCGAATTATGGTGAGCGCCATCTTGTTGGATATACATTCCCTGTCGTAAATGGAAAGATAATTCAGCTAAACTGTCCTCAATTTAATTTTGCAGAAATCCCAAGTATCTGGCACCAGTCAGGGTCCTTCAAATATTATTGTACCAATGATTCTACTACCGATTATTCCAAGCCAAACATTGAAACCGAGCCACACTTGATAGTTACCCTCCCATAATAAATTTTGATTTTCCTGTGACCAATATTTTATATTTTGTCGGTTAAATAATCCCAAATACGTAAACCTAGACTCGTCCGAAAGTAAAATCATTCCCAAAAAATCATTGTTTAGCTGCACGTTATTCTGCAAAATCCAATTGCAATATTCCATCCTACGTTCGTAAACATTTTCGTACAAGTGCTGGTGCAATTGGTATTTAAAAGATTTATAATATTTGTGCAAAATTCGGCTTACTGTATGGTAACTGATTTGAAATTCAAACCCAATTTGCCTTTAAAGAAACAGTCTTATCAACATCTACTCGTGCCAAAACATTAATTTCCGTTCCTTCGTCAAGAATGAAATTTTCTTCGGGATCATTGTAGGGCTCATTTCGGAATTGATTTTCAAGATGATTAAAATAATTTCTGGCAGGACATTGTCTATCAGGATATCGTTCGGCATAAAGGTGTCTAACCGCAACGGCATTTTTTCTATATTCCTCATAAATAATTAACATGTCCACTTTTTCATCTCTTGTATAAATTTGCGACATTTTGAACACAATTAACAAGAATTTTAAACAATTTTTAAAGACACAATAAAAACACCAGTAAACCAACATATGTTTGACAAGCTAAATATTTCACTGTTTTCAAAGCCACCTTAGTTAGTTACTTCTTACCATTTAATTAGAACAAAATTGTATTTTATTATTTTCTTTTAGCTGTAATTTTGTTTGTATTTATCGCACATTTTAATACGACATATGAATAAATTCCTTATTAATAGTACCAATAAATGGTACAACGGTACTAATATGGTTCATTTGAAAAAATTGAGTTTTTCCCCAAAAACCATTTTGATGAACTTTATTTGCTCATAAATCACGTAATTTAGTATTTTTGATGGGGTTTAGATTTTTCTAGCACTACACGGGTCATTTAGAATAAATCGGAACCCTCATGGCACACTTAAATGGAAAACTAAAGATTATATTATAAAAAATATTGACGTTTGAAATGGTATCGTTGGATTCAGAAAATTATCCAGAATTCAAAAAATTCAATAATATACAGTGTGCTCCATTTAAAAAACTAAAGTTAGTTACTTCCGGCGAAACCTGAAGTGAAAAAAAAATTACTTGTGTCAAAAATTGCACTTATTATGTATATAGGATATCCTAAATTTCAACCATCTTCAAAACTAAAGGAGAAAAGGGGGTGTACCATGATCCTGTTACACCCGGTATATTTTTTGTGGATGTTATGTAGGATTGAAAAGAGAACATTTTTTGTACGTACATTCCTATGGCTATTTGTTACCATTTTCAATTTATTGAACAATAACTGCAAAATTCAGCAATAAAAATAAAAAATGAGTGTTTTTTTCAAATAATTCAAGAGAAGGTATTATAATAAGCATGTCGCATGATTAACTTGACAGTAATAATTTATATAATATACAATTCATCGATATCATAGCTGTTAAAATAAAGGTCAATTTTCATTAATTATATGTTTTTGTAATCTAGTTACCCGCCATCCTGCAAAAACGAGGACTATGAATGTTTGTTTGAATATTTACTATCTCTGAACTACCTTTATAACGCCGATATTTTAATACTAGGTGATTTTAATATACCAGAATATTCACATTCTTTTAATAATGATACATTTACCCCTAACTTTAGTATGATAAAGAACTTCCTAAACTTTTTAGCATTAACACAATTCAGTTCAGTTTTCAATAATCAAAACAGATTATTAGATTTAATTTTTATAACAAAAACTGTACAATAAGTGAGCCACCTGATATAATTTTACCAGAGGATGCCTATCACCCAGCACTATTCATTAATATAGATATTAGTAAATGCAGTCCGTCTAAACATCTATTTAAACCCAGTATTAACTTTAATTTTAGGAAAGCAAATTTTATTACACCATATGAAGATTTAAGTGATTGACATTTTCTGGAGAATTATACAGAAGCAAATACTGCTGTTAAAGTCCTAAATAATAAATTAGAAGAAATATTTGAAAGTAACATTTCGAAGAAAATACCTACTTCTAAATCATATCCTATTTGGTTTAATAGTCAAATTATAAACAAAATAAAACAAAAACAAAAAGCTTGGCAGAAATATAAAAAAACTTCCAATAATGAGGATCTAAATAGGTTGAAACTATTGAGATCTCAAATAAAAAATGAGGTAAATATTGAAAATAATATAAAAAATAATCCTAAGAAATTCTGGTCGTATATAAATTCAAGGGACAATAGCTTATCCAATCCATCGATATTAAAATATGATAATGTAACCATTGAAGATCCTCAACTACTAGCTGATAGCTTCGCTGATCATTTCTCTAACTCCTTTACGCAACCTGGTAATAATAGCTTTAATGCTTTTAAATCAGAAAACGTGTTGTCCTTAAATATTAGTTCTATCACGAAAAATGATGTAATTAATGCTATCAAAAAGATTAAGCCGTCTATGACTATGGATCCTGATTTAATACTAGAATTTCTAATAAAGGACTGCACATCAGTTTTGGCTGGCCCACATACTGTGATTGTGAATTTAATATTAAGAACATCTTGTTTTCCTGATTTATGGAAACTCTCGAGGGTATGCCCTATTTACAAAAAAGGAGATAGAAATGAACTAACAAACTATAGGCCAATAACTGTCATTTGTAATTTTGCAAAATTGTTGGAGATTATTCAACATGCTATCAGATACAATCACGTCTGGTATGATATCGCTTGAGTAGCATGGATTCCTGAAAGGCAGGTCTACAGTTACAAATTTTGTGTATAAATTCCAGTATATCAGCGCCAAATTAGATCAACAAAGTCAGATAGATGTACTATCTGACTTCGCCAAGGCATTTGACAGGCTTAACTATGGTATTTTATTAATTAAATTTGAGAATTTTGGACTTTCCAGGACAATTGTGAAATGTTTTAAATCCTATTTGCAAAATAGGCATCAATTTGTTTAGTACCGAGGATACAGGTCTAGCAAACTCTTGTAGATGTCAGGCGTACCAGAAGGTTCGATATTGGGAACATTTTTATTTGTCTTGTTTATTAACGATATCACATCTAATCTTCATCGGCTACATTTTCTACTGTATGCAAACGACTTAAAACTATTTTGTGAAATTAAAACTGAGACAGATTGTGAACATCTTCAAGCAGCATTAGATACTGGTGTGCGAATAATATATTACCATTAAATGAAACAAAATGTAATATACTGACACTCACGAGGAAGGTAACCTCGATCAAATGTAATTATAAACTGTGTGATTTAATATTACAAATGCCAGATTTACATAAAAGATCTTGGAGTTGTTTTTGATCCTAAATTATCTTTCATAAGGCACATCAAAATGACTACTTCATCTGCCTATAAAAGTCTGAGACTTGTCATACGCAAGGCGTTTGGTAGCTTGCATACGCTTAGAGTGCTTTATGTTTCATTTGTTAGATCGCAGTTGGAATATGCATCAATAGTCTGGAATTCCATTAATAATGTACATATTTGGCCTTTAGAAAAGTAAGTAAATATTCAGAAAGGGGCATTCAAAACAATATTTTACGTGCATGTCTCAATCTATCCGAGCTTGCAAAGTATACACAATTTACCATTTTTTTGTATAAGGTTGTTAATAATTTAGTGGACTGTATATGGATATTAAACCAAATTAATTTTAAAGTTCCAAGAATATCATCACGTCACAACCACATTTTTAAATTTCCTCCAGCTAATACCAGTATTATGATAGCATCCCCTCTATATAAAATGATCCCAAACTATTGCAACGTGGAGGACAATATTGATATTTTTCTTACACCATTAACAAAATTAAAAAGTTGTACCTAATGAGTGAATGGCAAAATTTTAATTTGTATAGTTTCGTATAATTTATATTTATTTTTATTGCTATTGTGTATTGTTATTATTATTGTTGAATAGCAGTATTTTAATTCACCAAGTGTAACGTATTATTAGTGTTAATTTATTATTATGTATTATATTAATGTTTATTATTTCATTTCCTTTGTAATATTTATATTTTTTTTACTCTAAATGTTGCTAGATTTTCTATATGTTCATTTTTGTTACTTACATTTATTTATGTATTATTGTATCCTGTAATTGGGTTCTACCTGTAGGATACGTATATGAAATTAAATAAATAAAATAAATTAATGAATAAATTAACCGTGGGTTATTTGGAACCATTTAGAAGTCCCACATCCACAGTTAAGGTATGTACATTTCCCTATGAAACACCATGTATAACGAAATAAACGGCTTGTATTATATCTGGAAGTACCTAAATCCCAAACAGTATCCAAAACGCTTATGGCTATAAAATTTCAGATAGAAAACGCGAATCGCGAAGACTTGACAATTTTTCATACTTTAAAAAACATTGTCAAGAATAAATCAATTATACTGATTTCTAACAACGAGGTATTTTGGGAAAAGAAGGTGGACTATGGACTGTTAAACATATTTTGTGTTTATAAGTAGAGAGAAGAACAATTTATTTAAGTTTGAAACACCGCATCGTTTTCCACGTTTCACATTAACCTAAATCAATTTATGGCACATTAATGGGGAAATATTTCATTGTTATTGTGTATGGATTTACACAAAACTTAAGTTGCATGACATAAAAATTGTTGATGTTATCCTAAAATTAGGCAATTAAGATATAAAATGCCTGTTGTATTTGGAAACCCAAAAATAATAGATGATGGGGAAAAGCTTTTACCACTTACTGAAAATGATAATTGGTGTATTAAGTAAAAAACATGTGACTTTTAGTATTGACGGATATTTCAAATACACGTATCAAAAGCAGTAAATTAACTTTATTAATTTAAAATTTAATATTCGTTTTACATGCGCCTGTTTATACTACGAGTATACAGGGTGAGCCACGGTGGGTGGAGTATTAGAAGTATATGGAGAATGGATCAACCGATTGCTTTGAAATTTTGGTTACCAAGATAATCGAGTATGATCTCTCCAACTAAAATATTTTCGAAAGTGCGGTGTTGCCACTTATACGTAAAACTGGCAACATCTTCGTTATTTTAAATGGAATGCCCTATATATTTTTGCATTTTTGGATCGTCGTCTCTTTTTGAGTAACTTTTGGTAATATTTCCCTATACCTATCTCAAGCCGTTTTCGAAATAATAATTCTTTTCTGAATTTATTGCCAAAAATTTGACTTTCAGTAAATCGTGTTTTTCTCCTACCTACGCAGAAATTAAAAGATAATTTTTTAGTTGCGGCTAGGCAAGGCCTGGGGCATCTCCTCCATTAATCACATGTTTCGATTATCATACAGGGTGAGTTAGAGAACGCTTTCTATAAGTGACTTAGAAAAATGCACGAAAGTCAATTTTTTTTAAATGGAATGCCCTGTATATTATTACTGATTCGGAAAGGCGATACATTTGCCTATTTAAAAATGTAATATACTCTATTATCTAATGCACACCGTATTCGATTTATGGGCACTTTTCTGTAACCTTACCAAGAATATTAGTCTTTTGGTATATCATAACGGGTGGGCCATGAAATTTTTGTTTTGTCATTTTGTAATGACAACAGATGTTATTTTTCTAAATAAATTTGACGTTAGTGATATTTGCACCTAATTTGAATAGCTATGTAGCACAAATATGGCAGAAAATAATTATACAAACACGGTTTTAATTGATTTGTTTATTATCCATGGACAGTGCAATAAGATTATTAGCAGAACTTCAGCAGAAGATTTAATGAGAAATATCCGAATTTGCTGCAGATGAACAACAAAAAGTTTTTACGAATTCAGAGGAATTTTATAAATTTTGGTTCGTCATTAAGAGAAGCAAGAAATTTACCTAAACCTGTGACATCTGACGAGGTAAATGAAATCAATGTGCTAGCATATTTTCATGCAAATTCCCAGTATACCATACGTTGTGCTCAGCGGGATTTAGCATTGCCATATTCATCCATTCGAAGAATACTAGCAAACCATAAAATGCATAATTACAAATTTACAAGAGTCCAATTTCTCATGCCTCAGGATTATCTACAGAGAATAGAATTTTATGAAATGTTACTTGTACGTATGCAAGAGGACTCCAATTTTTTAAAGAAAATTGTATGGACTGATGAATCAAAATTTTCTAGGGAAGGGATTTATAACACACGAAATCGTCACCATTGGGCCACAGACAACCCCACGTTACTAGAGAGGCTGGCTTTCAAGTCAAATTTAGTTTCAATGTGTTTTGTATGTTAATGGATGACAAAATGAAATATTACATATACGACGAAAAATTGAATTCCAGAAAATATTTAGATATAATTAGAACAATTGTGGAAAAATTCCTTGATATTATGTCAATTGAAAAATATATAACTTGTTGGTATCAACTCGACGGGGCTCCTGCACATTGTACACACGAAATTAGTATGGAGTTGGACCGCTTTTTCGATGATCGTTGGATTAGACGTTTGGGACCGTGGAATTGGCCTCCGAGGTCCCATGACCTTACCCCGTTAGAGTTTTATCTTTGGGGTACTCTTAAAGATAGAGTTTATAAAACTCCAGTCCACAACAGGGAAGAATTAGAACGTCGAGTGATTCAAGAGATTGAAAACTTGGACCCCGCTGAAATAAGAGCTGCTACAACAAACGTCGTCCATCGTCGTATACAAAAGTATCTGGAAGTTAACGGTCTACATTTCGAACAATTATAACAATATTTTTAAGATTTTTATATTTATTACTGTTATTGGTATTATTTGTTATTGCTACTTAGACTTTGTTACTGTTGTTGCTGCTTAGTTATTATTTTTTCCTAATACTGACACTGTTATTGTTCTCTTAATGATGAACCAAAATTTATAAAATTCCTCTGATCTGCGGCAAATTCGGATATTTCTCATTAAATCTTCTACAAGTTCTGCTGATAATCTTATTGCACTGTCCATGGATAATAAACAAATCAATTAAAACCGTGTTTGTATAATTATTTTCTGCCATATTTGTGCTACATAGCTATTCAAATTAGGTGCAAATATCACTAACGTCAAATTTATTTAGAAAAATAACATCTGTTGTCATTACAAAATGACAAAACAAAAATTTTATGGCCCACCCGTTATGATATACCAGAAGACTAATATTTTTGGTAAGGTTACAGAAAAGTGCCCGTAAATCGAAAACGGTGTGCATTAGGTATAGAGTATATTACCTTTTTAAAGAGGTAAATGTATCGCCTTTCCGAATCAGTAATAATATACAGGGCATTCTATTTAAAATAATTGACTTTCGAGCATTTTTCTAAGTCACTTGTAGAAAGCGTTCTCTAACTCACCCTATATGATATTCGAAACATTTGATTAATGGAGGAGATGCCCCCAGGCCAGGCCTAGCCGCAACTAAAAAATAATCTTTTAATTGCTGCGTAGGTAGGAAAACACGATTTACTGAAAGTCAAATTTTTGGCAATAAATTCAGAAAAGAATTATTATCTCGAAAACGGCTTGAGCTAGGTATAGGGAAATATTAATAAAAGTTATTAAGAAAGTGACGACGATCCAAAAAACGCAAAAATATACAGGGTTATTCCATTTAAAATAACGAAGATGTTGCCAGTTTTACGTATAAGTGGCAACACCGCACTTTCGAAAATATTTTAGTTGGAGAGATCATACTCGATTATTTTGGTAGCCAAAATTTCAAAGCAATCGGTTGATCCATTCTCCATATACTTCTAATACTCCACCCACCGTGGCTCACCCTGTATAATTAGGAAATTTTAGTATGCCATACGAATCGGAGATAATACACTTAAATAACCTGTCATTTTCGTTCGGTCATTATTATTTCCGTGACATTTATTCACAGAAATTCATACAATAATTTTTCTTAGAAAAATAAAATCATGTACCTACATTAACGATTCATTAAAAGTTTGGTTAATGATTATTCTTACATATATGTATTGTAGAATGAACAATTAAAGTTGCTGTTTAAGTTCTGTAAACGTGGAATGGCAAAATAATATTGCGGATGAGTTGCTGCAGTGCCTATATTAATAAATAAAGGAAACAGATAGGTTCCTCAGAATTATTTATTATAAATTAAATATAAACGGTTATGTATGTGCGTCATATACTGTAATCCGTTTATTGTAAAAAATTATAAGTCGCGGAAACGATATAGTATAATGACGGCCGTGGTAAGACATACCGTGTATCCCAAATTCGATGCTCACCGTTGCGATCTCGGAAATTATAAGAGTTACAAGGTCAGTTAAATGGGATAAGTTTTAGCAAATTTCATGCTGATTCCATTCCTTAAGAAATCACGACTAACTGAAAACGTTTTTGGGACTTTCCAAAAAAAAAAAAAAAGAAAACGAAAATTTTGTGATTTCTCTTTTTTGGCTGTAGCCCAGTAATCCTTGGTCACAGATTATAGACTTTTACATTATTAGGGCAGTTTTTGAAGACTAATATTTTGGTGTAAAAATGAATGTTCGATATTCTTTTGTTTTCGAGATATCCGAGGTAACTTATGCTTTTCTTATGGCAATCGTATTGGATTTTTTCGTTTTTCAGATTGTGTTTAAAAAGATCTCTAAATGATGTATCACATGCCAATGGACTAATTTAAAAAAAGTTATCCATTGCTTACCGAAACAAAATAATAGGCCGTGGAAAGTCAAAAAGTTATTTTGATTTAATGGATGTACCTAATACCAGCCATTATAAAAAATAACAGTAATATTAAGGTTAGCAGTTTGACATGTTTAAATAATTTTAATTTTCTGTTAAAATACTGAACATTACGATATGGAAAAATTTTTTAATAACAGCAAATTATCATAATACAAAAAATGATAGTAAAGAAGTAAGAAAATTTAATAAAACTGTTCAATATGACCTCCATTTAGCTGAATACATTTTTAGCATCTACGCCTCACTGAGCCGATTACTCTTCTGAGAGTATTGGCATTTATTGCGCCGAAAACGTCCCTAACTCTGTCTTTCAAAATATCGATAGTTTCCGGGCTTTAAAAATCATACACTTCATTTTTCACCATACCCACAAATAAAAATCAGGAGGGGTTATATCTGGCGAGCGGGGAGGCCACAATACGGGTCCTCTATTTGAAATTATGCCAAAATTTTCCTGCAATATCCGTCTAACATTATTAGTATTATGTGCAGGACAGCCATCTTGTTTGAACCACAATTCATTTATTTCTTGTTTTGTAAGAAACTGTCTTATCTCAGGTTAAACTTGATTTTCGAAGTTCACGATAGGCTGCTCCCGTTAAATTGTTGTGAAAAATGAATGGATCAATTAAATCGCGATCTAAAAATAAAAATTAAGGAAAGGGTTATAGGCAGATCATAGAAATAGAATAGGAAGAAAAAAGGTAATACCGATCATGCCGCACCAAACATAGAATCTAAACCTAGTTTGGAATCTTTGCGTAGTTACATGCGGATTTTCTGTGATCCAGTGGTGCTAATTTTGCTTGTTAAAGACTCTACAATTTGTAAAACGACTTTCATCTGTCCATATAACTCTCGACTGAAAATCAGGTTGTTCTTCGCATTTCTGATTAAACCAACGACACAATTCAAGTCTTCTACCAAAATCATTATTGTTTAAAGCTTGAACAATCGTAGGTTTGTACGGGTGATATTTACTTTGTTTTAATGTCTTGTGTACAGTTGTCTTAGGAATATTTGTTTCGCCTGCAATTTGTCGCACTGATATGCGGGGATTATTGTTAACAGCTTCGAGAATATTATTTGTGCGGTCAACATTATCAATATCATACCGGTCTCTTACAATTCTTCCAAAAAACTGTCTTATGTGGTTACATTGTCCCGGAAATGTTTCTAGTTAGGAGCCGATGCGTTTTGCAAATTTCTATTTACTTGTAAATAACATTCTAACATATAAAATTTTTCATGATAAATCAAAAAGAAAAATTCTCATAAAATTCCTTTATTACTGTGACCGGTTTCGTGAACAAATTAATTACTTCACATCATCAGACACAGTAATAAAGGAATTTTATGAGAATTTTTCTTTTTGATTTATCATGAACAATTACTCATATGGGATCAACCTACCTACGTTATAAAATTTTTCTTTATTTGAGAATTTGTGCGGCATTTTTCAATAATCACACTCTTGAACAGTAATTATAAGTATTCTTGAACAATTTACAATAATGCCACTACTATTTAGTGAACAACTATCAACTAACAGTAATATTTATTGTTTGTTTTAAACTACATCCTATTAAATTTTACTGAAAGTTATGTGTGATTTTGGTCGTTTTTAGAAAAGCATTTTTCAAATTTTACTAATTACTTACTAACTACTTTGCATGCAAGAATACCCTTGATGAAAAGGATTTCTTTGTTCAAATTTGTGCGACCCTGAATTATCCCAGTATGTAAGCTAAACTTCGCCTCGGTCGCTTGCCAACAAAAACAACAATCATCGTTCTCGCTTTAATGTAAGCGGTGTAAATGACGGAAGATGTCATGTGTTAGACATTTCCCACCCTCATGTCGCGTCTTACCCCGCACGTCTCGTCACTATATCGGTTTCGCATACTATACAAAGTGTCTCACCAGGAACTGCATCGATCGATATAGGGAAAAGTACGCACCAGAAAATTTTGAAAATTTAGGGAATTCCTAATGGCAGTGTGGTCAATCCAACTAAAATAATTATAAGCATCTGACACTTCCGGTTATACCGAAAGCCGATACCAACTTGCTTATTTTAAATAGAACACCCTATATATTTTAGGGTTTTCGAAAAGAGCATAAAATTCTGAGTCAAAAACATGTTACCCTATGCCTAAACCCAGCCGTCTCAGAGAGATTTGACATTTTAAAAAAATGTTGACAGGTGTAATGGTTTACAATAACCTTTATAACTTTCTTCGTGTAAAAGATACTCATTTGCTTTTTGGCATGCAGACCATAAGGTGAGCTACGATTTACAGTTTAAAGAAATTCAATAATAGAATACCAAGTGTTCCATTTTTGACGTTACATTTGGTAAATTTCAAACCGCGAAAACTTGCTTAAGTCAAATAGGACACCCTGTATTTTTTTACATCACATTATGTATAATTTTTTTTTTCTGATATTGTCGGGGTTTAAGTTACAACTTTTTGAAATTTTTGCAATCTTCTTTGAAATTCAAAAATTTTTAGTAAAAATTTTATCAAATTAGCCATGATTAGAAACAATCAGTAATGTCAGTCATTTTTTATGTCAAAAAATGCCACCGCGTTTAAATTACACCCACGAAGACTTTTTGAATTTGTTTATTATTTATGGAGAATGTGATAAAGTAATATCAAGAACTTGTAGGACATTTACTACTCGATATCCACAAAAACGGAAACCGTCACCAAACACTGTAAAACGCCTAGTGGATAATTTTAAAAACTATGGCTCTGTTAAGGAAAGAGTTCAAAAGCGGAAGCCTATTATTGATGACGAAAACGTAGAAATAGCAATTCTGAGATATTTTCATGCATTTCCAATGATGTCATTAAGACAAGCTGCTCTGGAATTGGGACTATGCAAGGATTCAGTTCACAGAATCTTAATTAAATATAAATTTCACCCGTTTTCGTTCCAAATGGTTCAACGATTAAAAGAAACAGATTTCCTAAGAAGAGAAAATTTTTGTGAATTTATTCTAATAAATTAGTAGGCGACGATTCTTATTTGGGAAATATTATATGGTCAGATGGAGCTAAATTTACCAAAAATGGACTTTTTAATCTACACAAATCGCATTATTGGAGTGACTCAAATCCTCATGTTTTCAGGGAGCGAAATTTTCAAAAAAGTTGGCAGTTTAATGTTTGCTGTGCCATAAGAAACGATAGAGTGGTGGCATTCGAATTTTATCAGGAAAAGATTTCTTCTTCTGCTAATATGCATAGTTAATATTTTTGTTTTTGGTTTTTTTTTTTAGGTGAAAAATATCTAAATATTTTACAAAATTTGAATAATAATTATTTAGAAAATTTACCTCTCGCCGAACATAGAAACATTTTTTATCAGCACGACGGTGCTCCCCCACATAACGCGTATTTGATAAATAATTTTTTTACAAACAACTTTTTTACGATCAATGGATCGCCAGTAATGGACCTTTCCTATGGCGTCCTCGCTCGCCCGATTTACAATTTTAGATTATTTTATTTGGGAAACTATTAAAAATAAAGTTTATGAGAGCCCATTAACAACTATTGAAGATTGTATGCAGAGAGTAAGAAATGCATTTCAAAACTTATCACAGGATACAATTAGAAGAATAATTCCGAAGGTGCGAAAAATGTGTGGAGGTTCGAGGGCGGAACTTTGAACAATTATTAAATTAAAAGAGAATCATGTTTTTAGTTGACATTATCTTAGCTATTTTAGTTTATGCAAAGTGCCTTCAATCTAATTAATAGGCATGTTACAGTGTCTAGTGTTATTTTCCGTTTTTGTGGATATCTAGTAACAAATGTACTACAAGTTCTTGATATTACTTTATCACATTCTCCATAAATAATAAACGAATTCAAAAAGTCTTTGTGGGTGTAATTTAATCGCGGTGGCATTTTTTGACATAAGAGAATGACTGACAGTACTGATTGTTTCTAATCATGGCTAATTTGATAAAATTTTTACTAAGAATTCTTGAATTTCTAAGAAAATCGTAAATATATCAAAAAGTTGTAACTTAAACCACCACAATGCTTATATAAAAAAAAGGAATTTAATTATACATAACTTGATGTAAAAAATACAAGGTGTTCCATTTTATTTAAGCAAGTTTTCGCGGTTTAAAATTTACAAAATGTAACGTCGAAAATGGAACATTTGGTATACTATTATTGAATTTCTTTAAACTGTAGAACGTAGCTCACCTTATGGTCTTTCTGCATGCCCAAAAGAAAATGAGTATCTTTTACACGAAGAAAGTTATAAAGGTTACTGTAAACCATTACACGTGTCAAAATTTTTTTAAATATCAAGTGTCTCTGAAACGACTGTGTTTAGGTATGGGGTGTCCTACACGTTCTTGACTCAGAATTTTATTCTCTTTTCGAAAACCCTAAAATATATAGTGTTCCATTTATAATAAGCAAGCTGGTATCGACTTCTGGTATAACCGGAAGTGCCAGATGCTTGTAATTATTTTAGTTGGATTGGCCACACTGCCTTTAGTAGCTCCCTAAATTTTCAAAATTTTCTGGTGCGTGCTTTTCCCTATATCGATCGATGCAGTTCCTGGTGAGACACCCTGTATAAGTGCTTTTACCCATTCGGCTACGGTACTGCCTATCTATCCAATTACGTTATTAAGTAATGCGGGCGTTTTGCAAAATACCCAGTATTTTGACAAAAACATCGACAATATGATATATTTAATTTTGTTATTTGACAATATTTATCTAGCTTTCTTTATTTTCTAAAATTTAAAATATGCAATAGAACCTCTAAAAGCCACATATGTATGTATAGGTAAAATCATAAGATGTAAACTTGAATATTAATGCAAAGAAGTAAAAGAATTTGTTAAATCTGTATATTATTCAAATTACGACTGTCTTTAAGCCATCTCATTAATTCAAGTTATCGAAATTTTAGAATATGCATTCTGCATAATCAGAAGATAAACTATCAATAGGTTCTAGAGTTCGTATAAACTAAGACTCACTTAGGTTTAGCTATGTATTTTTGGATCTTGTAAATAGCGACACTAATTCCTAGCAGTTCAATCAACATTTATTTATAAATAAGCTGTTAGTTTTTGTAGTGATTGATTATAGTTATAAACTTAAAAAGATGTTGCCTGTTAGTTCATTATACGTAAAAAAAAACCTTTAAAATGTGTTGCCTCATTACCTAAGAAAATCATTAAAATATATTTTATTACATATTTATCTACCTTTATTATTTCACTTCATAAAATATGTGAACATTATCAACCTTAAATAAATATACAGGTTGTAAAAGAAATGCATGTCAAATTTAATGACAGACACTGGATAAATAATGGCGATATCACATAATTTAACTTTGTTTAAAAACTCTTTCTTCAAAAGTTTATAGATATTCAAAGTTGAAAGTGATATGATAAAATAGTAATAGTAGCTCAATATTACGACCAGTTTCTGTCAAACTGAAAGTATTGAGTTGATGGTGATGGATTTTGGAAAAATATAAATATTGTTTGATAGTTTTTTAAAAAATGACGAAGCCGGTAAAAATTATTAGCTTATTTACCAGTGTCAAATTAATAACTTTTTTTAACAGGCATGTTAGAAACCTGCTTTTATTATTTGTATTTATGGTAGTATTTTTATTTTTTTAAAAAACATAATAAATAAAAAGCTATTCAAAAAGCTCACGGACTGTGGTAAATGTGTTTCTATGGTGTTTGTGCATAATTTACTGCACTAAAAATGGCAAAGAATACCCATCCTTAAATATATTTTTATATCAAATTAATATAGTATGCAAACATCACCACTGAGCAAAATGTTCCTAAAATTTCAATTCTAGGAATTAAACCATAATGACGTCTAGGAGGTTTTAAAAAGCTGTGTTTGAGAAGTTAACAATAGGCTTATTTACTGAAATACCATTTTCCCTATTTTTTTAAATTTTTATGAACTGATAACCAGATAAGTAAAAAAATGTGATTCTTCATAAACAACGAAAAACTTTTTAGAAGGTGACAGCCGTATGTACAACAGATTTAAGCTTATATCATAACTTTAAGCCTGTCGTTTACGGAATTTATATGTGTATAAGAATTCACAAAAGTAAAAAAATATTATTAACAAAATACTTATGTGGTTATATTCAGGGTTCTTAATTACTTATATGTATTTACTCGCATGTTAAAAGAGAACGTAACTTTTTCAAAATCTTACTAAATTTATTTGTTTTAAAAAATTATAAACACTTTTTATTACTTGTTTAATTTTCACTTCAAATAAAGTGAAAATTAGACAAGTAATAAAAAGTGTTTATAATTTTTTAAATCAAAATGGATTTTCACAAAGTAACTTCATCTTCAATCAACTTTTTGAAATTTATTTGTAAATAAGTACATATTTTATTATTTTAAAATAAAACAAATGCTGATTATTAAAAATGATGTAACACTAAATTATCAGTCATGTTCAGTAAGAAAATTGGTTTTTCTAAAAAATTCATATTTGTTAAATCCCAAAATGGTGGCTCATCACAATATTTAGAAAATACATCTTTTTTACGATTACGGTGATACCTATAACTTTGCAATTCAATAAGAGTTCACAGTAGAAAAATCTAAATTCTTCTAAATAAATAGGTATTATAATGTAATACACAAAACCTGATACACAAAATAGTGTGCTGTGAAAACAATTATCTCAAATAAAATTATTTGTTTAAAATACCTACTTGTCGTGGCTATACTCTGTTTAATGAACAGATAGAATTGGGGAGGAGCCTATTGAATTTTTCGGTTTCAAAACCCTGTTTCACACACTACAAATATTTTTTTGTTTTTTGGAGAATTAAAATAATTAGGTTAGGTTAGATGACAGGTTAAAATTATTTATTATTTGTAACAGAAAAAAAAAACGAATGAGTATATAACAGCATAAAAATATAAATATTATTAGAAAGTAAATCCACCACGACGGTGCATTTCATATAACTGGTAGGATTTATTTTAATACGGAGGTTTGTAGAATAGAAATATTTTTCTTTAGATTCAAGATAAATATGAATATTATGATGTTTTTAAAACAGGACTAATCGTGTGCTATTTATATTCATTATAATATTCAATTGTCGACCAACAGAAGGTGGCACTGACAGAATTGAAATAAAGTATTCTGTGACATAATCTAACGATCAGCTGCAATTTAGACGTGTTTTCGATCAGTTTTATAACTGGCAATATGGGTAAGTTTTGTTTTATAAAAATATTGGTTTAACCTCTCAATATCTGTTTGTCGTGTAGAATAGCCTTGTAATATGTATTTGTGAAGGCATGTAATTATTCTTTTGGTAAATACATATGTTTCCGATTGGGGAACAGTATGCATAGCAGGTAGATTTACTTTTTTTAGGTGTTCATTATGGATACTGACATAGAAAACTTTAGTACACTGATACCCAAAGTCTTTTATGGATAAAACTCGACGCACATAAGAGATCTTCCTTCTGACAGCGAGGATTCCATTTTGGAGGATGATATTGATGAGCCCAACATTTTGGTGGAAAATAATATACAACATAAAGAACTAGTTTGTTATAGTAGTGGTGATAAAGTACCTTTAGTTGATCTACATCCTATGTGCGTTCGACAAGGAAAGCATCTGAAGTCAAATGGAAGAATTCCATTAGGAATACCAATGCAGAAGGTACCCAATTTCAAGGAAATTGCTTCCTCCCCGAAGTACTACAGTTGACAAGTTCTTATCAAATTTTAAAGTTTTTCTTAGGTGTAATCTTTTTAGACAGTATTGTTTATCAAACAGTTTTACTCAGTACTTAGATACAGTCTAACAAGCCACTGCATTTATCGAAGGAAGAGTTAGAAAAATTTTCGGATATCCTCATATGGATGTTAATTATGAACAGCCTAATGCAACGTGGTATTGGTCCCCTAATATACGAGTTGATCAAGTTGCTGATGTTATGACCGTAAAAAAGTGGGATGCAAGAGTAAAAGCAGAGTTACCTATCAAAAATGTAAAGTACACCTGTGTCTTTATGCGAAAAGCAATTGCTTTGTAGAGTTTCATAAAAATTAAATATATATTAAAGTGCAGCTTATAAGCATACTGTGCCCAATTGCGAACATATTTTTCGTAATTTTAAATAAAAAGTTTGTCTTAGAATGTTTTATATGTTTTATTTACACCTTTAATTATCATTTTTTTAAAAAAAATTTTGAAATGTTAAAAAAAAGAAAAATTAAGTCATGCAATGGGGGATTAATAAGGTTCGGTTACTGCTCGTAAGAAGAAACAAGAAGAAACTTATGAGAGATCAGGTTACATTATAAGAAAATATAAATGGAGAAACATACACAATAAAAAATTTGCATACTACATCCGGTATGAAAATAAATACTAAATCTCAACCTCTATTATTAAGTACTCGACCTCTATTGAGCCACCAGTAGCAATATGAATGGTTTCTGAAATAAAAACGTCTTTTTATATAAATAAATAAAATGCTATTAAAATTTAAAATACCTGCAGTATATCATCGTCTAATTTTGAATTAAGGCCTGTCAATTGTGTTCCAATTATTTCATGGATATTAATCAAACATAGTAGTAATAATATCTTCGAATAATCCACTCGAACCACATAGGATCAAAAAGTGTCATCCCCCACATAAATGTTCAGTGGCTTTACTACGCTGTCCATTACAGTGTCAAGCTACCAAATTTTTTCTTCTTGGCTTTGCGCATGACAAATCATTCTTTTCCCTAAGGACACTATTGCGTGACCTTTTTGCAAACCTGTAGTGCCACACACAATAATTACATAACTACATGTAGAAATAAAAACTTGGTTTACTCACCGAAAGCCAATTTCTGTTATTAATGTCCTCAATGTAATTCGTTTTAATCGGCGTAGATGTTCATCTTCATGCACCAACGCTAACATTTTATTCAGAGTTGAAGGTTTATTCTTTTCAAAAAAATAAATGAGTCAAAAGTCTGAGAGCACTTTTATTTCCATCATCGATGTTATCCAAAATTGTTCGTTATCTGTGGTATACTTTCGGTGGTTGAAGTTGTTGTATTTCTTTATATTCACGAAGAATGTTGTAAACACTTGCAGCACTCACACCTAAATAATATGCATAATAATATAAACATAAACTGTATTAAATATAAACAATCTAAAAATATCATAATAGTAAAAATATACTTCGATGCACTGATGAGCAACCCCATAAAATACAAAAATTAAAATTACTTGATGCCTTTGCAACAAATTCGACGATTTCTGCCCTAGGTTTATCCGGGTTGTCTCCAGTATAAGTCTTATAAATGTTCAAAATATGTTGCTTGTTTTCAACTGAAAAATGCCCGGATGTCCGTTCTTTTTGGTGGAGAAATAGCCGCTTGAGCCATAATTGGTATTAATCCCTGAAAAAAAAAGTGTGGTTATACGATATAATCAATATTAATCGGTTTCATTACGTACCTTAATATAAATAAAGATGTTTGTTAGCACTGAAAAGGCACTATTTATTAGGTAACTGTGAATAACAGCAAATAGAAACAACGAATTGCAACAAACAACTAATCTGCACAAAATACCAAAACGTATTTGCATTGATAAAAATATGCGTATTTGACAGTCAAGAAACTATTAAATTAAGTTTATCTTGTGATATGGGTTTTAAAAATACGACCAATAGCAAAATTCTATTCGAATTTGGCGCACATTTATAGGCGGGGCATAATTCTATTTGTTCATTAAACAGACTATAGTACACTTAAATTACGCTTACTGTAATGCAAATATAGCCATCGTTTTCTTAATAACTATTTTGACAACTATTTTAAACAAATAACTTTATTTGATATAATTGTTTTCACAGTACACTACTTTGTGTATCGGGTTTTGTGAATTACAATATAATACCTATTTGTTGAGAAAAATCTTGATTTTTCAACTGTGAATTTTTATGGAATTGCAAGAATGTAGGTATCACTTGTAATCCTAAAAGAATATATTTTCTAAATATCGTGATCTGCCACCATTTTGAGATTTGACAAATAAGCATTTTTTTAGAAAAACCGATTTTTTCATCTCTGAAGGCTTCTATGTAAGAGAGTATTTATCATATAACGGTGGTTCAATTTTTGCAACAGTAAGAAACCCAATCAGAAAAATTTGTTGTAAATCACGGCACTCGTAATCAAAAATTAAAATTTTCGTTAAAAAAATAAATAAATAAAAAATCAAAGAAACATATACGCTGTTATATTCAGAATTTACCATAGATTCCAAAAATGTAAAAATATACAGGGTGTTCCTTTTAGAATAAGTAATTTGGAGTAATTTCCGGCCAAACCGGAAGTGCATAAAAATTGAAAATACTGCTAATGCAATCTTATGTGAAACAACATATTGAAATTTCATCAATTTATTTCTATAAACAATGAAAATAGAGGGGGTGGCCAGGTTTCATTTACACCCACTTAAAACTTCCGCGGTCATTTTCTCGAAAACTAAAAGAGATATCTGAATTCTGTAAAAGTTTGGGCAAAAACGGTCTTTCTCCACATTGAGGTATAGATGGTGTTGCTATGCAAAGAAACTATTCGACCTCAGGAACCTTGAAAAGAGGCGCACGTGACTCATGGTCATTAAATTCTAAGCAACTTTTACGATGTGGAAAATTTTCGAAAAATCACTGATTTTCGAGATATTTGAACTTAAATTTAATTTTTTTCAGTAACAAATATCGCCATAACTTTTTTAAAATAAATTTTAGATGATAGGTCCTTTGGAACATTTTTCATAGTAAATCAGACTGATTTAAATAGTAATGAAACAAATTAAATTCAACTTCCGGTTTGACTGGAAATTACATTATTGTTTATTTTTGATTCAGACACTCTGTACATTTTCATGAAAATTGAAAGAAAATATTACTTTGAGCATGTTTTTACATGTAACAATTAATTGATATCAATAAAGTTAATAAAACAATTAATAGATGATTTATTTTTACTTAATTTCTTTTAACTAAAACAAAAATGGCTGTAACTGCTGTTTGGAAACAAAAATTTTGACATTTCTATTTTTGTTTATTGTCTGTGGTGTGTTTATGTTTATTTTATGTTCGATTGAATTTGATACTGTAAATTCATTTATTATTTTAATGACCCTCAAAATGGTCAGTCACAATAATGAAGATAAATTGAATATGGTAATAATTTATGGCGAATGTCGTAAAAAATTCAGCTGAGGCTACACGTACTTACGGAATACGGTTTTGAGAAAGACCCATACCATCTCCCAAGACTTTTGTAAGTTTAAAGTAAAAACTTGAAAAATTATGGCAGTTTTAAAAGGCCAAAACGTACCCGAAAGAAAAATGTGAGACCTGAAGAATACACGACATTGGTACTACAAACGGTCAATAATAATCCCCGTACATTCTTACGGCAATTAGAGACACAAACTGATATATCTAGAAATTCTTGTCAGAGACTATTAAGAGAAAATAAATATTTTCCTTACAAAGTACATCTAGTTCACCATTTAAAATCAGGTAATCAGCAACGTAGAATGGATTTTTTAGCACAATTCTCTGTTGTGATGGAGGAGTACGACAATCTGTTAATAGAATTATGTGGAATGACGAGAACAGTAGGAGTAGTGTCCAAACAAAATTGCCGATACTGGGCAGAGGAAAATTCTCGACGGATGAGGCAGACAAGAAATCAAACCATTTGGAGTAAATGTTTGGTGTGGAATCGTCAATGGGTACATAGGTCCACACCTTTTTCATAACACATTAAATATTCATCGATATTTAGATTTTTTATAGAATGAGTTAGCTCGGTTATTAAATAATATTTCAGTTAAGTTATCTAACATTTGGTTTCATCAAGATGGCGCGCCAACACATAATACTGGCATCGTTGCAAATTATTTAGATAGCTCGGTCACCTGACCTAACTTCATTAGACTTTTTTTGTGGGGTTATTTGAAGAGTTTTGTATATGAAGAACACAAGATTTGACTGATCTTTACAACAAAATTTATGTTTCCGTGGCAGCAATTAATAGAGAGACGGTATTAAAAGTTTGTAGAACTGATCTCTTAAATAGACATAATATATGTGTTCAGAACGATGGAAATAATGTTGAACATTTAACGTAACTTTTTGGTTTTAATTTTTGTTTACCTTTTTTTAATTATTATCATCTAGCATTATTACCTATTTTGTAGTTTGAATGTAGTAAATACATAAAATTGTTCATTAGCTTACATTAAGTAAAATAAAAATAAATCATCTATTAATTGTTTTATTAACTTTATTAATATCAATATAGAAAAATTGTTATACAGTGTGGAAATTAAGTAACGCATAAATTCAGTAATTCCGTTGATATAGCGATTTTAACTTCAGCAAATATTTTCAGTCTATTTTCAGTTTCTTATGTCATTTATTTTTTAAGTTATGACGTCATCGACTTTTTTTTAAATGACAATCTATATTTTTTATTGATTTTGGTAGTAGTTTTTATTCCGGTTCCGACCGTATAAAATTTTTAATACCTATGTTATTTGAAAAAATCGAGAAAAACAGTCTTAAAGTTCAAATAATAAAAATTCATTAAATTGGGTAAATTTATCTAGTTGCCGGTGTATCACAATAGTTACGGCTGTCAGAGTTACACAATTTGTAAATGTCACAATAGAATAAGTGTTATTATTTTGCTTTTTCTAAATTAGAAAAACTATTTTATTAATAAAAATGGTACAATTGAGCGACAAACAGAGAATTGAAGTGTTAATAATGATTGGTTATGGCGACAGAGCTAGAACACATCAAGAAGTGTGTCATATTTTTAGAGAAAAATACCAGGATCAGCCCATAAATCAATCAACAATTAGTAGGATTGAAAAAAATTTCGGGAATATGGCGTTGTAAAGAATCTTCCAAAAACTGGACGTTCGGCGACATTAAATGAAGATGCACAACTTGATGTGCTACTAGAAATTGAAAACAATCCACATTCAACTAGTAGAAGCATTGCTTTGAACCACAATATAAGCCACACTACAGTTCTAAAACTTTTGAAAGTTCAAAAATTCCACCCATATAAAGTACACTTGGTTCATGAGTTAACAGAAGAAACAATTTGACTGGAGATAGATACCTGCAATTTTTACAGTTGGAATTGATGCCTGCATTAGCTGCATTATTCGCCAATGCAAATAACCCTGACCTACCAAATAATACCATTTGGTTACAACAAGATGGCGCTCCGCCCAATTACGCAATTATTATGCGACACCACTTGGACCAAGTTCTCCCAGCGAGATGGATAGGGAGAAGAGGTCAGATAGAATGGCCGCCTAGGTCTCCTGATCTAACTCCATTAGACTTCTTTTTATGGGGGTACTTAAAAAAGTAAACTGTACAACAATCGACCCAATAATTTAGACGATATCAGGCAAAGAATGCAACATAAGATTAGGTTAATATCGCCTCAAACTATTCGAAATGTGAGAAATAAATTTTATAATCGTCTTGGGTATTGTCAAATGGTACAGGGTCGTGAATTTGAACATTTAGTGTAAATGTAATTTAACAACTGTTATTTCTGTACTTATTTTTGTGTTTGATGATATTGTTAGAGTTTTTTCTGGTTAATCAATTTAGTTTCTTTTTATACCAATGTTTGCCTCACGAAGTTATCGTTATTACTAACTTTGAATTGAGCAGATAATAAATTTCTAGTTCGATTTTTTCAACTATTTATATAATTTCAAAATAAAAACGAATGTGCCGTCGATAACTTTCCGTCAAACTTAGGCAACTAGGTAAATTTTCCCAATTTAATGAATTTTTGTTATTTGAACTTTAAGACTGTTTTTCTCGATTTTTTTCAAATAATAACATATTGAAAATTTTATACGGTCGGAACCGGAATAAAAACTACTATCAAAATCAATAATAAAAAATACAGGTTGTCATTTAAAAGTCGATGACGTCATAACTTAAAAAATAAATGACATAAGAAACAGAAAATAGACTGAAAATATTTGCTGAAGTTAAAATCGCTATACCCCTCAAAGATTTTTTTCCAAAAAATTAATATCAACGGATTTACTGAATTTATGCGTTACTTAATTTTCACACTGTATGTAAAAACATACTCAAAGTAATATTTTCTTTTAATTTTCATGAAAATGTACCGTGTCTGATTCAAAAATTTACAATAATGTAATTTCCGGTCAAACTGAAAGTTGAATTGAATTTATTTTATTACTATTTAAATCAGTCCGATTTACTATAAAAAACATCCCCAAAGGACCTATCATCTAAAATTTATTTTAAAAAAGTTATGACGATTTTTGTTACTTAAAAAAATTAAATTTAAGTTGAAATATCTCGAAAACCAGTGATTTTGCGAAAATTTTCCACATCGTAAAAGTTATTTAGAATTAAATGTCCTGTCACATGCGCCTCTTTTCAAGGTTCCTGGGATCGAATAGTTTATTTGCATAGCATCGCTATCTATACCTCAATGTGGAGAAGGTTCATTTTTGCTCAAAACTGAAGAAATATATTCTAGTGAATGTCTTTTACAGAATTCAGATATCTCTTTTAGTTTTCGAGGAAATGGCCACGAGAATTTTAAGTGGGACACCCTGTATAGAAAAAGTAAAAACACAGGTAACCTAATTTTTTTCGTGAATTATAAAAAAAGAAAAAGAATCCTATTAAATATTCATGAAGATTACTTAGTTCCTCTGTACACGTTTTTCTAACAGAACAGTATCGCTGAAAATTATGAAGTTAATAATCGTAAAAGATAAATGTGTTGACCTAGATCTGTTCTCTCTGTAGTGATAGCCAATCCGTCATAAGGACATCCTGTAGACATATGTATCTATGGTAAACCTGCAATATTTATTTAGCCATAAGACACACACTTCCTGAGACTTCCGAGCAGTTGTTTCATGTGTATAAATTTAAATTTTAAAGTATAATTTCTACGAACTGACAATAAAATGTCTGTATGGATTAACGTAATATTTTGCTTACAAATTATCTCATTATCCACTTAGTTATGTAAATTCTAACATGTATATTATTTAAATTAAAACGTTTTTTTGTTGGATATTATCAAATTTATATTGACATTCTAAAAATACATTTAAAATGCTACATTTTTTCTTATATAGTTGTAATTGTACTGTTATCTATCAGAGAATATCAGGGATAGTTTATTAGGTTTGTTATAACATTTTCGTCACTTCGTTTATATCGAATCATTTTTCATAACTTCAGTGATTATTGTAATAATTCTTCCGTAAATTTAGATTGAACCTTTTAACAAATCTAGAACTTACAGAGAATATCTGAGATGGATTTTAAGAATTTACACATCTGTTGTCGTTATTGTTGTCATCGGTATAGTACATTCGTTAGTAATTCTTGCTCCACCTCACCTCATAAATATCAATAATAGTTAAAGCAGTTTACATGAAATTTTATGCACTGATGACAACAAGAACTGACAGATTAACTTTCTGAAAAATGCTTCTGGGTGCTAAAAAGAACAAGATTTGTTAAAAAGTCTCTTTTAAATTTTTTTATACTTCTATAGGTACACAAATGCATAAATACCTATGAAATAAATTTAATATATTCGTAAATACGATGATTTTAAAAAGTCTTCAGAGTTTCGATTTTACGTAAAATTTCGTATCTTTTGATTTTGATACTTCGAAAACTAGCGATGGAAAACTATTTTGTTTCCAGGACCTCACAAAAAATCAATATTTCGAGTAAGTAATTACTAGAGCTGGGAATTTAGGTATTGATGCCGTTATATACCAGGATTGACTGTAGGTCATGTGTCGTGCGTAAATATGTTCATGCGTGTATAACACAGTATATCTTACCTTGTATTTTTGTTAACGAATTCTGTAATATCTACTGTTGATAAAATCAATTTATTATAAACACTTACTCACTCGAAGAGGTCTAGAGATATTCTATCTATAAATAAAAATTTAGGAACCAGAAGGGTATTAGGTAAGGGGTGAAACCCCTACCGCTGAGTAGCCCTTAACAAGGAACCAGTCAAATATTTACAGCAGAGGCGTAACTAGCACTTAAAGCGCATGTGGCCAGCCAATCAAAATCTGTTCGATCTTTTAAAGATTTTTTTTTCAAAACTTTTTTGATTTTCTTCCAAAGGAACTGAGACTTCTTACACGGGATAGTAGGCTGCCAAAATCGGCAGTGGGTATGTGGGGGTATTTTTTTTATTTATTTTTCCCCCTCTTCATGAGTTATAAGAACTTTGTGGTTCGTCTAATTTATGCTTTACATATTTAACTTTTTTAAAGATTTTGTTTTTGAATTTCCTGGGGCATCGGTCTGTGGGGTGACAATTGACCTTTTAAATGACAAAGAAGTAGACTTTTCTATACAAGACATAAATGTGGAGTCTTTGAAAAAGTATGCACCAATTACATCTGCCGACGTTGAACACAGATGGATTTGTCAGTGGGAGGCGCTGGAGATTAACTCCGGAACATTTACAGTAAATATTATTAATATACTTTTGTGATTACTAGTTAAAAATATATGTGTGTGTACATTCACCCATACATTCGAATGTCTCTACAGAATTTAGATATCTCCAGCAGTTCACGAATTATAAAGAAAAACATAGTGTGGCGTCACCCCCAAATTTGGCTTGTATAAAAATATAACTTTTTTGTTTTTAGTCATACGACTTCGGATAAAACTAGTTTACGTATTAACATTTTAAAATGAAATAAAATTACCTTCATCATGGTCTGCGTAAGAGCCGCTACTGGAAACCGAAACCTACGCCCAAGCTCTTGTAATTACCAATAAAAATAAATAGACATCCATTTATTTATATTAACTTGTGTCGTTATTGATAAATACATTTTTTCTCTGCATTTCGATATGTTAGATGTAACTGCTCTTATTTTCTCTGTAATTTTTTCTTTCAAATCATGTAAATCGCAAGGTCGGTGTTGGTACATGCGACATTTATAAAATATTCCCATAGAAATAAATATAAAATGTTTCCCAATCCTACCACTTAAACATATTTCGTCTTTTTAAAAATAATTATCGGCATTAAAAACATCGAATAATTGATTATGTGGAGGAATCTCGACAAAAGCATGCACCAAAAATTCTTTAACAATAATTGTTAGGTAACCTTCATCAGTTACTATCCTTTTTTCACTCTCTTATCTTTCATCATGGTACAACACATGCATTTGTTTACAAAACTAAATCCTTTGATCAAAGGCATAGGAAAGTCATATTATTCTTTTTTCTTCGTGGACAACTGGTCATAAGTAAATTATTACATGCCTCGTTTTTTTTTAATTTAGTATTTTATGAAATAATTAAAGTAATTTGTGTCACTTTTATGCGTCTGTTTAATATCTATTTTATAATAAAGATAAAACAACGTTCTGTAAATATGATGCAACTTGGAAAGATCTCAGGCGGATATTGCTAAGAGCGAGAATTAAACAAGGACTCTCCTTGTGTCATAACAGTTGCTTCGGAGAGAGCCACGTTTTTTTGTAATGATGCAATTGTCACAAGTTTTGGTAAGCTAGGTTTGTATCGTACGTCTTTCAATATTTACAAATCCGAGTTTTACAGTCATAGTTGCTTTCACTACTTACCAGTTTCGCCGACTTCTTACAACTTTTACCTGGCGACTTAGGACAGGTATCTTACTGGGCACTCCTCCCTTCATTAAGCATCTGTTTGTTTTAGTATCTAAAAGGCAAAAATATTGTTATAAAAAAATACGTTCTCCTAACCTAATATCCGCTATTGTGTGTTGATGTGGCTTCATGGTCAAGTGGTAGGGACACTTGCGTTTCACCCTGGAATGCCGGGTTCGATCCCTTCCTCGCTAGGGTTTTAGAAATTAATCCTAGCATATTGGGACACTGGGTGTCTGTCCATTGTCTCTAAATGTGTAGCCCTTTCCCACACAAGGTACCTTGAGGTACCTTCATGGATACAGGGGGATGTATTTCCTGTGGTGTTTAATTAATTACACGAGCTCGGGAGGTAGCGATAAATGATGTCAATTCCAGGGTTGCTGCATGATGTCATCGCGTAAATATGTTCATGCGTATATGACACTTTATCTTCTTATCTTGTGTTATTTAGGCGAGTTCGGTAGCATTCAAAGCTAATAACAAGAGGGCTGAAAGACTTAGTGAATGTAACACTAAAATACACATGTTTACGATCAGAAGAGTAAAAGCATATTACTAATATTAATGCACCCATTAAAACATTGCCACCTTCCAGCCGTAAAGGTACTGATACACATGCTCATAAAAAAGCATGCTTGTGAGCATGCTTAAAACTAGCATGCCATTCAGCTGTTCACATTTGCTGACAATAAGCATGCAAGTTTTAAGCAAAATCCTAGTTAAGCATGAAAACGCAGGTTATCGACCAAAATGGAAGCTTTACAAGAAAATAGAAATGAAAACATTGGTTCCATACCGTTACAAAGATATAATGGTGTGAGTTATATTCGCAAAGAACTCAATAAAATAATCTTATTGCTTGTAACGCAATTATTAAAGAACATTTTGTTGAAAAAGAAGAAGAAAAAAAGGACAATTTGGGTCCATAAATGGATAAATAGACGAAAAACCGTTGGAGCAAGTAATCGATTGTTGGCAGATATGCGAGAGGAAGATATCATCGGCTACGAAAATCATTTCCGAATGCTTCCACAGAAATTTGATGAGCTACTTTCTAAAACTGGGAGCGTTATACAAAAACAAAATACTCATATGCGAAATGCTATTCCAGCCAAAGTAAAATCTAGCTGCCGGAGATCCTTTATACACATTATCATCACTTTACAGGGTTGGAAAATCTACAATATCTAAATTTATACCTGAAGTTTGTGATGCAATATCCATAGCTTTAAAGGATTATATGCGGGTAAGTAAAACACTGCTATGAATATATAAATCTTTTAGTCATGTAGGTATAATAAATCAGTAATCATATTTCTAATATAACATAAAAATGGATGCAAGGCGGGTCTAGCAAGCCTGGAAGTATTTAAGAAAGATTCCAGGCTTCAGTCAACAAATTTGTTCTAACATAATTTTGTTGTGATTGGACATCTCGTGCATGTTTGTCGTTTTCTGTGTTTGAATCTGGAACTGTGTCAAAATTGATGGTTTGTATTCTTGCAGGTGGAAGTGTGTTGGTTTGTGTGTTTGAAGGTGGAAGTGTGGAATAAGTGTTGGGTTGTATGTTTGAAAACATGATTCGACGCCTACTCGCAGTCAAAATTTGTTGTATTTCAGTCTGCACGCCCAATGCTTCGTATAATGGAAGTTGTCGCAATTGAGATGCAACGTTTAGTGCAAAGAAATGAAATTCGTCTACTTCTTTAACGATATTTATCGCGGAAGTTATATTTTTCTAAGCAATTTAGAGCCTCTGCGACTCCAACTGATTCATCTGATTTTCTCACTTTTTTTACGTTTTGCTGAATAATCGCTAAATGAGCGTGATTGATTTCCGTCAGTTGAGGTTTACGGCAGCGGCGACATTATGTTTAAGTCTTGTTCATTAGCTGATTGAAAATGCTGTGATGCATCTGTGTGTGATGCATCTGACTCCTGTAAAAAAAAAGGTAGCTGTTAGGTTTTTGTGTTGAACTAAGATTGTGATGCTATGTAATAATCCAGTAATGAGTAAACAAGTTAAATAAATGTTATTAAGGTATGCTGTTATTTATTTACAGATTCCTTGCTATGAAGAATGGAAGCGAATTGAACATGGATTTCGAATTAAATGGAATTTCCCGGGTTGTGTAGGAGCGATGGACGGAAAACATATAAACACAGTATTGTACTCCTGGCATTAGTTGATGATAATTATTGTTTTTCGTCGTACGTGGACATTGGAACTAATGGAAGAGCTTCTGATGGAGGAGCTTTTGAACGATCGAGCTTGGGACAAGCCTTAGAAAGAAATACTCTCAATTTACCGGAGCAATCAGTTATTGTGGCAGACGCTGCGTTTCCTCTAAAATCTTTTATTATGAAGCCATATGGAACGGCACCAACGCATAAAGCAAAAATATTTAACTGTCGCTTATCTAGAGCCAGACAAATCATTGAAAATGCCTTTGGGATTTTAGTAACAAGATGTCGAGTTGGATAGTATTACATTAGCTGCTTGCTCTTTACACAATTGGCTTCGAAAAACGTCCGATATGTTCATTACCCAACGATGTGTCGATTTTGAAAATATACAAGAACATGTTGTTATACAGGGAGCATGGAGAAATCAATTGCGCGTAGCCTTGGAAAACTTACCAGCAACACGTAGTCATCACGCCTCTCGGCAGGCACTGGCAATAAGAAACGCTTATGTACAACTTTTCGAAACAACAGAGGTGGTACCATGGCAAGACTAATATGCTCAACATATAAATTACACAAATTAATACTTATCAATTCGGATGCAACAGTTTCACGGTAGTCGTCTGTGTCTGCCATAAATGATACCATTTCTGTAAACCATGACATGGGTGGCTTATAAACGTCTTCTGCACCAGCTCCGGACCGCTTCGAACTGTTAATTTTTTTTATTTCCGAATGGTACACTGACCTTAGATTTTTAATTTTAGTTTTAATTATTTTTAATGTTAAACTTGGGTCGTTCATATCATTTAATAAAGCTTCATAATCATTATTTAGTGCTATGTTATTTTTATAGAGAGGTGACCGTGTATTCCACAGACATTCGTGACTCCGATAATACGTCACAAAAAGCAATGTTTTATCATCTCCCCAACGTGGCATAATTTGGTTTTGGTTGGTTTTTGAAGCCGTAAACTCGACACACTGTCGTAGACTCCAATCGATACTAGTATACTCATAAGCAAACCTGTTCATACACGATAAGAGCACACTCCCTTCCACCCACGCCGCAGGTAGCATACTCGAAAATCAAACGACTGTTCATTTTTAAGCATGCTTATTACTAGCAACGCTTTTACACTCATGCTACAAAGTAGCAATTGCTCAATAATGGCATGCTTTCGTGCTAGTAAAGAGCATGTTTGTCAGTACCTTAAACATTGGTGGTTTCATCCACGCTCATTCAGATTGGAAGCTTATATGCAATGGGATAGTGCTGCATGTTGGTGTAATACCAGGAACATTTTGAGGTACAGAAGAACACTTTACTGACCTCTTGGCCAGTTTTATGTATTATTTGCATTTTTAGAAACATATAATTTGTTATTCACTCTTATTTTAAGATATAATATACTATCCGTAAAACCTTGAGATTTTCTCTAATATAATACAGATAATTCTAAACTAATATCCTGAGAATTTTCTGATTTTTGACAAACTATTGAGCCGCCATAATTTTTTAATAATTTTATCCAATTACATAATTAAAATTTGGCACACCGTGCAATGAAAGGGCTACTGTTAGAGCATATGAACCCCGGTATCCTACGAGACGACCACTAAATATAAACAGTCCAGACTATTCTTATATTATTGGCAATATAACATTTTAATTATTAGTCTTATATAATTAGCATATACAATTAGTACATACAATTAGTTGTGACAATAATAAATGTATTTTAAGAAAGATTTGATTTTATTTATAAAATCATAATTTCGCAATCATTAAATAGAAATTCTCTTTATTAAAATATGTTACAAAAATAAAATAATTATTTTACCGTCGGGCATGCCTTTAAAAACGATAATTTTAATTAATCATACTATATTTGGTCTAACGGCAATAGTATTTGATATTTAATGTTTTCTAATTGTATAATTATTATCCAATAAAATTCCGATATTACATATATTTGTAGCAGATGTCGTAAAACATTTTATGAAAGACATTCTGCAATCTAATAATAGTTCCTTGTCGTATTTCACGTACTTAATTCCTAACTTAAAAGACATAGAGATTTGAGAATAATTAAAGCTGAAGAATGTTGCATAAACCAGCTATAACTGTACCTGTTTGTTGTTAAACCACATAATGATTTAAAATAATTAACAAATTAAAAATAAATGAAAAGAAAAATTAAACAAACAATAGATGTTCTATGAATTTGTTGAAAACTTTTTTTCTCAATTTTTTAGTGAGGTTTTCTGTTTCAAAAATTTAAATATTTTATAACAAAAGATCATAATATACTTTATTTATCTGCTAGTCACTTTATACCATTTCTTCGGAAAAAATTCCAGAAAGATGATTTTTTGGTAGATTTTCAGATGCGATAATATTGACGCAGTGATGCGTGAACGTAACAGTGACCCATGAGAAATTCTTGGCTAATAGTAACAAGAGCAGAGTGATATCAATGTTGAAAACCAAAACCGAAGCTAATTTCATCGTTGATCAAGCTCGTGGTGATGCCGATGTTTTCATTGTGGAAACAGCGATTCGACGGTTATTGGAGAATACTGCCATCGTCGGCGAAGACGTTGATCTCTTAGCGTTACTTGTTAACTTGACTCCTCCCTTGAAATTTATCTTCTTCATAAAACCGGGAAACGGTAGAATAGAAGGTAGAACAAAGAGGAAATATATTCGTCAAGAAAGCTTGAATTAGCATCCTGAATAAAAAAGAGCATATTTTATACTTGCACTCCATACAACATCTGCGTTCTATAATAGGGCAAAAAAATGAGGGCAGTGCCGTTATTTAGTAAACAGCCAGACATGCGGATCAGCGAAAGATTGATCAGTGAGAAGAATGTATCGAAATGAGTAATTGCTAGCCGGTACGGTGTACGGTAGGACGGTGCACCGGTGCATCTTTCGATGAATACAAAATCCTGGAGTGAGTTGGAACCGTTGATGTGAAGATAACACTGACGTAGTTTTCCACGAAACACCAAAATGCTATATACTGCACTCGACGCGCGTTTCGCTAACTAAGTTGGCATCATCTGGAGATGATTAAAACTAAACTTATGCTAACAATCTACCCTATTTATACCTAAACTATTGACAGAAGGCCTATCTCAAATAGCCCTGTTTATTGGATAGTGGGTATAAATAGGGTAGATTGTTAGCATAAGTTTAGTTTTAATCATCTCCAGATAATGGCGAAACGCGCGTCGAGTGCAGTATATAGTGTTTTGGTGTTTCGTGGAAAACTACGTTAGTGTTGAATACAAACTCAGTAGGAAAATGTAGAGTAGGCAATTTACCATCTCTACCACCAACGAAAAGCGCTGCTAGGGGAGCTGTGCTACAGAGCGTACCATCAGATGCAGAAATGAAAAGGGAAATAGTAATCTCCACTTCAATATCTCCAGCCCCTGAAAATAATATCTTGCGACTGTGCTAAAGGATGCGGTTTGAGACGTAGTTCCCGAAAATCTACCTCCAGTGTCCTAAGATTTGTAGTAACTGCCTCGATTCCCCCCTGCCTCAATGCTCCAACAACCGAAGATTTCGTAGACGGTGGACGTACTCGCTCTTGCCATTGAGATAATGATTAAGACATTGCCGAAGATGAGTGGTATCATTCATTTTGATATATTTTGGACCACTGCGTTTAAACTATCACCTCTACGAAAAAATTGCATAGAACCTGTTTTGTAGATAATTTAATTGCTTTTAATTTTTATAATGACTACTCTCATCGTAGAATTATATTTACGGAGTTGTCTCCCAATACCTGATTTTTTGTACATTCTTCAACCTGCTGCACAGGGAACACAGTTCGGTTTTAATAAAACTTGATACGTTACCTTTAAAAAAAAGTAGACCCCAACTTTAAGAGACACATAAAAAGAGCCATAAAAACCGGCCATAAAAGTGTCAAAGCCGGATGTAATTACATGCGACTCAATACCGTACTTAAAATTTTTGTGCTTTGAGACACACAATGTTAGTAATTTAAAAGTATTATATCTTTGATAAATAAATAGTTATTTGATACCATGATAAATTAGAAAAAATTACTCTGTTTTGCTTGTGTCAAGATAGGAATAATATTTTATATATTGGTGGAGCATTGATGAATTCTGTTACTCTAAATTAAAATTATGTCCAATAATTCTTGTTGCTCAGTTTAGATTAATTCTTGAATATTTTTTTCTTTGTTCCAGTATTTGATATTTTTTTGATTTGTCGCGAATGATATGAAGCATTGTCTAAAACAATTACGCTGTTTTTTTTCTATATTTGGTAGCAATGATGTCTGAAACCATTCTTAAAAAAATATCCGCAGTCATGTTTCGATGATATTCAACGTTTGAATCTTCCAGTTTTTTTCCACTTAATTTGAGACCATTATGCACCCATCCATTTTCTGATCCACAATGTATATACAATTATTAATCTGGTTCCTTTATTTGCAGGTATATCAACTGTACATTTCTTTGAATCATCTATCCAGCCTTTTTTCACTGTATCATGGGTATCATACCAAGTTTCGTCTAAATAATATATTGGTCGTTGTTCATTTCGAAATTTTGTAATATTTTCCAAATATTCATTACGCCACTGTACAATTGTGGAGTTTTCCGTAATACTTGCCCTTTTATTAATAATTTTGAACCTAAATCCTATCTTTAATATCCATCGCCGAAGTGTTTCTTCACTAACTGACACTACACCTTTTGTTCTCAGTTCCATATGTATTGGTTGTACCGTTGGTATCTCATTTTCTTTATACTTGCTATAAATTAAATCTCTTAAAAACTTCACCATAGACGAATCTAATGCTCGTGATGTTTCTTTGTCTGATCTAACTTTTCGATTATGTACCCCATCCTTAATTAATCTATAGGTAATTCGTTCTGAAATTTCTGTTAAGTAGGCCGTTTTTTCCACGGCTCCTTTTTTCACCTTCGTTTTCTTTTATATTTCTATAAACAGTTAAAACCATAACGTAGATAGGTTGATCCCATATGAGTAATTATTCATGATAAAGGAAACAGAAAAATTCTCATAAAATTCCTTTATTAATGTGACCGGTTTCGTGAACAAATTAATTACTTCACATCATCAGACACAGGACTACAATAGAAAATGAGTATGGTGGTTACATACATACATAAATAAATGTTAATAACTTAGTAAAACTTAAAAAACAGGAATACAGAAGACAATTATTTCAATATTTTTTTAAAAATTAGTAAAAACTTATTGATAAAAAATGTTTGATAAAAATTTGTACCAGAAAGATTGAAATTATTTAAATTAATCAGGATTACGTTAGTTTAAAAATTATAATATAGAAAATGTAAAATTTAAATAAATGAAATGTGTAAAAAGGAAATTCGTTTTTTATATAATACTTACATTTTTATAAATATAAAACCAGGGTAGTCAAATTAGAATTAAAATAGTTTTGCAACATGTCAAATTATAAGTAAATGTAAGATATAAAATTTTTGTTAGTATCTAATTAACTTTTTTAATAAAATTTCTAAAATTTAACGTGCTTCTTTTAAACACATACATATACTACAATAGTTAAAATCTAATAAGGGATAAATATTTTTTTAAAAAAGAAAATAGATTAAAAATAGTGTCCTCTAACGGACTCTCTGTGAACTAACGTACAATAAAATTAAAATTAAGTTAGAAAACTATGTGTGCACCAGGTTTCTTTTTTTTCACAATAGTGGAGTTAATTATATTTCAACTGTAGATGGTGATAGCGGTGAAATTATATTTGAAAGTGGTGGAAATATTAACTTCTAAGAAATTGAGGTTATAATGTCGAGCACGTGGAACAGATTTCAGTAGAAAAAATTACAATAATATAAAATAAATTAGACAACCACAGAGAAAGTCAATGAAGATTGAAATTGGATCTGTGAGTTCAGAGATAATGTGTTGGGATCTCTTGAATCTTTCAGGATTTCTAAACTTTCAAGGTTATTAATCAAATTTCCACTTTTACCTAAATGTAATATTTTAAGAGTATTATCAAATGAATGGTTGTTATCTACAAGATGTTTGGCAAAATGGGAAAAACCTGAGGAAGAGCTAATACACCGGACGTGTTCTTTTAACCGTGTTTTAAAATTTCTATATGTGCAACCAATATATGTGCCGTTGCATGTGTTACACGAAAGTTTATAAACCCCACATCTATCTAGTGGATTTATTTGATCTTTACCATTGACAAACAACTTTTCTATAGAGTTAGTTGATTTAAAGGAGATATGAAAAATATTTTTAAAGCAGTTAGAAAAAAAAAAACTGCTTTAAAAATATTTTTCATATCTCCTTTAAATCAACTAACTCTATAGAAAAGTTGTTTGTCAATGGTAAAGATCAAATAGATCCACTAGATAGATGTGGGGTTTATAAACTTTCGTGTAACACATGCAACGGCACATATATTGGTTGCACATATAGAAATTTTAAAAACACGGTTAAAAGAACACGTCCGGTGTATTAGCTCTTCCTCAGGTTTTTCCCATTTTGCCAAACATCTTGTAGATAAGAACCATTCATTTGATAATACTTAAAATATTACATTTAGGTGAAAGTGGAAATTTGATTAATAACCTTGAAAGTTTAGAAATCCTGAAAGATTCAAGAGATCCCAACACATTATCTCTGAACTCACAGATCCAATTTCAATCTTCATTGACTTTCTCTGTGGTTGTCTAATTTATTTTATATTATTGTAATTTTTCTACCGAAATCTGTTCCACGTGCTCGACATTATAACCTCAATTTCTTAGAAGTTAATATTTCCACCACGTTCAAATATAATTTCACCGCTATCACCATCTACAGTTGAAATATAATTAACTCCACTATTGTGAAAAAGAAACCTGGTGCACACATAGTTTTCTAACTTAATTTTAATTTTATTGTACGTTAGTTCACAGAGAGTCCGTTAGAGGACACTATTTTTAATCTATTTTCTTTTTAAAAAAATATTTATCCCTTATTAGATTTTAACTATTGTAGTATATGTATGTGTTTAAAAGAAGCACGTTAAATTTTAGAAATTTTATTAAAAAAAGTTAATTAGATACTAACAAAAATTTTATATCTTACATTTACTTATAATTTGACATGTTGCAAAACTATTTTAATTCTAATTTGACTACCCTGGTTTTATATTTATAAAAATGTAAGTATTATATAAAAACGAATTTCCCTTTTTACACATTTCATTTATTTAAATTTTACATTTTCTATATTATAATTTTTAAACTAACGTAATCCTGATTAATTTAAATAATTTCAATCTTTTCTGGTACAAATTTTTATCAAACATTTTTTATCAATAAGTTTTTACTAATTTTTAAAAAAAATATTGAAATAATTGTCTTCTGTATTCCTGTTTTTTTAAGTTTTACTAAGTTATTAACATTTATTTATGTATGTATGTAACCACCATACTCATTTTCTATTGTAGTCCTGTGTCTGATGATGTGAAGTAATTAATTTGTTCACGAAACCGGTCACATTAATAAAGGAATTTTATGAGAATTTTTCTGTTTCCTTTATCATGAGTTAAAACCATGTTTTAAGTATGTCGCATAAATATTCTCTGGACATTTTCGCTGTAATTTGTGAGCCATTACCATTCCCCGTATCTTCGTGAAATTCTCTACTAGTGCTAGGTTGAGGATCTTCCCAAGGCCTGAACAGTATCACAATATTATTTTACCACAGTCACTTATAAATGGAAAATACTCGATTAATTCACCACCCGCCGAAAAACACAACTATATAAAATACGCTTAAACACAAAGGAAAATTTCACTTATATATTAAAGTATTATACATTCTAGGCTCTCACAATCCAAATAAAATGTAAACACTGAAGAACACACTGTATTTATAAAGCACATAATCTATATAAATTCTAAGAGGCACGAATTGTTCGGTGTTTCGCGGAAAAATGACCGTCCGTCCCTGCATGCTTTCTCGTTATTAGGCTTTTACAGCTGGGTCGGTAGTGACCGTTAAATCGCAAAATATTTTAGGAGGGAGTTGCGTAATTATATCAAACTAATTTGAAATTATAATTGATACATGCGTGTTTCCGTTAATTTCTTATTTTAATCATATCAGAACATACTTTATATGAGAATAATGATATTTTATGTATTAAGTAATACATTATATTTATTATTTAATATGCTGTAGAAAAATAAAGCATGCCCCGCTCTATTCTCAGGAGCATCGCGGCAAAGCTTTGAGATTTTTTGTGTTTCTTAAAGTTGTGGTCTACTATACCTTAACTTTTTTTTGTATCAAGAACTTAAAATTTTCAAGTTCTGGAAAAGGAAAAGTGACACAAAAAAGTTGGAGTAAAATTTTACCTAGACCCCCCCAGTTTTACCGGCTCCGGAATGATTTTGATTCATAGTTGTTATTTTACCTTATAATGCATAAAAAGATAAATAACTTTACAAATTCTCATTTGCTTTTCTTTAGATGTTTCGAGCATATTCATAGAAAAACATTTTCAGATTTTTGAATTGAACAACCTGTATCTCGGAAACAGTTGTTTGTTGTTATTTGTAGCAACTCAATTTAATGGGGAACAATTCTCATAATTTGAATTGCTTAAATGTCTCTTTGCCGACATCATTCATATCTAAAAATAACAGTTTTCAGACTATTTGAATTTAATCAATTTTCTGAATAAACTAACCGCAAAAGATAATATTGTGGCTTCTTAATATAGAACGTGCTCTGTATTTCTCCATTTTATTAATTAATATTAAGGTAACGCACAACATTTTTTAATTTATGTTTAATTTTGAATATAAAACTAATGATTTTAATTATTAACTTTTAATATAGAAATACATCCTAAGTACATATGTTTCTGTTTCTTGGCAATCAGAATCAGAATAATTACAACATTTCGGAGTTTCACAATTTTCCAGACAAATGACGGATTTGAGAAAATAGCAATTAGCAATTATATCTAAACCTTAATGTTAGAAAATAAAATATTTAAAATCTATCCGCGTTACAAGACATTTCTACTTGTTAAATCGAGTGAATAACTCAAATTCATGTTCTATTAATAGAATTATCAGAAACTATAGTTACTATTCCTATCATTCCATTTCACATGAACTCCGTAAGAGATATTTATAAAACCGGATAAGATATTACAAATATTATAAAATATTCCGAAAAAATTTCTAATAGCTAATTTTTTATCCTAGTTACTTATCTAGTACTTTCAGATAGTAATAGTCTAGAGCTGGTGAACCTTTTCCTCAAAATGTTTTCTACTAGTTGAAATTTTGTAGGATAGTATTTTTTTTTCATACCTGAAAATGGTATCAATAACCTAGCTGGGCAACCCCCGTCGGGAACCACCTATTAATTTTTCAAAGTTGCAGTAAAAACGAGGTAAATAAAACTGAAGTATAACTCTTAAAATTTTATTTATTATTAATTACTCTTGCCACTTTTCATGCTGTTGAGACTGCCAGATCGGCCTGGCTTTCAACATTTTTTCATTTTATAACATTGAAAATATGCTGTAAAAATTACAGGTGGTACAAAACATTTTAAATGCAACCGCTAATAATGCAGCTTTGCAATCGCCTGGCAATACATTATGCTCAACCAATACATCTGCAAAATTTTTTTATTACTTAAAAAGGCACCTATAAAATAGAAGATACTAAAATTTCAAGCGGTAGATTTAATTTTTATTCACCTCGTTTTTATTACAACTTTGAAAAACTAAGGGGTGGCCCCTGACGGGGGATGCCCAGCCAGGTTGTTGATATCATTTTACGAAAAAAAATACTATATTATACAATTTTCACCGGTAGAAAACATTTTGAGGAGAACGTTCACTAACTTTTCCTCTATAAGATGGTAAAGCTACTTTATTCACCGATGTCCACCAATTACGAAATTGAAAGCCTTTAAGTGGTTTCTTTATTGTCCAGCCCAAATACATTGGTTTTTCATTGGAGGGTTCGAAAATAGTGGCATTTTTAGACATAATAAGCTGTTTGAAAGTGCCCAAAAGTCACTAATATTACAATTTGGTCACTAAAGTCGCTATTTTGGGCATCTTGTATTTTTTAATTAATCTGTTCATTAAATATAGGTATCTATATCACTATGAAAAAATAAATTGAAATAAATGAATTGATATATAAATTTTTCGTTGCCACCATTTTTATTCCTGTTTTTGAAATAACTTTCTGGCCTTAAGAGTTTTAATTTATAAAATTAAAATTTCAAGTATATAAAATAAAATAATGGTGTGCGATATTCTAATAACATATTGTCATAATTTTTATACAGTGTGCATCTAAGTACAGGCGAAAAACAACAATATTCATTAATCTGAACAAACTGAGCAAACTGATTGTAATCACTTGTACTTAAACTGATTTGAAAACGTAAAAATACGCTTCATACGTCGGCTATCTTGCAAATACTCATTCCATAAAATTAAAAATCGCACTATTACACTGACAAGTAGGAATTTGATTTTGAATTTGAATTAAAAATAAATGCAAATAACCGAGCATCCACATAAACAATCGTTCTCAGTTTTACAGTTGTTTTGTCGAAGTGTATTGTATTTTTCAATTGAATTGGAAATGGAAGAGGATGACAATATTCCATTAGAAATTACCGAAGCGGCACGTTAGACTTGTGGCTTAGAGTATAAGGTATTTTTTTCTACGGCCTCTATAGAAATTAATAATAATAATAATAATAATAATAATCTTTATTCACCATTAAATGATATAATTACAGAAAATAGAATAAAATAGACGTAAAGATAAAAAAAGTAAATTTAGATATAAAACAAATAATAAATACAAATTGACAAACAAAAATATGTATATAAACATAATAAATATATAACTGTCATATACTAACAATAAAATTAAAATCAACATATTTAAGATACAGTTAAGTATATTTTATATGGCACGTCACAATATTTACGAATAAGGTAATATAAAAAGTAGTAAAAGCGTAAAGAAAAGTATAAGCACAAAATATTCACTATAGACATGCAGTTTTATGAGGAATTACTGATAATATATCTCCATGCCTTGTTTTATAATTGTGAAATTGTCCAACACTTTTAAACTCAGACTTATGACTAAAAGCATACAAGACGCATTTCCACAAGAATATAGGAGGGGCAGTAAGAACCTTTTTTGATTTGAAAATGTCTTTACAAGTACTCATTGATGGGATATTAAAGATCAGTCTTAAAATACGTTCTTGACCAATTAACACTCTATTTAAGTTGCTTCCAACTCCCCAAGAAACAATATTGTTTGCTATATAACTGTAGGCTAATCCATAATAAACGTCAAGTAGCCCATTTGTGTCTAGACATGCTTTCATTTGTAGCAATGCAAAAAAGTTGAATTGAGCTTATTACATACATGATCAATATGCATATTCCAACTTAGCTTACTATCCACATAGGTTCCTAAAAATTTAGCAGATTCAGATAATGTGATATTACATAAAAATTTAAAATTATGCGGTAATGGTCTCCGTAAATTAAAGTTTAAAAACACCGTTTTCTTATCATTTAGGATTAGTTTATTACTCTAACACCATGCCTCAAGTTCATCACTCACACACTGCATTTTACCATAGAGTTCTAGCGGAGTTGGAGCTGAAATAGTCACAGTGGTATCGTCAGCAAACATGGTAACTATGCCGTTTGATATATAAGATGGCAGATCAGTCACATAAATCGTAAACACCAAAGGACCCAAGAGTGAGTCCTGTAGAACGCCCGTCTCTATATTTTTTACTTCAGATTTTACATTTTCATATTTAACTAACATTTTTCTATTTGACACATATGATGATATCCACTGTAACAAACTTCCTCTTATACCCATAGTATATAGTTTTTGAGTTAAATAATCAGCATCCACTGTGTCAAATGCCCGCGAAAGATCAAACATCATTGATAATACATAGTTATTGCTATCCAGTTCACTGTATATAAAATTCAGTAACTGATAGGATGCAGTTTCCACTGACAAATTTTTACTAAAACCATGCTGGCTTGATGATATTAATTTAGATTTATTAAGAAAATTCATTATTATATTATGAACTATCCTCTCAAAAAGCTTTGACAAAACGCTCAACAATGATATTTGCCGATAGTTTTCAAGGCTAAATGGATCATCTTTTTTATGAAGTGGGATAACGGCTGCTACTTTTAAAATATCTGGAAAAATTCCAGAAGCTAGTGAAAGATTCATTAGATAAGCCAAGATTGGACATATAATATCACCAATAGATTTTAATAACTTAAGAGTAACTTCATCAAGTCCAGCAGAGTTCTTATTTTGCATTCTGTTTAATTCTTCCCAAACATCACTTGCATCAATATAAGGAATGAATATGGAATTTGCAAACATGTTCATTGTTGTACATGGTAAGGAAATAATATTTCCCTCCTTCAAATGCGGATAGAATAGAGTACTTTCTCTCCCTATGGAGGCAAAATAGCTTTCCTCCCTCTAGAGAGGAAAGTATTTTCCAACCGAATTTTTTACTATTAATTACATAGTTACCTTGAAATCTCAATGTCTGCTAAAATGTCAAAATAGACGTTAAAATTAAGGTTGTAATTTCATCGTAAGGTGTTGTAATGTTTTATTAATTTTAAACAATAAAGCTCATCTTAGAAACATAATTATAATTAATATTTCAATTTTTGTTATTTTTGTTGCATTTACAGTTTTGTCACCATGACAGCCATCTTTAAAACTGGTATTTTAATATCCCACGGCTTACTTACTATTCAAATTACCATTAAACCTGTCATAATGCCAATATACGAGTACATTAAAGAAATAAATGTTATTTCCCTTTCACCCGTTTTTATATTGGAGGTCTTAGAAAAAATCATATGTATAATATGGGCGGAAAGTGACATTTCATTCCTTGGATGATTACTTCATTCGTGAGATGAAATGTTACACTTTTCTCCCTTGTTATACAAATAGCTATGACGACCCGGCGGGCTGTAGAGTAATACTTTAAGCTTTAAGCTCTCAAACCAAGCATATAAAGTGACCAATTAAGATGGATCGTATATAAAACTTTTGTATTTAACGGTGTTTGAGCTAGTGGAGCAATAATATATAGTGGCCGACTTTTTAACTGTAACTTTGCAAAAGTATTAGAGAACTGTTTGTTTATGATTTACAACTGATAATAAAACAGTTTACTAATATTAACGATGAAATGGAAAAATCACTCTATATTGCATCACTAGTATTATGTAATTTAGAATCTCTCTCTGGAAATGTCAGTCGAGATACAGGCTCTAGTGATAAATCCTCACTTTACCTGCGAATATCTTAAAAATGGCAGAATAGAATTTGTTTAAAAATTATGTATTCATTGTGTCTATTGCAAACCTTGGTGAAGTAATTTTGGTAAACCATCCATACAGCGATAGAAATTAAATAAATAATAAATAATTTTCGCCATTTAATGTGGTATAAAGATGGGGCTGATAATAAAATTGTCAGTAATTTTCTGAGTACACGTTTATAATTCAGTCAAGGAATGCTTTCTAGACAGACTTTTGTTCGCACTTTTCAACGGATTATAACTCGAAACGGTTAGGGATAAGAAAAAACTTAATAGATACTATATTGTGCCAAATTTTTTCACCTTTAATATAGCGATTAATGACGTTTTCGCTAGGATCAACCATTACGGATAAATAAGCGAAAAATCAAAAACAGGAACACATTTTGGGAACCACTGGAGTTACCTTCACTCGCAGACCCCAGAAATTTGGTATATTCATATACAAACACTTTCAAACACACCCCAAAAAGTAAAAAAAAGTGCGCACAAAAGTCTGTCTACAACCCGTTTTTAAACACTTGTTGACTGGATTATTAATTCTAAATTTATGTTGAAAATTTGTTACTTAGTCCCATCCGCATTCTCGACAACGTACACACATTCATTATGCAGCTTAATTACTCTCCCTGAAAAACATGCTTTGTTAATGAATATAATCTTCCTACAGAAATTGAGGCCTTAGGCTCTCAGATCTTGGATGTGCAACACCCCGCTGTTCAATTGCTAGTTTAACACAATTAGCTGGGGGTTCTACTTATTGACCGGTAGCTCAGTTAGCAGGTCGTGAAGAAGGACTTAGATTGATTTGAGTTCTCACCAAAATCTAGGCTGGGTGCCAGGACTTTTGGCAAGTACCAAATAATTAAAAGTTTACTTTAAAAGGTAAAGATAACGTTAATCCTTGAATTCAGTAGGGAAGGAAGTAGAATAAAAGATATCATTAAATAAAAAGTATAAAACTGGTATGAGGAAATGTACAATATTTACATTGGCTCAGATGGCCTTTTTAGTTAAAAAATATAAGTGGTTGTGGTTGAAGATCAACCAAATAATCAAAAAAAAAAAAAATTATATGACGTTATCAGAAATAAAAAAGGTAACTGCTCTCACAAAAATTCTTTTGACCAAATATCAACTTTAGCTGAGGACGAGGATCTTACGTAACTTCAAATGGGTTAGTCCTGCGAAGAATCCACCAATGGCTAAGCTCTGAATGGGTTCGGTGTCAGTTTGAATCACCACTGTCAGTACTGCAGTTACCCTTGAGACAAAATGACAGTTGTACAAAATATTGTTTTCCTGCTCCACCCAGTATATAATGATCAGTTCGATCCACCAGTTATCCTCTTCTCTTAGTCCAGGTGTTTACATAAAAAGGGGAGAGTTTTATGAGATTAGTACTATAAGCAAAACAATGTAAAAAACTGTGACGTTTGAATTGTCCAGCTACGTAGACAAAATATGAAAGTTATCACAAATTTACAGAGTAAATTGCAAACTATCGAAACTAGGATTTGTATCCCACAATATCTTAGGAAGTTGAAGTCTTCAACTAATTTAAGTATCAATAAAAGTTACGTTAAATAGAAAAAATACTAGTCCAACAAATAAACTAGGTATAGCTGTGATAATAAATAAAGTGAAATAGATATTCAATATATTTTATGTAATTTTTTACTAAAAAGAAGGTAATCTTCAAGAAAATAGAATTTAGAATGTCTGTATACAGACAGACAAATGGAAAGATAATGTAAATGTATAAAAATAAATATAAAACAGTATGATAATTGTCAAATTAAAAGTAAAGCTAAATTATTCATTCGTTCCTTGTAGAGAGGTAATAACGAATTCCAGATAAAGTTAAATAAAGATATATAGCTTGACTATATGTAGGCAAGGCTCCACTAGAGCAGCGTTCATAACTAGATACTAAGTAAACGATCAAGTAAGCCCTCGATATTTTAAATTTAGAAAAGCGTTACGCTACAGAGGTCTGGTTGATAAATATATGAACTGGTATAAAATGATCCACTACAAAACAAATGCACCACGGTAATTCTCACAAAGGTTATAAACAAATAGGTTTCCTCAAAAGGAGTAACAAACTCCAAATGTCACCAGTCAGCAGTCTTCACAGAGCTACCAACGTAGCCAAGTGACCTAAAACATCAACAGACAAAGACAGAAAACTAACTACGATACAAAATGGCGACATCCGTTGTCGGGTAACCGCAAATTAGTTTAAATTAGCACTCGATAATATTACAATATCAGAGAGATATTAGGTAAATTGCCAACAAGGCACGATAAATCGATATTAATCGATATTAATGATGACTGTTCCAAAGAACTGATCACCGGAAAGCAAATCCGCCCAAGGCGTAAATTAAGATAAATAAGGTACAATATTATTATGAAAATTACCTCAAAGGTACGTTAATTCAATATAGTAACTTTTTAAATAATGATGATCATAAAATTACACGATTATACCAGAAAACATATAAATTTTACCAGACCGCCGAACTACAGGTGTTGTCTTCAGAATGCTACACTAGTAAGAAGGAAGTAGCACCGTAGTGTTCTGCTACCTAAACTCGATTATAGTTTGGAAAGAGACAAACATTTGAGAGTACAGTGTGAGCAATAAAGATAAATATATATTTAGGTATTTTTTATAAGTGCAAAAATCTACCAAACCAATTGTTCCAGTAGAAACGAGAGTAGAAATCAGTGGCGCCATATGGACTAGACTGGCAGAAACAATTCTTAATGGAACAAACTGGAATGAAATGGTTTGCAATTTCGTTACAGATGAACCGACAGAAAACTAAACGATTTTCTGGATCCAAATTAAAAGATCTACAGTTTGAATATGATATGGATAAAGTAGTTGTTCTTTTATAATTCTATGAACGCTATCTTTAGACACATCTGTATCAAGTCCTAAGTATATGGTGCTTAATTTTGGGCCTTCTGCAAATCTTGCCAAAACATGAACTTCATTGCTCAAGACTCCACTCCACGCGCTGATCTCCATAATCAGCAGTTACTGGATCAAAGCACACTTGTTATTTAGGATGTCTCTCAACAGAGGTAAAGCTTTAATGATTTGGTGAGCAGTGTTTTGGAATTCTTTCACTGTATTACCTAATACTTGCGCTACAATTTTCATGGCAGTACCCTAAATCTCGGCATAAGTGCATTGTACGGTCATGATCAGTAAAAGAAAATTAGCATGTTTGTTATACAACTTGAATTTAATTTAACAGCTTTTGATTTGATGTGAAAACTTTTTGCACCGTAAATAAATATGTCTTTTCTATCTTGATTCCCACCTACAGGGTTTATTTTAACAAATACGAAGATACTGTAAATCCAAAACCTCTAGAATATTTCCCGAATTGCTAAAATTTATTAGAAAAAAAAAACAGATGTGCATCAATATCAAAATTTTTTATAAAGTTGTGTATTTTTAAATAGAGCAGAAAGGGCAGAATTTTCTGATTTCAAATACGTACCTATTACATTACACACCACACATCATATAAATTAGACAACGGAGTTACACTGTTGAAAACTGGGACACACAACCACTCTTATCGACTTTGTCAACTTCAAAGCCGGGATTTGACCCGGAAATTGACAGGTAGTAAAACCAGTTACGTGTTTCACTCAACGGTCTAGCTCGCTGCGCTAGCGAGCTCGGTTAACTTGCTTTCCTATATTCGGACAAACAGTTTCTGAGATAACTAACCTTAATTTAATTTAATTAATTAGTATGATGTAAGTATCGGTACTCATGAAATGATCTAATGCATAATGTTTATCAGCTTATAAAATGTATTTTAGATGAAATTCATAAATTCGATGCTATTATTTAGTTTTAGCAAATTGAAGTAAATGTTTGAATTGTTAATAATTCACGTTAACATAGCCATTCTTCAAACAAAACAAGTTTTGTTTTTTCTTATATGTGTGTGTTTTTAAATAAGAAATCAAAAAAAGATAAACGAATGGTATGATGGTTTCTACAGAAACAGCCTGTTTTGTTATTTCATTGCATATTTAAAAAGGTGTAACGTCAAAAAAATGTCATTCGTTTTGAATAAAATATATCAAAATACATTTGACTGAATTAGAAAGAATCGAAATACTAATGACAATTGATTTTTGAGATCTAATTCACGCTCAAAAAGACGTTACCATTTTATTCAGTGAAAATTGTCCCAATCGATCTCTCATTTCTCAACCAACAGTGCGTAAAATCGAGAAAAAGTTTAGAGAATTTGGTCACGTGAGAGATCAACCGAAGGACCAACCACCATCAATAACTGAATATATCAATATTGACATTTTTTTTCGAAGCACGAGAAAATCCACATGACTATAAGAAGAATTATTCGAAATTATAACTTGGGCCCAGTTTCAGTATTTAGAGTCTTCCGTTCGGCAAAGCTTGATCCATACAGTCCTTTTGGTGCAAAAGTTATCAGAACATGATTTGAGAGGAGAATTTAATTTCGCGAATAAGTCATTGGAATGCACATTAAAAATAACACTGTTATAAAACTGGTAACATTTTCCTATGGATCAACATTTTTCCCCAATGGTACACGGTCAATAGACAAAACTGTAGATACTGGGCCGAATTTATGGGTGGGAATTGTAGGTAATCGAATTCTAGGATCTTACTGGGAAACTTTATCTGGAGTTCCTTCAATTCGCTTTGATTCCTACTGTGGCAGTTTTATTTTTAAACCAAGAAAATCTTGATTTTCCTAATGACTAAATGTGGTTCCTGCAAGATGAGGCTGCGCTATGCACGGGCTGTGCGAAAGTATCTGGGCAATTTTTCCAAGCCGATGGATTGAAAGAAGAGAGCGTATTGAATGGCCTTCAAGGTCACTGGATATAACTCCACTTGATTTCTTCTAGGGCAAATAAAGTTTACAGAAATATGCCTCATAATTTGGAAGATTTGGAGAATCGCATACAAGAGGAAATAAGATTGATTATCCCAGCTATCATGGAAAATGTTCAGTATGGAATAAGGATGAAATAATAACTTAATTTGTTAAAAACGAGAATTTTATACGCTAAAATGCCAGTAACTGATATAAAATGTTAATTTATACTTTATCTGGCTTTGTAAATAACGTAAATAACACTTTTCCTTCTAATTAGTTAATTCAGAATATTCAGTACTTATTTAGAAAGATAGATTACCTAATTTCAATTGGAACATTTTTATTACTGTATAAAAATCGATAGAACATTTATACATTACAAAAATACATACAACAAAACCTGAACCAATTTCTATTCTGTTTAATGACTTTCATGTTTTGCTCTCTTTTCACAAATAACATGTAACGGACACTTGCAAAAAACATGAATGTATAGGAATGTTTGAATTTAAATTGTCCAATTAATCGATATATTCATAATATTTAATTAGCTCCGTTTACTTTTGGTCAAATCTTGTTAAACGGAAATGGATAGTCTTATTTCCTCTAGTATAAAGGCTATAATGTTTCATGAACTCATGTATAGGATTTCATCTGACTTCAATCAGATACATATAAAATTTATTACTCTTTCACTTTAAAAGTTTAAATTGCTAGTAGAAGTAGAATTACAGTGTGTAGTCCCATAATTCAAGATAGTGGAATATATATTTTAATCTCTGAATTTATAAAGACCAACTAAATTTTCTATTTAGCTGCGTCTGTTTTTATGGAAGGGTCGTAAAATTAAGGTTGTAGCGTATTATGTTATTTTATTATATTTTATATATTCTACTACGAAAAATATTTTGGATATAATTTGCTGACTAGACATTTCGCTTGTAAAATCGAAGGATAGAACAAGAACCACGCAATTACAAAAAAAATAGATGGGTTATGTTTTTCTACACATGTTCCAAAATTGTGTTCAATTGTTTCCCAGTAAACAAACAGTAGGTACTTTCTTGTGCAGAGAGTTTTTTTCAGTAGAGGAAGTATTAGTATTAAATTGTATAGAAAATATTGTAAAACAGAATAAAAACATTGTTTTTAATGATGTGAAATGGATGATTTTTTAACTAAATGTACAAAGTGTATAAAAATCCAATTTAATCCATTTCCTGTGATGTTAGCTAAAGATCAAAACATTAAGTACGTGCTGACTGACTCGGTGGAGTAGATGGCTAGAGCACGCACTGGCAAGTGTTACTAGATAATCTATCCTTCGTCCTGCTGGTTTGAATTCCGCCAGCTGCACTGGCAATATCGGTGTGTCCGCGTGTAACCCTCACCCGTGCAGCTTCGGCTTTGGATTCAGGGGTTGTCTAATTTCTGTGGTGTTTATGTTATATTCTGTGGTGTTTATGTTATCCCTCAATATTTGAAATAAAAAGTACACCGATGATGGAACGAGCGTTATGGTTTTTATGTGATGTCTGTAATGCTACTGTTGCTACAAATGATGCAGAAAATTAGTTACACAATAGAAGAACTGATAAAGATCCGTTTGAATCAAATGAATTCATTCCTGGCAGTAGCTATTCTGAATGTAGTAGAAATAATTTAGTAGTAAAATCCACAGAAGAACAAGAAAGTAGGCAAACAAAAACGATATAAAGCAAACACTTAATCCAGCAGAAATTGGAGTAAATATCAAAATTGAAGTAAGTTTCCGAAGGCGCTGCCGTCATAGCTTGTGAAAATAAAGAAAATTTTAACTTACTGCAGACACAGGTTACAGAAAAAATGAGGGAAAAAACACAATATTGAGATATCAAAGACCATAAGAAACTTAAGTTAAAATTGATTATTATTAACAATGATGACCATGAACCTGACAATTTAATTTTGGAAAATTCATTAAACGGACATAAGCCAATGTTCAAAATTTTCATCTAGACATATAAAAGATTATAAAGAAAGGGGCATTAGGAATATCTACATTAATTGTGAATGCAGTTACAACTATTTACAACTATCGTAGCGACTGGGTGGTCAACAGGGCGCACCTTAGTGCACTACAATGCTGTAAATGATGCAGCTTCAATCATTTAACGAAAAACTGTAAGAAACATAATGTCTGCTTAAAAGTAAGTTAATTATTAATATTGAGGCTACACGATATATAGCATTGGATAAAAATGTCCCTGCGATCAGAGATTGTTGTAAGAACAAAACTCAAAAGTAGAATACATTAGTAAAGATAATACAGACATAAAGAGTAGATATTGTAGTCAGCAATTGCAACAAACGTGAAGGTAAAAAACATTTTTTTTATTAATCAATCATACCATACAATCCACTGTATAGACGAGTTACAGCTGCTAGTAGAAAAGAATAAAAACTATGCTGCACTCTGTATAATGGTATATTGGAAACATTCAGAACAGTTATTTTTACTCTTGTAGATCGTATCATTAAGAATTTAGAAAGTAGAAAAATGAGTATGGAAATGCTCTTGGATCTTTCTAAAGCATATGCTACATTGAACCATAATACTGCTTTAGAAGTTAGATATGTCTGAGGTTCATGGAATAGCATTTTAGTGGATAAAGACTTTAACTTTCGGAAAGATCTCAAATTGTCATACATATTTTTGGATATATATTTTTCGGATATATCTTCCAATTTTAAATAATATGTATGTATATAGGATGATGCACTTATCTTTGAAATATTTAAGAATAAAAAAAGAACTGGATGAAAATATACCCCAAAACTGGGGTGGGAATTAGCAAGATAATTCTCTTTACTATTAATTATTCATAATAATGCCAAAATATTTTGAGGGTATAATTTATATGCTTATTATTATTAATTTTAATAATTCTAAACCATTATTAAACATCTAAGAATATAGCTAAAATTTATTTTTAGATTCTTATAATCATAAAATTACTAACATTTGTAAAATAATAAACTGTTAAATTTATCATATTATTCATAAATTTAAAATGAAAATATTTTATTATCTTTATCGAAAAGTATTATGTTAAGATAATTTTAAATATTTACAAACAGGAGAATGACTTTTCTGATTGTTTATAAATATTTAAATGGTAATTAGCAATAAACTTTTATATAGTTGGAACTACCTATTTTATCTGAATATTAAATATGATAATTATAGGTGATAAGAAATACCGCGTAAAGCTGTATTTTTACAAAGAAATTTTACTTTTTATCTCAAAATTATCACACCTTAAGTGCCAAAGGATCGGAAGTGGAATTCATTTGCAATGGCCTTAACAAAGGACTTAGAGGTAACTCTGAGGAAAATATGATGAGGCAAAAAATTCCATAACTCTATCTGTTAATGAAAGAGAAGAAGAAAGATTTTTCTGTATACGTTACCATCAAATAAAAAACCTTATTTATATTTGTGGCAGAAATGTCCACCCAAATGCCCTAAATATGACCCTTAATTTGCGACCTTGAAAAGCCACCGCTCGCGCCGCCATCTTAGAAAAATTGCGCCCACAAACAGTTTTGTATAACTCCGTATAACTTTGTTCCTGTTGGTGGAAAAATAATTCACGTAAAAATCGTATTTTCACTAGATTTTTTTCAAATTATCTACGAAGTTTAAACAGCATTTTCATAGTCGTGGAGGAAACGGATTCGCTCATCGTCCAAACAGCACTCGATATATCCTCTTCATTCCCGTTCGTTTTTGTTATAGAGGAAGACTGATTTGTTGGTTCTGTTAACCGCAAGGGCGCGAGATCATGCCAAAATTTTTTGGCGAAAACCAGCCAGGGGGAAAATTTGAGGAACACATATTTTCTGGGCGAAGCCTCAACTACAAGGAAGCTATAGCGAAACATATTCTGTTTTTCTACGCATTCAGTGGTTGCGACACCACCTGTGCTTTGGCAGGTTGGCTGATATATACAAATCTTCCAACACCTTGAAGCACATGGGGAATCGATTTTATTGACATTGTACGACGCATCGCATGGACACGACACATTGGATTCCCTCCGATACGAATAATTCGTAAAAACTGTTTCAAAAAACAAATTTAACCTGACCTGCCTATCTCTCACAGCAGATTCTGTACGCAAAATTACCTACGGACATATCAGCAAGTTCAGATATGGAGTAGCGTTACGAAAAACCCGAAGAAAAAGGATTGGCAGAAAACGAAAACTGAGCTTGATGCTGCTCGCACAACACAACAGCCAGCTTCCGACATACTTCTTCAGTTAATTTCTTAGTAAAAGTGTAAAGTGTAAAAAGGGGGAAACATGCAGGTGTAGCAAGATAGGATTGAAATGTTCGATTCGTCTCTCCAGCAATGGCATACCATACGAAAACATTCCCGACATTTTGGAAGCTGCCGACACAGAGGACGACTCTTTGACAACTGTGCGAGGAGAATGGAGAATAAGAAGCAGCTGCATCGGAAAACCCTTTGCGCCAAATACATCGCAACATGTCAAGCGGCAGAAGATGCTAAAGTAATATATTTGATTGTGGATTAGGCTTTCTGGCGATATCACGTAAAAAAATGCGCCACTGAACTCCATCCTCATGGGTGGTGTGGAAATGAGTTCTTTTTTTGCAATATGTATCGCGCAGATACGTTAATTCGTAAATAATGTGAAAAAAATCGGATGAAAATACAATTTTTTCGCGAATTCTAAATTTTCATCCTACTTCACAACCTTCTACTTCGGAAACTATTGGTCTGACAAAAAAATATTACAAGAGTTACTTTGTAGCAAATTTTATCATTTTTAATATATTCTAGGACTAACAGGAACGGAGTTATACGCCAATAAATGTGTTTCGTCGCAATTTAGGACCATAGGTAGGGATTATGGGGCGACATTCCTGCCAAGTTTTATCTCGCCATAACCTTTTGTCACCTAAAATATTCTAATGTCTGTACCAATCAGGTATAAAGCATTATTAATAAACCATCAATAACAATGGAAAATATGGAATTTAATATTGATGGCAAGGAAAAATACTTTGTTTACATTTGTTGTTGTTTGACTACAAGTTACCTTCTTGAAACATCTATGCAGTGTTCAGATTTAATATTTAATAACCTCACCAATCAACTTGTTTTTAAGATAAATAGAAAGTTGAAATTTTCATTATTTTCTCGAAACTTGAAACAAACATTCTACTTTGCTTGACTTCAAGTAAAAGTTTCTTTCTTTCTTTATTTGGAAAAAGCCGATACGAAGCCATTTAACGTTGACATATAAAAAAACTGAAAAGCCTTAAGTTTATTTGTACTAAAAATGATTATTATTGGGTTCCAAAATTAATCTCTATTGCTTTCATGTAAATTAGGTTTCAGAAATAGGTATAAAATAATAATTCAAGTTGTGTTCAATTAGTGCGCCAATCTTCTACAGCTTCTTTATCTATTCAGATAGGAAAATAATTCAAAAACAGGATTAAATTTTATGCAACAAAGTATAATCCAAAATTAATGCGGGATATACAGGGTGGTCCAAGAACATCTGGCCAGCATTGTCACCTTTTTTTAATGGAACAGCCCGTATATTTTTTGATTTCTACATCACTATGTTCTTCTTCATTCAACAGTAAAATCTATGGACTTTAGTTGCAGCGTTGCCAAGTCATTAATTACTTTCTTAAAATTTGTTTCCATGTAGGCCAATACTAAAAAAATATACTGTATCCCAACTTCAACCCCTAATACAATAAATTTTAGGATGCATATTAGGTAAGGCTTTGAGGATAATACTTAAATTTTAATATTCTACTATATTTTCGTGCCAAAATTGGAAATTTTTAATTAGACTTTTTCACTTTTTATTTTTTTTTTATTATTATCGATTATTTAATACAAAATTATATTCCCTTTCACTTTTATAAGAATAACCCTATGCTTGTTCCTGAGGATTTTCGAAATATTCACAATTATTTGTGATAACAAATAAATAGCTGTCTAATAATTATGCTTTGAGGTAACAAAAAAAAACAACTATTTTTATTGAAAAATTATATGCATTTTCTATGAAATGAAGTAATGATTTGTTTGATTACGCTGTTTTCTTCTTGTCACTTTTATTTTAAACCTTACGACTAGTTTCATCCTATTCGGACATTTTCAAGTAACGTCATCTTCAATCAATTTAACAAATTGTTTGACATTTGGATCTAAATTTTTAATTCCACTACTTCCAAATTTATTGAGAAAAGAAATATGTCAAACTATCTACCGTTTTCACGAATACACAAATCTAATCTTTTCCGAAATGACATTTGAACTTTTGTTAGTGATTCAGAGCTTATATTGTTAAATGCTTGGTAATATTATTTTTCATATATTCTCTTGTAGTGGCAACAGTAAGATACACAATACCCCATAAAAAGAATTCAAGTTGGGACACATCTAGAGACCTCTCTGGCCAGTTGATTGGTCCTCCTCTTTCTACTCATTTATCAATATAATTTCGAACTACACTTTCTAGTACAGAGTAGTGTGATGGAGTCTCCTCTAATTGGTGCCACATATCATGAATAGGTTGCAGCAAATTTCTTAAAAGGGGAGGAATATCAAATACATCTCACCTTTCAAATTTACTTAAAAAAAGTGTGGTCCTATGATGTAATTTCTTAAAAGCGGAGGAAGATCAACATCTCACCTCTAAAGTTTACTTAAAAAAAGTGTGGTCCTATGATGTAATCGTGAACTATGCCTCCCCAAACATAAGGAATCACTTACGTTGTAAATTCTGTGTCATTAAAATATGCAGATTTTGGGTCACACTCACACCAATGAGAAGTACGCCGATTAAAAAAACCGTTTCTGTGAAATGTTGCATCATCCGTGATAAGTATTAATTTGAGGAAAACTCCATTGTCGATAACATTAAAAAAGTTCCATTTAAAAAAAGCGACTTTGCTTGTCACATTTTCATGGATCATCCTGTATAACTCGCAATAATTTTGGACTGTGCTCTATTGTATGCCATTAAACCCTATTTTTGAATTATTTGCTGGAGCTATAGAAGATGGAGTCACTAGTTGGACACACGGCATATCCAAAAGTACGCTCCAACTGCAAAGTAACACACAAAGAATATGTTTTAAATAATAATAACATTAATGTATGCGATATTCCTAAAGACGACATCACACAAATGACCGCCATTAACTCTCAGATATTACTTGGATTTATTTTGAAAGCGCTTAGCTTTTGGGCTCTATTTGTTCTGATTTAAACTCTTACGGATGTTCCAATAAATATTTTTATCATATTTAGGATTAAGTTTAAACAGAGTACATTAAAACTAAGGTTAGATGATGAAGTTCATCATACCATTAAGTTAATGGTATAATGAAATTCTTCAATGAAGAAAATCTGGACAATTGGACAATTATATCTAAACCACCTAGAGAATCTGATAGATCCACTTATCATCACTCAAAAGTAGAGATCGGTAGACAGCGATAAATGACGTCAATTCCAGGGTTGGTACAGGTGATGTGTTACCGAGTAAAATGTTCATGAATATATAACACAGTTTTCTTACCTTGTGGTTATTTTGTCGAGTTCGGTAACATCCAAAGTTTTAATACGAAGAGGGCTGCAAGTATTGGTGAATGTAATACTAACACGCATATATTTTTAACTAGCGATCACAAGTGTAAAAGGATGTTACTAATGGTGGAAAGGTTTTTTTGGGTAAAAGATCCAATGTTTAGAAATACTAGTTTTTCAAATTGCCGACGTTTCGGTAAATTTATTACCTCCTTCACGGCAATTAAAATTTAGTTTTCTGCTTACTGTATAAAAATACATAAAATTGCAAGTAAATGTAGATATAAATTTTGTCCATGAGTTTTATAGCTGGTGATTATATTGTTTATATAGGGTTATCATAAAGTATGGGGTCTATTTTAAATTCTTATATAGTTTTAAGAAATTATGCTAATAGCAGGAAGTAAACAGAATCTCGTTACCTCGATAATTGGATTTTAGTCTATCTATGGAAAACAAAAGAATTGTCGTGACAACTATTGATACAAGTGTCAAACGAAATAATCGTAATTTAGAGAATTGTTCTCAAAATAAAACTCGCGTAACGTAAATTGTAACAATTTCAATATGGATCTGTAAACAAGAATTGGTTTAGTGCAATGTTATTATGAAGGCGGTAAAAATTACACTACTGGTTTGAGAGCAGGGCCGTGCAAAATGAAGGCGTATCGTAATTTGATTAGCAAATTTGAAAGAACAGGGTCTGTAAAAGACCTTCCGAGGTCAGGAAAACCTAGGATTAGTGATGTCCAAGTTGCAGAAGTTCTTCAGAGAAATCAAAACGTAGCCAATACTAATCCGCTAGCAATCAGTAGTGTGAATGCTATATCAAAACGATTACAAATGCCATACACCACGGTTTGGAAAATTTTACGGAAAATCCTAAAAATGTATCCCTATAAACTGCAACTGCTGTTTGAATTAAAGGACGTAGATTTTGCTCTCAGGTACGATTTTTCATTACACTTATTGGCTCAGATGGAAATTGAACCCGAATGGTTATCCCGTATTTTATGGACAGATGAGGCCCATTTCTCTCTTAATGGTGGAATTAATACTCAAAACTGTCGAATATGGTCAACAGAGAATCCACATGAAATCGTTCAACAAGGCCTTCATGGCAAAAAAGTCACCGTTTGGTACGGTTTCACAGCTAATTTCATCATAGATCCATACTTTTTCGAGGAAATACAGAATGGGAGGCTGTATCTGTAACTGTCACTGGTGAACGATACCTGCAAATGTTAAGGGATTATGCAATTCCACAGTTGCAAAACAAGCACGAACGAATTGAAAACACGATTTTTATGCAGGATGGAGCACCTCCGCACATTTACCGACCAGTTAAAGAATTGTTAACTGCGGTTTTTCAAGGTCGTGTTATAAACAAACATTTTACAAATTCACGGCCACCAAGATCGCCGGATATTAACCCAGCGGATTACTGGCTGTGAAGTTATTTAAAAAATTTGGGGTTTAGAACACGGCCAACAACGCTGGAGGAATTAAACGACAGTATTAGAGAGCAAATTCGTGAAATTCAACCAGAAATGTTGAATACTGCTGTATACAATTTGGAGGAACGGTTGGTAATTTTACAACAACAAAATGGAGGTCATATCGAGCATTTGCGATAACTAGTGTTTGACATCAGAAATCCCATTATGTAAGCAACTAGATTCCATTTACTTTTTGTTATTAATTTTATTTGTTAAGAATATATAATAAGTTGAAATATATCCCTTACTTTATAATCAACCTGTATATAAAAATATATCGTTGTGTTGAATAGTACTATTTGCCAGTTCTGAGGCGAATTATTCGCCTCAGAACTGCCAAATAATACTATTCAATACCACGACGTTCAGTTATATTGATACATATATTTTTATATACAGGGTGTCTCATCAGGAACTGCCTCGATCGATATAGGGAATAGTGCGCACCAGAAAATTTTCAAAATTCAGGGAATTACTAATGGCAGTGTAGTAAATCCAACTAAAATAATTACAAGCATCTGGCACTTCCGGTTATACCGGAACTCGATACCAACTTGCTTATTTTAAATGGAATATGCTATATATTTTAGGGTTTTCGAAAAGAGCATAAAATTTTAAGTCAAAAATATGTAGGATACCCTGTGCCTAAACTCAGATATTTGACAGTTTAAAAAAATTTTGAAAGGTGTAATGGTTTACAATAACCTTTATAACTTTCTTCCTGTAAAAGATACTCATTTGCTTCTTGACATGCAGAAATATCATAAGGTGAGCTATGCTCTACAGTTTAAAGAAATTCAATAATAGTATACCAAGTGTTCTATTTTTGACGTTACATTTTGTAAATTTCAAACCGCGAAACCTTACTTAAGTCAAATGGAACACCCTGTATTTTTTACATCGTTATGTATAATTAAATTCCTTTTTTTTATGATGTAGTATTGTGAGAGTTTAAGTTACAACTTTTTGAAATATTTGGGATTTTCTTAGAAATACAAGAATTTTCAGTACAAATTTTATCAAATTAGCCAACTCATCTAGAGCCCTTAGGACAGTCCTTCGTTGACCGTTTCACAGGTAATAGATCTCACACGGGTCCCTGATGTCGTAAAATAGACACTAAGAAATTTCTCCACGCACTCGGCTGGGTTATTTTTTGGTATCCAAGACACGTCATCCAAGATGGCGTCCACCACCTATAAGGAATTTTATTTATTAAACTTAAAAAACCACAAGCAGGCTCCTAAGGACGTAGGTTGTCTAAAAATAAAAGCAAAAGAACATCATCGTCTGAGATTTCCGAGGACAAGGAAGGAATCGATTTACATACTTATTTTTTTTAATATAATTTTTTTTCACGAGGCTAGGTTTGTTAAGATAGAGTCTCGAACCTCAGTTTTATATTAAAAAATTTAACTTGTTTAAAATTAAAGCTTCACTTGACTTAAAAATCATTTATTCAAAAAAATTTTGTTCTAAGTTTCCCGGCTGATTACTAGGCTGCCATAAAAATTTCAGAATCTAGTGAAATTTTTCGAGTTTTAAGAATCGACAGCCAAAATTTTTACAAAAAATAAATTTCATCTAAAACATTTTGTTAGTCGACCAGGACATAGAAGAACTAATTTTTAAATTTTCGATAACTTTCACGTAAATTTTCAAATTAATTTAAATTTTAATAATAAACCGCTGCCAATTATTTGGGGATCAGAACTTCCTCACCGTAGCAAAACTCGATGTGTGCTGGAGTTTGTAATAAATGTAATTTTTGACTTTTCAAAAAAGCCACATTGGTGGAATGTCATTACTATTTTTTTTAGACATTTCAAATTTTAAGAAGTGTCAATCAAAATTCAAATTTTATGGTGCTGCCAAAATGTTTACAAAATTTTAATTTATAGCTTTATTTAAACAATTGAACACAATATTATAATGGGTTTGTATAACAGATCTAACTTATAATCTTTCATCACGAATAAATTTTTTTTGTAAAGTTAAATAGAAATGTTGGGGCCCGGTAGACCCGTTCCAGGGGACCGATTTTGCTCATCAAAGAACTCAATCTCTTCCTTGACCTCTAGAATATGTGTACCAAATTTGAAAGCCTTATATCAAAAACTGTAGCTGCTATTGCGAACCACACAGACACACAAACAGACAATTTTTTCTGTCTGAAATTTTGTGTATCGTCATAATTCGTCGAGATTCGTCCAGAAATGCAAAAAAAAATTTCAAAATTTTTTTCACGAATATATACCTTCCTTACTTTGAGGGGTGAGAAAGTAATAGTATTAAGCATAAAAGAAACACTGCTCAAAAAATTTTTTCCATTTCAACAGAAAAATTTTTATAAAATTTTTTTCATTTTTGGTTTTACGAATCATCATTATTAAGAAAAGGTGTGATGCGCGACCTTTTAGGCAGGCCAGTAGTATCCGAGTTGTAGGTCAACTTGCTGTTCAGTCTGCTGAATTCCAACAATTTTCAAGACATTTTTTGAAAGTGTTTTGTGATTGTGAATTTTACGTTCATCTAAAGGACTCCCTGTCCAATTTTATTTTTGGTCTAAACGAAGTCAAATAAATTTTACACTCACAAATCACCTGATCTCACTAGTAAAATTCAATTTTGTTAGGAACCCCTGTTTAAATTATTTTTTGGCTTTCAGCGACTTTGAAAAAATAAATTTCATAGTTCTAAAAGCATTTGCAGGGAAGTAAAAAGACATGTTTGCACAAACAATTTTATTTTTACATAAAAAGCTGACTGAAAAAAATATTTTCAGTGTTCGATAAAGACATTTTCAGGCTAGAAAAAAAGCCAAATTGCCAGGGAACCCCTTCAGCTACAAAGTCTGAGGTAGAAACAATTCCCCCAAGGACCGCCGAAGAGGAGTTGCTGAAGTCTTAATCAGATCTGCTACTATAGCCAAAGGCACACATAAATTCAACGAAGTTAAGAACATGCTACCTTACCTCTCCGTATAAATAAAATCGACCTTGAGAAAATTTCATTCCTACTATCAAATATCAATGCAGGAAAACCAAAATTATTTTCGTGCAGCAAGTCACGTGGCGTCCAACTTAATAGAAAAAATAATAACCTAGCTAGGGAGAAAACAACAACACGAACAAAGCCTTGTCCTATGTGTGACATAGCTGCCCTCAACATGGGTCTTCCTAGTTGAGTAAAAAGGACAATAATTATAAGAATTCATAGTCCATCATCGGCTCCATAAAGGAAAACCATCTTGGCGTAATTTGTGACACTACATACATACGTAAGTGAAAGTCGTCTCTGAAATTCATCGCTACCTTCCGATCTCTACTCATCAGTCATCATCGGTCATAAACTTATTTATTGGAAATTTTGGTTGACGAGGAAGGGAATATGATGAAAAAGAAAGAAAAACAAAATGGTATCCATAGTTCTAATAACCGTATTCGTCGTTTTTCATTTTATGTTAATGCCATTAATGCCATTAGCATAAAATAAAAACAACGAATACCTACATCTTTTAAAACTATGGATTATACCATTTTCTTCTTTTTTTAAATTCAAAATCAGAGTGATATGTGCAGCTAATTACTGATTTTATTTGTATAAACAATAATCGAAATTAGTTTTTATTGTATGTATCTGTTTTACCTTATCTCTTTTAGGTTTTTCATGTTTACATCATGATTACATGCTTTTGACAGTAACGCGAAACATATTATTTGCGTTTATATAGTAGGCTTGTGTTTGGCTGTATTTATAGTAGATATTGTTGTTGTAAAATTATTTGAAAGAATTGTTTATATAATAACGAAGTTCCTTTGTTCAAGCAATCACAGAAAATTTATTAGTTACTTAAAGAGTTATTTGAAAGAGTATAATATGATGATAGTTGCCAAATTCCATCAGAAAATAATAAATAGTAAGTTTTTTTTTGCTATTTTGTGTCTTCAGTAGGTACTCTTTAGATATAAATATGTGTAACTAATATTTAATGAAGTTAAATTAGAATGATTTCAAAAGTGTACACTATAATTTTATAGGAAAATACTAACCATTTGTGCAATTAATTGTGTTTGAACTTTGAAATGTTAAGTAAGAAATATATTAGTTATAATTAGTTTAATTATGTCATACTTGTCAGAATGTATCTTTACAGTAAATGATGAATTTAAACGACAAGTAGCTTATCTGAAAATACAGGGTGAGTCAGTTTTTTTGTAGACAAACTTTAACAGGAGATAGAACACATGTTTTTAAAAAGAAAAGTTCCTATAAACATCTATCATAGAAGGCTTCGTTTCGGAGATACAGGGTGTTGTAGATAATGAAAATAATAGTTTTTTAAAAAAAATAGTCATTGGTGTAGAAGTTCTGTTTAAGAAAGGGGTTGAGCACCCCCTCCACTCCGCCACTGTGCAAGTTTTTGAACATTCTTATCGCTTGTTTTATGCCCCTTAATTAATAGGCATTATCCCCCAAACATGGAAAAAATCTAAGCATTTGTTTATAAGTTATAATGAATATTCGAGAAAAAAAATTATATTCAACACCCTGTATCTCGGAAACGAAGCGTTCTACGACATATGTTTATAGGAACTTTTCTTTTTAAAAACATGTGTTCTATCTCCTGTTAAAGTTTGTCTACAAAAAACTGACTCACCCTGTATACATCATGGTAAATATAAGATTTTTAAACTATTGGCTTTGTGAAAAAAATAAAAAATAAATTTCATTAGTGTATTTGTCAACACTTCATCTACATGGCATGCTCATTAGCGCAAGAATAAGAAATTCTTTTGTAAGTTAGTAACTCAATTTTCGTCTCAACTTTATATTTTGACAGCTTAACCGCGAATCTGTCGTTTTACTCTTTGTAATTTTATTTGTTGAATTTAAATGAGCTGAACATTGTATAAAATAAAAATGGGGTAAGGATATATTAAAGTCAGCTCTGAAAACCTAACACAGGTAGACTGTTGTTTCACATATATTTATATTTTGAAACACAAGATTCTTAACCTCAAAGCAGACAAATCTTTGACACTGAAAAGTTTCAGAGCAACACAAAATAAGTAAATAAACGCACATCTGCAGAGTACATGTCGTCATAGGTTGGTGTGCATTTTAAATGAGATCCTGAAGTGGGTAGGAACCTTTGATGTGAAGATAACACTGACGTAGTTTTCCACAAAACACTATACACTGTCCAAGATAAGAATGCACAGCATGGGCATCTTAGAAATGGTAGGAGATACGAATTCGGTTAAATGGGGACAAAGTTGCGTAATTAGGATACTATTATAATGGTCTTAACCAATGTCAAAAATTATTTTTCGTTTTTGATTTATTTCGAAGAAAGTAAATTTTTGAAATTCGCTTTTAATTTTTTTTCACGTTATTATCAAAAATATGAAAAAACAAACAAAACATCCTCATTTTACTTTCGTTTCGTGATCGTGGAACCATCATCAACTTCTTTTTTTAAATACGGACCTGGATTTTTTTACGGATTTTGAATGCATTCTTCATTCTAAATTCACCTATGTATTACACATAGAGCTTACAACATGTTTTTCTCTAGTTATAGTCGTTACTAGGATTTATGTACTCTAAATTCAAAAGTAATACTACGACTTCGATTAAAGATTATTTCATTTAAACTGATAAAAGTCAAGCAAATAAATATGCTCAATGTGCTACACGTTGAGTTACCTTTCTTTAGTGATAAGTAGGCTGGTAAAAACAATGATTGTTTGAGTTTAACGATCTGTCATATTCATAAATAGTCGTTGTTTCATCTTGTTGTCTTTATACATATTTATACTAATGGATTCGTTTTCGAATGAAGAAAAATTTGATATGGTAACATGTTACATTTTGTGCCACTGAAATTGTGTTGATGCTGAGAACTTGTATCTCGATAGGTACCCAGAAAGAAGGCAGCCTGCTAAAACAATTTTTAGAAGGTTAGTGTCAAATCTTAAAGAACACGGTTCTTTTCGAAAACCCATTCAGTCTCGACAAAAACCATGTAACGAAGAGAAAGTAAACAGTGTATTGTTGACAGTTGCTGAAAATCCACGTGTATCAACTAGAAAAAATTGAACGAGCTACTGGGATATCAAAATCTGCGTCCAGTTTTATTTTACGAAAACATCGGTTTCATCCTTATAAATTTAGAATTTGTCAAGGGCTTAGGCCAGGCGACGAAGAAAGACGTAGGACATTCTGTGAGTGGTATACTAGGAAATGCCAGGATGATGAAAATTTTCCTCATAAAGTAATTTGGTCAGACAAAAGTATGGTCACTAATAATGGTATTTTTAATCGAAAAAATACACATTATTGGTCCCGAGAAAATTAACACTTGTTCAAACCAGCCAGACACCAACACCGCTTTGGTTTTAATATATGGGTTGCCATTTTTGGTCCAAGAATTATAGGCTCCTTTATTTACCATGACTCATTGACTGCCCAACGTTATCAGAACTTACTTGACACTTATCTTGAAGACAACTTACCTCTCACTGATTCCCAGAATTGTTGGTTCCAACAAGATGGTGCTCCAGCACATAATTCTAGGGCTGTTCGAGAATATTTATCCAATCGGTTCCCAGAAAAATGGATTGGCACTCATTCAACAGTATCCTGGCCAGCACGATCGCCGGATATGACACCGTTGGATTTTTTACTGTGGGGATATATCAAAAACTTCGTGTACAGGCATAATTTTGAAAATGAACTAGAACTAGAGGCATCTGTTACCGAAGCATTTAACAGCATTACTCCAGAAATGTTAACTAGAGTTTTGGACTCTACTATACGAAGATGCTATCTTTGTTTAGAAAATAACGGTTCCCATTTTGAACACTTATTAGAGATTTGACATCTATGGTTTTAATAAAATCGGTTGTTTATATCTGTACAGTTACTGAGGTTAATACATAAGTAATTAATTTATTATTATTCAGTATTAAATCATTTGTTTTGTTAACTGATTATTATTTAACGTACTAGATGGACGAGTACCTGATAAATTGTATTTGTATCTAGTCCTCAAATTAAATTTATTATTTGTTCATTTCATAAATCCTAGTAACGACTATAACTAGAGAAAAACATGTTGTAAGCTCTATGTGTAATACATAGGTGAATTTAGAATGAAGAATGCATTCAAAATTCGTAAAAAAAATCCAGGTCCGTATTTAAAAAAAGAAGTTGATGATGGTTCCACGATCACGAAAGGTCGGAGGGCGAAAATATCATTGCCACGTTAAAGTTCATTAGAAAGTACAATGAGGATGTTTTGTTTGTTTTTTCATATTTTTGATAATAACGTGAAAAAAAATTAAAAAGCAAATTTCAATAATTAACTGTTTTCGAAATAATTCAAAAACGAAAAATAATTTTTGACATTGGTTAAGACCATTGTAATAGTATCCTAATTACGCAACTTTTTCTCCATTTAACCGAATTCGTATCTCCTACCATTTCCAAGATGCCCATGCTGTGCATTCTTATCTTGGACACAGTGTATACTGCACTCGGCGCGCATTTCGTCAACCAAGTTGGCATCATCTGGAGATGGTTAAAACTAACATTATGCCAAGTCACAGTTCTGTGAACCATGACTCACTACCAATAGAGCGGGCTATTTAGGATTGACCCTCCGTCACAATCTATACTATTTTTACATTTTGTGATTTCCAAGATTTTAAGTGCATCCAGCTGTCTAGTATTTGTTACATTCTTAATTAATTTTAAATTGCTACCTATTTTATGGTTGTTCACAAACTCATGTTGGCAATACTAGATTTATCTGTTCTACCATATTTGAGGTGGGCCATGTGGTTTTGAATCTAGTTTGAATTGATCGTCTAGTTTGTCCTACATACATTTGATTACAGTCCCTACAGCTAATATCGTAAATCCCCGACTTTTTGTTTATTTCAATTTTGTCTTTTGGATTGCTTAAAAGTTGTTGTAGTTTATTTGCCGATGAATGAATCACTATCATACCTATATCTTTAAAAAGCTTACCAATATCACGGGTGAATCGATTCGAATGAATCGATACAAATTTCGGATTTTCTCTTTCATTTTGAAATATCGAGGAATTTCGGAATGTTTAAATTCACGTTTCCTAATTATTTTATCAATTAAGCTTACAGAATATCCATTACTCGCAGCTATATCCCTTTTTTTCAAATCTCTCCTTATTGAGGGGAACGCTTAACAGGTGGTGAACTAGAAAATTAAAACTCGCCATTTTGTGTTGAGCATAGTGGTGAGAATCATTAGGTATATATCTTACAGCAATTCGAAAGTTTACTTATTGCACCACCTAGTTTCTCTGTGGTCAATTCCAATGATTTCATTAATATGATGAAAAATATCCAGTTACAAGAAGAAGAAATTTTGATTCCCTTCGATGTTTGTTCAATGTTTCCAAGTTTTCCGATATCACAAACCTTGGACTACCTTAAGGCTCTACTCGATTCAGACAATCTCATTCAAGATGTAGTAAAAGAATATCTTCAACTCACTAAACTTTGCATGAAACAAAATTACTTTCGAATTAATGATAATTTCTTCGAATAGCAATTGGTAACTCTTTGTCACCATTAATTACTAGTCTCTTCATGAACAAATTCAAAACAGAAGCAAAAAAGAATTCTAGTATTTCCCCAGAGTTTGGCTTAGGCATATGGATGATATTTTTACAGTGTTTGATACAACAGTCACTGATATTGATTTCTTATATATATACTAGCTGACCCGGCAAACGTTGTTTTGCCATGTATATTATTTCTAGGAAACATTTTTTTAGTTCAATAAAAATAACTATCTACTATAAGTGTTGATTGTAGAGGGTGAAAATTTGGGGTTGTATGTATTTTTATATGCTGTATCATAAAAAAAATAAAAACAAAAAGTTTTGTCTAAAAAAATAAAAAAAAAAATTTAGGGGTGGACCACCCTTAACATTTAGGGGGATGAAAAATAGATGTTGTCTGATTCGCAGACCTAACCGATATGCACACAAAATTTCACGAAAATCGGTCGAGCCATTTCGGAGGAGTTTAATTACAAACACCGTGACACGAGAATTTTATATATTAGATACAGGGTTTTTCACTTAAAACTACGCACGCCAATATCTCGAAAACGAATCGAAATATTTAATTTCTGTAAAAAGTAGTCAATGTATGGGGTCAAGTAGATGCTTTTCAAAGTTTAAAAAATTCGACGCCTACTAAGAGCTAAGCGTCGCGACGCGTCGAAAATATAAATCGATTGCATTGACTTTGAAATTACGCGCATGCGAAAGTACATGTTATTTATAAACTTTTTTGTTATTTACTCGAACATATTTATTTTACTCATTTCTGAGTTAAACTAATAAACAAAATTATTATTGCAATTAACTACATGATAAAACAAATTAAAAATTTTGTTCAAAATTGTGTCCATCTGCTCGAATACAACTATCAACAACTTTCAACAGATGAGCTTGGGTCACTTGTAGGAGCGTCCTTCTTGTAATAGCGGCACACGCTGCACTAATTTTGTTATAAGATCAGCCATATCTTCGATAGGTTCTTCATAGACAATGTCCTTTAGGTGACCCCAAAGAAAATAATCGGGTGGTGTAATGTCCAGGGATCTCGCCGGCCACCTTATCGGTCCATTAGTACCAAACCATCTATTGGGGTATTCTCTGTCTAAATACCTCGTTACAATTTGGGCGTTATGTGGAGGCGCTCCATCCTGCTGTAGCCACATATTCATTCTGGTCTCAAGGGCACTTCTTCTAACAGTTCCGGAAGTGTAGTTTAAGGAAATCTTAAATAGCGATCTGAATTTAAAGTGCCGTCGTAAAAGTGAGGTCCAATAAGGAATTTGTTTAATATGCCGCACCAAACATTGATGCCAAAAATTCGCTGATTACCTCTTTCTATAATCCAACGAGGACGGTTTTCGGACCAAAAACGACAGTTGTGTCTGTTCATGATTCCATTATTATGGAATCGACTTTCGTCGCTCCATAGAATTTTCAAGAGAAAATTTGCATCTTCGCTATACAAATCGGCAAATCTTGCTAAGAAATCCATTCTTCTAGCGGGATCACCTGGTTCTAATTTATGCACTAGTTTAGTTTTGTAAGGGCGAAAAGAGTTTCTATTTAGAATTCTCCACGATGAACTTATGAAAACACCGGTATTTTCTTTTATTTTGATAGGGATATCTTGGGGTTATTAACAACCTGCTGAATTGCAGCAGCAGTATTTTCATCATTTGTAGTCGTCTTTTCTCTATTTCTCTTAGGTTTTACGAAGCTGCCATAATCTCTTAGGTTTGTACATAAACTTTGAAAGGTTTTTGCATCGGGGACTCTTCTATGCGGATAACGCTGTGCGTAAACTCTTTTGCTTGTCTACAATTGGACCTGCATTCTCTCAACACCAGTAACATGCCTAATTATTCCTCATTGCTAAGGTGAACCATTTTCATATAATTATTGTTAGTTTTGCTTAAACCGAACAAATTTGAATATTTATTGTGACAAAATGTGACAATATCTTTGACACAGCAATGGCAATATCTGTCGCTTGTAATTGCACTTAAAACAATTGCGATAACAATGGTTGCCATAGTAACTAATTTTCATGGCATTCTTGTAAAAATCATCCGTAATCGCATTTTTTTGTCAATCAAGAAATGTTTACTATAAACCGGTATAACTCAGAAAATGAGTAAAATAAATAAGTTCGAGTAAATAACAAAAAAGTTTATAAATAACATGCGCGTAATTTCAAAGTCAATGCCATCGATTTATATTTTCGACGCGTCGCGACGCTTAGCTCTTAGTAGGCGTCGAATTTTTTAAACTTTGAAAATATCTACTTGACCCCATATATTGACTACTTTTTACAGAAATTAAATATTTCTATTCGTTTTCGAGATATTGGCGTGCGGAGTTTTAAGTGAAAAACCCTGTGTGTATATATGTATATATATATATATATATATATATATATATATATATATATATATATATATATATATATATATATGTTATTAAATATGATTTGAAGGAAACAACTACTCAGCGGGCAAATACCCCGACCTGCATTGAATTACACCTTCAAATCATGATAGATCGATAGCCAATATCATTTGTCAATTCCTAACCAGACATAGATCGATTTCGAACTTATTTGTTCTCATCAGTATGCCATAGGTTATGGAACAGATAAATCATAGTGGCCAACCTGCTAGTTATATACGAACTAAGGTGAAGTGAATAGTGGTGAGAGGTATGAAACTTCTCATATGGTCTGAATGCTACTATCCGACCGACATCCTAGATGTCTCTGTGGCGGATAGCGACTTGCATCACAGCAAGTACCGAGAGCGGCGACCCCTAGCCCAGGTGGACTAAACTAATGTGTTATTAAATATGATTTGAAGGAAACAACTACTCAGCGGACAAATACCCCGACCTGCATTGAATTGCACCTTCAAATCATGATAGATCGATAGCCAATATATATATATATATATATATATATATATATATATATATATATATATATATATATATATATATATATATATATATATATATATATATATACTCTAATATCACAAATAATATTATATATATATATATACATATATATATATATATATATATATATATATATATATATATATATATATATATATATATATATATATATATATATATATATATATATATATATATATATATATATATATATATATATATATATATATATATATATATATATATATATATATATATATATATATATATATTTATTTATATTTATTGTATATTTATAATTTTATTTCAAGTCTACTGCCAGTTGCTCCAAAATAATGCTCAGAGTATTTACTGGTCTATCGTTACCCTTCTCAATTGCACGAACAAATAGTATGCGCACTCTCTTTCATCCGATGGACGAGCCGCGCGCATCTTCAATGCTGCGTCCTCTTCTATCGCACCGGATAGTTTGCTCAGACCACTTTGTCGCACATTTTCATTCTCACCAATATTTCGCTTTTTAAAGCTCGCCAACCGGAATTTAAACCAGATTTTTCGCAGACAACCCTATATCATTCTGTTCGCAATTTAATTACCTTTATTTTGATATAAGATTTATTCATTAAACAGATGCATGTAAATTACTAGTATCGAATTACCTGTTTATACCTGCCAACCCAATAGTTACGCCAGGAAAAAAATAGACAACCTAACGTTTGCATATTCTATAGGCTTCATAGTTTCGATTGGAATAAAATTTGTTCCTTAAACAAATGAGTGCAATGTTTAAAAAAAAGTTATTTTGGAATTTTTAATTAATCATAGTCTTGCCAGGAATTTTTTAGCCAACCCACTCGCGATATATTTTATAACATATTAAATTTAATATAAGATATTTTTCATCCATTAAACGGATGGGTGAAGGTCGTCTCTAATTCGGATCCTCTACTATATGAAGCTGAAAACTCTGAACAACTATCATTTATAGATGTATTAATAACTAGAAATAGTGAAAATAACTTAGAATTTGACATATGCAGGAAAGATTCCAGTACTCCAAGATAATATTCCTCACCCTCACCATTGTGCTCAACTGCTCAACACAAAATAGTGAGTTTTAATTTTTTAGGTCGTTGCCTATTAAGCTTCCCTCCCAATAAGGAGAAGTTTGAAAAAGAAAAGACATTGATTAAGGAGTAATGGATATTCTGTACATTTAATTGATAAAATAAGTAGGAAACGTAAATTTGAATAGACAACAGAAAATCAGAAATTTTTATCGATTCCAACCGATCCTCCATTCACCCGTAGCATTGGTAAGATTTTTATGTAATACGTGCAATCAAAGTATATATGTATATGTAAAAGAGTTGTGCTGCGAAGATACCATCAGGAAAGTTCAGTGAACAGGATGGAATATTTCAGTCCATTGTTACATTATTTACAACAACCTAAACTACAAATAACAAATTTGAATTAATACATATTCATTGTTTTGGGTAAATACAACTTTTCTTATAGAACTAATAAATAAATGTAAACAAATTATCCATCCTCTGAAAACTCGGTAAAACAAGCACTTTAAAATTTGCCTTAGGGCAAGAGCTGGTAATTTATGGATTCCCAGAGAGACTAATCAATTCCAAGTGACTGTTTATGTTTTTTTGTAAATTTAACAAATCAATCTGAAAAATTTCTGTGCAGGTAGATATCCTTGTATGCATATTTTTTTACGATCCATTACCTATACAGGCTGATTCAAAAATTGAGGTATTGTCAGGGGCATATTTGTCACATCAAATTAATACAAAATGTCTCATGTTTCCAAAAACGCGTTTAAAGTAACAAATTACCCAATACACACATTAAATGTTTGGATGCTTTTTTGTTTAATAGTCTCTGCTCACAATATTAATCGTAATCATAATCCCTTATTAAGGTATAACAAATAAAAATGTAGTGGATAGTATTACCAAGCTCGGCAACGCAGTGGGCTAAAGCTTTGAGTGATGAATGTAGTTGATTTTACTGCCTGTCGACTCTCAGGTTCAAAGCCCGACCTCGACACTGACAAAGTCGAAGGAATTTTTTAACAGTGTGACCTCCGCCCATGCAGCTCCGGTTTTAGATTTAGAGTCTGTCTAATTTATATGGTATTTTATATAAAGCATGACTGGAATGTGGTATTAAAATATCGTTAAACATAGTTACGTTTGAAAAGAAGAAGAAGAATCAACCATGACAGTTAATTCTTCAAAAATGAGTACCTGTCATGGTTAATTCTTCTTTTTTTTCAAAGGCAACTACATTTAACAGAATCATTAACGATATTTTAATGCCAAAATCCAAATATCTCAAAAAACATATTGGATAATATGACACATGTTGACATTTTTGAAATCAGAAAAATGAGGAGGAAAGAAATATTTTAAAATATATATGGTGTTCTATTTAAAAAAAATAATGTAAAATGGTATATTTCTTAAACGCGATGTGCAATTGTTTTTTTTTATTCAAAATTTAGATTCTCCGAAAAAAATTAGTTAATAAAGGTTTTTACACCTTTTTTATTACTTTTAAAAAGAACCAAGTTATTTCGAAAAAGGAATTTCTCGCGTGATGACCCTGTACATTATAGTAAACTGTAGTGTTATCGTTGCCATATTTGAAAAATCTCCACATCTTCATTTCTAGTTTTAGTGAAATGAAGAAGTTAAGTAATTAAAGGAAAAGTCGATTCCTACTGACTACAATTTTATAAGACGAAGGTCACGCAATATAATATGTAAATTTGCATTAGGGTAAATTTAAAACAAGTAAAGAATAAATGGCGTCCTGTGCTCTGAACTAAAATAGGACATTGTTTCATTATCCTACTGTCGATCAATTATTTCAGGCCTATTTGTTTAAAGATTCATTGGTGATTATAAAACTAATACCATGAATCGTCAAAATATTCGAGGTTAATGTCTCGCTAAACGTTATGTAGATTTATTCTTGCCTGTTACAAAATAAAGCAGTTAAATATTTTTTAGTTATTGTTAGAAATTAAAAACCATAGCAGGAAACGTTTAATGAATGTCGAGTTGAGGAGTAGGTAACTTGAGTGTTCGGTCATGTCTGTCCGAAAATTCTTAAATGCCGAAAACTCTTCAATAACTCATAATACATATATTTATGGTTCCATATTTGAAAAATCTCCCCATCTTCATTTCTAGTTTTAGTGGAATGAAGAAGCTAAGTAATTAAAGAAACAGTCGATTCCTACTTACTACAATTTTATAAGACAAAGGCCACGCAGTATAATAAGTAAATTTGCATTAGGGTAAATTTAAACAAGTAAAGAATAAATGGCATCCTGTGCTGCTAACTAAAATAGGACATTGTTTCGTTATTCTACTGTCGATCAATTATTTCAAGCCTATTCGTTTAAAGATTCATTGGTGATGATAAAACTAACATCTTGAATCGTCAAAATATGCGAGGTTAATGACTCTCGCTAAACGTTATATAGATTTATTCTTGCCTGTTACAAAATAAAGCAGTCAAATATTTTCTAGTTATTGTTAGAAATTAAAGAAAAGCTAGTAAACTTACCGTAAGGTTATAAAACTATCTCCTACTTGAATAGCAGATTTTGACCCTAATTTACCTAACTGACGGCCAAGAAACCAAACTGATATAATATTGTACTTTAACTTCTTATTCTCTTTTGAATAAAAAAAAAATCTCGCTATATAGGTTGCTGTTCAGATCTTTGCACGTCTCAGTTAGTAGCCGTATGAATCAAATAATCATAAATAAATAGAAGGGTCAACTCTACCTTTGAGCAAGGGAGAGTACTGGACAACGTTTCATTTATACATATTATCATTGTATTTGTTGATATTATAAATGCATTGTTGTAATATAGCAGTACACGAGTAAGTCGTATCTAATCTGCTATACGCTCAAAGATTTAAACAACAAACTATAGCTTTGAACTGGTTATATGATATGATTTGGTTTTAAATTTTTATTTGAATTTTTTATATAAATAGCAAAACTTTCCTTGTAGATGATGAATCATGAATATTATAAAAATGTCTTTTTTCTATTTTATGTAATGCCTATTTCAAATCATGACATCTGATATGATATGATGAAACCTAACACAACAATACGTGCAGGATTTAATGCCCAAATTTAACAAATGACATTCTCTGATTCCGTGAAATTGTATATGTTTAGTATGACAATACCTAAAATTACATGTGTAAGTTATTAGCATGATCGGAATACAAATATGTTTTATTAATGATTATTGTATTTGATGAAACAAAAATCACTTAACATAACATGCCTATCTTATTCATCCTTACAGCAACTCTTTAGGGACAATTTCAGTAAATATAAAAAAGTGGGATATTTTCGCCTTTGTAAATTTGTAAATTAAACGATTATAGTTATAATAGGTGAAACAAAGTACTGAATCATTCAAAATCATTAATTAAATTTAATGATATTTTGTAAATTTTTGCTCTTGATAACTCCAGTAATGGTTAAGGAAAATTATGTTTTATTTTCAAAATTACTTGGTTCTTGAGATTGAACTCGTTTTAGTAGAGAATGTTTTCTTACGCTCTTTTAAATCTAATCAAACATATATAGCCCGATTCTATAAATAGACATTGTAAATGGATTTGAAGCAAATTCAGTTATTTTTTATTGAATTTTACCTAATTATTAATGTTATCTAACTTAATGTGTGTTACTCAGTACATCATATTATCTTCATATCGGCATCATATTTGAACGAATGAACACAATACGTAGAATACTGTGGTCATAGGTCTTCTCACATTGTTGCAATTCCGAGGGTTCCTAAGGGCTCTATCTTGGGTCCTCTGTTGTTTGCAGGTATTTATTTATTAATGATATGGTCGCTTACCTGGATTTTTGATGTCTTGTTATATGCCGTTGATCGACTATCGTAAGCCTCAAAAAGTTTTGAAACAGTAGAGGGTTGGTGTAACCAAAATGGTCTGCTCCTCAATACTGGAAAATGTGATATAATGTATTCTTCTAGGATGACAGAAACTGTTTATTATGACCCTACTAAATGTTACATTTCTTTTAAAATATTGGTGTTACATTTGGGGTTAACTTACTCTTAATAAATATATTGACAATACTGTTCTGTCTTCAACGAACATGGGATTTATTATTAGAAAGTTGGCAGGTTTTACTGACATCCATCTCCTCGCTTTATTGTTTATAATACAAATCCAAATTAAAATATGCGTCCCTAATAATGGCATCCGGCTATGTCACATACAAAATTCCTTAAGAGTATTTAGAGACGCGTCTAAAAATTGATAGGGAATATTGAATATCCCCAGGAAGTTCTGTTAAGTAGATTTATAGTGAATAGTTTAAATACCCGTAGGAAAATACAATCATTAATATTCTTACATAAGTTAATTAATAATAAAAGAACTGTTTCAAAATAACCGAAAAATTATTATCGCATGTATCAACATCCCGATGTATGATATCACATAATTTTTATCTTGCTATACTTCGGACAAAGATTCTCCTCTGTATATTTTATGTGCAATGCCTACAACTTTCAACTGTCTTCAAGAAAAGCTAGATATTTTTGATTGTTCTATTACCTGTATAAAAAAACTGAAATTGTATAAAAATAATAACATATGAATGGATGATTACAGATCCATGATTTTTACACAGTAGTGGTTGTATATTATCACCAGTTAATTGTTAGTGTTTTTTTCTACAATTCATCAAGAATTTGTAGTTTTTCAATGAATGCAACTTTAACATTAACCTCACTTTCGTAAGTACTTTTTACTTTTTACATAACTTAGTTTAAAAATATTTGTTTTTAACATAGACAGTCGTCTAATTTCCCTCTCTGAACACCCTATATATTTTTAGGGTTTTCGAAAAGAGCATAAAATTCTGAGTCAATGACATAGGATACCCTATGCCTAAACCCAGCCGTTTGAGAAATATTTGTCTTTTTAAAAACAAATTTGACAGGTGTAATGGTTTACAATAACCTTTATAACTTCGTGTAAAAGATACTCATTTGCTTTTTGGCATGCAGAAACATCATAAGATGAGCTATGCTCTACAGTTTAAAGAAATTCAATAATAGTTCCATTTTTGACATTATATTTTGTAAACTTCAAACCGCGAAAACTTGCTTAAGTCAAATAGAACACCCTGTATTTTTTTTACACCAAGTTATGTAAAATTAAATTCTTTTTTTATATAAGCATTGTGGGGGTTGAGGTTACAACTTTTTGAAATATTTGCGATTTTCTTAAAAATCAAGAATTTTTTAGTAAAAATTGTCATATTAGCCATGATTAGAAACAATGTCAGTCATTCCCTTATGTCAAAAAATATCAGAAGAAAAGGAGTTTAATTATACATAACTTGATGTATAAAAATACAGGGTGTTCCATTTGACTTAAGCAAGTTTTCGCGGTTTGAAGTTTACAAAATGTAACGTCAAAAATGGAACACTTGGTATATCATTATTGAATTTCTTTAAACTGTAGAACGTAGTTCACCTTATGGTCTTTCTGCCTGCCAAAAAGCAAATGAGTGTCTTTTACACGAAGAAAGTTATAAAGGTTATTGTAAACCATTACACCTGTCAAAATTTTTTTAAAATGTCAAATATTTCCTAAACGGCTGGGACTAGGCATAGGGTTTTCTACATGTTTTTGACTCAGAATTTTATGCTCTTTTCGAAAACCTTAAAATATATAGGGTGTTTCATTTAAAATAAGCAAGTTGATATCGACTTCCGGTATAACCTGAAGTGCCAGATGCTTGTAATTATTTTATTTGTATTAACCACACTGCCATTAGTAATTCTCTAAATTTTCAAAATTTTCTGGTGCGTGCTTTTCCCTATATCAATCGATGCAGTTCCTAATGAGACACCCTATATATATGCAGATTTTTGTTTAACTTTTAAGTTGTACAATATTTAACTTTAAATATTATTTCAGACAATATTAAAATTGTTGTGATAGATAAGTAACAATCCGTTTGATAAATTTCTTCTGGTACATTTATGTCACGGTCAAACAATAAATTATAGTTATAATCAGGTTTATATTTCAAAATAGTAGTGGAGATATTAATATATAATATAATAATAATTATCACTATGTTTTATTAATAATATTGTATGTTTCAAGTCTACCTAATTTTATGTTTATGTAGGAATAAACTAGTCATAATAATACTGGCCGGCACAATTTTTGTTACATAGTTCATACTACAGTTTTTATATTGTTATTAAATGAAGAAATAATCAACAAGTCGTAAAACGTGCCATTTTTGTGTGAACACAATAGACCCTATTATATTGCCGTACATTTTATGATGGATCCAGCAATTTTAGAAGAGCAAGTTAAAGTAAAGTGGGACATTTTCAGTATTAGTCTTGTTTTGATCTTCCAAGTGCCCAGTTTTGTCTGTTAGAAAGTGTTTTAGTTGTCTATATAACTTACGACCAAAAATGTCCAGTCAAACGCGCCGAAGTTGCAAAACCTCACCTGACAAGTTTTGTTACATTTGTGGAGAATTCCTTGTGGAGTCACAAGCGAGACTATTGTCTGAAAATGTGAAAAAAGCGTATTTTCTATATTTTAGTCGGAGATCAAGACAAGCAATGGGCTCCCCACGTTTGTTGTGTAATTTTTAGCGTGTCATTAGTGCTGTGGATGAAAGGGAAAAGAAAGAGCATGTCTTTGCAGTTTCAATGGTATGGCTAGAACCCACCAATCATTTCGATGATTGCTATTTTTGTGTAACAAGAACTGAGGGATATGCCAAAAAAAGAAAAACAAAAAAAATCAAATATTCGAATTTGCCATCAGCCCTAAGACCTGTTCCTTACAATGCATCAGTGCCAACGGTGCCATTAGACTGGCAAAATATTGTTTTGGGAGCAATGGAAATAGTAATGACTCTTCAGAGAACCCAGACCAGTGTGCTGACTCTTTGTATATTCCAGAAAGTTTTAGTGACCCTCAACTAATTTCTTAAAATGAATTGAATGATTTGGTACGTGACTTGGTGCTGTCAAAACAACAAACAGAACTTCTTGGTTCCCGACTTAAGGACTGAACTTACTGGTTAAAGAAACAAAGATTAAAACATTTGGAAAAAGAAATGCATTTTATAATATGGAAAATTCACTATGCGCGTGTATTGATATTAATGGTTTAATGAAGGAACTTAATATCGAGTATTCCCCTTCTGAATGGCGCATATTCATAGATTCCTCCAAATACAGTTTAACAGATGTATTACTACATAAGGGAAATTTAAGACCATCCATACCAATTGCCCATTCACTAACAATGAAAGAGGATTATGACAAATGGCAAATATGTGTGGATTTAAAAGTAATAGCCATTTTAAAGGGCTTCAAGGACGCTTTATAAAATATTACTGTTTTCTTTGTTTGTGGGACAGTCGTGTAGTTAAAAAAAACATTATGTGAATAGATTTTGGCCGGAAAGGAAAGAATTTGAACCAGGAACTAGTAATGTTAAATATGCGCCCCTTGTAGAGCCTAAAAATATTCTTATGTCACCTTTTCATCTTAAACTTGGGCTAATGAAAAATGTTGTGAAGGCTAATGAAAAATTTTGTGAAAGCTATGAATAAAAAGGGTGAAGAATTTAAATACTTAAGAGAACTTTTTCCCCAATTAAGTGACGCCAAACTTAAAGAAGGAATTTTTATTGGTCCTCAAATTAGAAAATTGTTTGACGATGCAGGATTTAAAGGAACACTCAACAGACAGAAACTCTGAGCTTGGAACTCATTTGTATGCATCGTCAGTGGATTCTTAGGGAACAAGAAGGACGAGAACTACAAGAAACTAGTAAGCGAACTTTTAGATTCGTACCAAACACTTGGTTATCGTATGTATTTAAAAATTCACTTTCTGCATTCTCATTTATTTTTTTCCTAAAAATTTGGGTGCGGTAAGCGACAAGCAAGGAGAAAGATTTCATCAGGATATCAGGATTATGGACATTGGTTATCAATGACGATATGATCCAGCCATGGTGGGTGATTACTGTTGGTTCTTAAAGCGTGACGATTTGATCCCCCTTAAAAAAAATCAACTGAGCATATATTAAAAAAAAATCTCCATCATTATAGATATATCTATGTAAGCCTAATACAGGGTGTCCTAGCTTTCTGAGGAAGTAAGATATTAGCTATTTGTTAATGATTTTAAAAAAGTTTTTAAGTGATTTCATGTAGGGGGTGAGTAGGGGCGCAATTGGAAAATATCTTCATATGTATAGGGTGTGTCGGAAAAAAGTGACAGACACAACATACGTTTTTTAAATGGAATACCCTGTATATTTTTTAATTTCTAAATTCCCCATAAAATTTCCATCATTTTGATATATTATATCTGTCTCGATTAGTTTTTGAGTTATTCAGGTTTAATTAAATTATCACAATCCAGCACCTCAAAAAATTATCGCATATCAGTATTTATTTGAGTTAGGAAAACACCGCTTTGGTTTTTACTTTACGATACCTTGGTCATTTTTACCAAGCAAAAATGGAACCCAAATATTACACAATGTGTCTCAAAAAGTCGTTTTAAATTAACAAATTTCAAATGTCAATAAGTCCTTTTTTTAAATAGCATCCTATTTCTTTCATTATTTAGATGGCTAGAGAATTCATATCCCTTCAAAATAAATATGAGGTACCCTATACCTAAACTTAATAGTTTTGGAGATATTCACAAATATCGCCTAAATGTGCGCTTTCTTATTCTTCATTTCAATATGGTTGCCCATGGAAAAAAATTTTGACAGCTGTTATGGAAATGAAGAATTAGGCGTCTGAATTAACATTTGAATAATAAAATAATATTGCTCATTCTATAAAACAAAACAATTTATTGACTTTAAAATAAAACTTTATAATAAAAAATTACAAAATAAAAGTAAAACAACATTGAGTGAAATAAAGGATTTTTAAAGAGAAATTATAACTTTTAAATATTTGAAACAAATTAAATTAATAATAAACAAAACTGTATTAAATGTTCGAAATGGTGTCCCTCATGTTGGACACATGTGCGCAAACGTTTAATGCAGTTATGTTTTACATTTTGTAAAATAATTGGTGATATGTTTCTAAATGCGACTCTAATTCTATCCTTCATTTCATCCCTAGTCGTTGGTTTAGTTCGGTATACAATTTCTTTAACATGCCCCCCAAAAGAAAAAATTCATAGGCGTAAGATCGGGTGATCGCGCTGGCCAAGGAATTGCACCATTTCTTCCGATCCATTTATTTTCCATCCAATTATTTAAATGATCTTGCACAGGTTGATAAAAATGAACTGTAGCACCATCCTGCATGAACCACATTGTTTCTAATGTTACACCCAGCCTTTCCAACATTTGAGGTAAAATTTCTGTCAAGAAGTTAAAGTACATGAGGCCATTTAAAGTACCATCAAATAAATGAGGACCAATGACGGTATCTCCGATAATACCTCCCCATACATTCAAAGACCACCTATTCTGAAAATCTACCTCACACATCCAATGTGGATTTGCTGTGGAGTAATAATGTAAATTATGTTTATTTACAGCCCCATTACTTTTAATAGTAGCTTCATCTGTAAATAAAACGCAATGTATAAATTTAGGCTCAAGCTCGATTTTTTCTAGTATTGTGTTACAATATCTTATTCTCTTTTATATGTACAGGGTGAGTTTTAAATGCGTAGTTATATTTTAACCCTCAATATATTTCGTCGAGTACAAATGATTGGCACTGTTAAAAAATTTTTTTTAAACAAAAAAAAATTTTGAATTTCTGATAATTTTTTCGTCCTCCGGCAACCGACATTTTGATGGTCACTGGATATCTGTGTAAACACCGTTCATAGAAATTACGTAACTCAAGGCAGTGTTGCCACTGTCAGCGTTCCGCACAAATCTATTTTAAATTAGTACACATCTGGTAATTTGGTTTCACTTTACTAAAAATGAAACAAAATTGAAAATAATCATTTTATAAAGAAGCATATACTTTAAAGAACGGAAAGGTAAATTGGTTTACTTAACTGAAAATAAACAAACTATAATAAAGGGCAAGGAAAAAAATGTAGTAAAAATAAACAAACTATAATAAAGGGCAAGGAAAAAATGTAATCTTCATATAAATCTTACTAACGAACTAAAAAATACTTATTTAAAAAAAAAAAAAAATAAGTTTGTGATTCGAACCCGCGTCCTAGGCGAGTATATTCTCTATCGTCTAACAAGTTCCTTGCTGACAATTCGTATAATGCGAGGTTATAAGTTGTCTGTCTCACTTTTGAGAGAAACTGATTGGTTCCATGAATCAATCAAACGTCCAAGTCTGGTGGGACAGGACCGTATTAAGATCATTTAATATTTTTGCAATAATGATTACTCACTTAAATTATTAATTGCTATAATCCATCCACAGTAGAATTATTTTTTGCACAGTTTAGCCAACAAAAAAAATTTTAAATAAGAAATTATTATTGTTGCCCAGTAAGTACCACGTGGAGGTATGAGCTTTACCTGCCAGGAAGTGGTTGGGGTGTTAGTTTGGGTGAGGCTATGTTAGTAAAATTAACAATAAATTCTGAAAACAAAAACTTAAACTCCTTAATAAATAAATTAAACTATAAAAAAATTCTAATACTTACTGAAATAAATAATAAAAAATTGGCATTCTGCACGTACCTAATTGAAATAAAATAATCTCTTCTATAAATAATCCACATACCCTGGTACACAGCAGAAATAAATCACTAATAATAATCAATAATTAAAACACAGGACTAAAACACACACTAATAACTATTAAATAATATCACAGTTTCCGAGAATAACACTAATCACTAATAAAAATATCACACTTACAATGTCACAACTTTACTCGTTGCAATCTTCCCACGGATTAATTGTTACAGTGGCGGTTGGTGGATTTAGGTTATATCATATCTCAGTATTGGAGCATGGAACCCAAGTAATATTTTAAGGCACGACTACCAGTTACTGAACGAAGAAGTTTTTGCAAAAAAAATTGAAAAAAAAATAGAAAAAAAGTTACAAAAATGCGCTGCCGATCCAGATTATTTCTAGACCATTAGTAAAATATTTGGAAACTATTTTTTTTCGTAATCAGAAGGAAAATTTATCACCCCGTTTTTTTTTGTTTTCGAAAATTTTGATTTTTTGTAAAGTTATGACAATTTGAAATTTACACAATGAAGAATTTAAATTTTAAAATGTCATAACTTTACAAAAAAATCACAATTTTCGAAAACCAAAAAACCGGGGTGATAAATTTTCCTTCTGATTAGGAAAAAAAATAGTTTGCAAATATTTTACTAATGGTCTAGAAGTTATCTGGATCGGCAGTATTTTTGTAACCTTTTCTCAATTTTTATTTAATTTTTTTTTGCAAAACTTTTTCATTCAGTACTGGTAGTCGTGCCTTAAAATAATGTTTGGATTCCATGCTCCAATATTGATTTATGGTTTAGCCTAAATCCACCAGCCGCCACTGAATTGTTATTACTGCACTTGTAAACACGAACTACAACTACAACTGATACAATTTAGAGGTTAGCATCAGTAACAGTTTTGTTTTAGTTTTCAGCATTATTTTAATTATATAGTATTCTTCTGGGTATTTTTTATCTGCCATAAAATGGTCTTATGTATACAACATAATAATATATTAATATAATTATATTGTAGAGGTACAACAAGAAACAAAACATTTTGACTCCTAATTTCTTTGCAAGAACTAAAAAATAAGGTATTTAAGAAAGTTTTAGCTTTATATTTATTTTTTTATTTAACTAGATGTAATCTTTTGTGTCTCAAATATAAGATGCTTTTTTTGTAGTTTTTTTTTGGGTATATTTCTTTAAATAACACAATAAAGAACATCCAGACTATTTAAATATTTTTATTAAAACCATATACATTTTTTATTTTGGCTTCTAAAATATAATTCAAATAAAAAAATTAGTATTGAAAATAAAGTGATTTTATTGAAAAAAAAAACAACAATTTTTATATTAGCTAACCTATGCATTGTGTATTTTAAATAATAGACAGTACTCTATAAACCTATGTATCAATATAATTAAAAAACAAAGTTTCTAACAATCATTTATGTAAATGTGCATCTACTTATTATAAAAAATAGTGTACTTATATAAAATAATACATACATTATTGTCCTTTAAATAATATTAATTTATTATAAAACATATCTCATGCTTCTACTTCTATCAAACATATTGCTGTTATAATGGTGAATTCTAATTTTAAAATATAGAGATGATATTAATTTAATTAAATTGCTATAGTGACAGGTAAACGCAGTCTGTTCTTTAAAATGATTATTTAGGTTTTTAAATAAGTTTTGATTAATTAACAAACCTCACAATTTTATGTTTAATAAATTGACATTTATTAAATTATTTCTTTTATTTATATAAATTTGAAAGATTTTCTCTGAAGTTCGACATATAAATATTACATCTTTGGAGGGATACGAGAGTTGACCTCTGTCTTTCTGATTTATAAAGGACGTAAGAAAGTCAGCTCTGTCCCCTAACAATGCTTCCACACATTCTTCACATTTTAGAATTTTCAAGAGTTTGGTTACAATATAACCCCCTACATAAATAAAAATTTCATTTTTAAATTCTGATATTTCTATATTTAGAATGTGGTAATACATGTCATCGTCCATTTCTGGTTCATCTATATCTTCTGCTATTCGCTGTCTACCACATGATTTATTAATAATATCAGGAGACAAAACTGAAATTGTTTCCAATGGAATACAATTTCCTCTAAAAGAATCTCTCAATTCAAGGTGTACAAGCATTTTCTTATACGCGACTTTAAATTGTTTAGCTGTTGGGTTGTTGTTACAACCCCCCATTGCCCTGATTTGCCCAAAAAAAAGTTCAACATGATCCTGGCTAATTTTGTAAGTAGGAATATACAACAATAATTGATTTTCTTCAAAAATATTGTTATAGAGAAATGTTATACTTTCGATACAAAACAACAATCCTATTACCCCCATTTTTCTTACACTCTCACAAACAGGTTTGCCAATCGCTAATTCCAAAGATTTTAAATAGTCTGCTGTTTCTGTCAAAAATTTATTAAAACCCTCAAAATATTGTTTGTTAACAGGCTGTTTATAACCATACTGATACATATTTCTGGAATTCAAGATGTCAAATAAGTTATTGATACATCTAATAAATTTTACTGTAGCTTCACAATCTTTAAACTGCTCTAATTTTAAAGTTTCGTTTAAAAACTCCAAAGCATGTGCTACAGAAGTACTAAATAGTTGGGTGGCTAATTTAACTTTCATTTTTTTGTTTTTAAAGAATATATGTGATTTTCTCAATTTATTAGCTAAATGAACACCCTCTTCATCTTGCAATTTCATTAATTTTACTAAATATTCCCACTGAATAATATCACCGTTATCATCAATAATATTTTTTTTTATCTCCTAACAAATTTCTTAACAATTTAAACATATGACAGGGGTAAAAAAAAGACTGCAACTTCTACCACAACTGGGATCAACAAATGTAGATTGTATATTTTTGGGATCAAAATTACACCCTAACTGTTTGGCCAACGTAACATTGTTCGTAGCTCCATCAAAACATATTGAACTTTAGACACTGTAGCGCTAAATTTTTTTTTGTTGACCGGTTAAACTATCTATTAAAAAATATCCAAGAGGAAGCTTCCATGACTCATTAATGCAAACTAGTATGAACACGAGTGCATCCTTGGCTACAGGATGACTGTCAGTTTCAGTTTCTACTCCAAAATCTACAAATCCGTAATACTTCGTTCCATCCCACTCCACATGCTGACGAATTGCCATTTTGTCTATAGTTAAGCTGCAAATAAGTTTATAATCTGTATTCTGTCCTTTGATTTTTAATAGGTCGAAAACTTCTGCTGTAAATCCGGCCTCGCCATTTATATTTTTGTACCACCTCGATATAGTCTTTGGGTGAGGAACAGCCGAATTAAAAGTATTACGAACAAAATTGTATGCCTTAACAGAATAATAAAGAAGAGTTAATGAAAAAGGCTTTAAGCTGTTCGACATACTTATGTTTATGGTACATCTGTCTCTGCAAAAATTCTTCATTAGGTCCTATCTTACACAAAGTTTCTAATGTTTCATCGGTGACTTTGCCACTGAGTGATTTAATCACCTCAGCAAGCCTAGCAACTCTTTTCTTAAAATGGCCAAGACTTGTCCTAAGCCTCTTAATTTTTTTACGAGCTTTAGTCAACTGAGACTTCAGTTTTCGTTTTCGGGGTGTTTCAACCTTAAAAAAAATTTACATAATTAATAAACAATATTGGCACTATTATTGATTTTTGATTATAGATTGAATGAAGACTTACTTTACATAAGATGTTTATTTTTTTTTTAATTTAACATACTTCTATTACTTACTGATTGCCAATATTAAATAATAAAGGCCCTGGCAATGCTGACTGAACAATTTGAACAACTTAATTAATATGTTTTTTAAATAAGTATACTTTATTTTTCAATAAGTTAAAATACTTAGCAATAGTAATCAATAATAAATTTTACTTAGTTAACTTACTTTAGAATACTCTCGAATAGGAGAACTTGGGGGTGTTTTATTTTCCACAAAACCCAAACTAGTAAATGACCTTTGTGGCAATTCTGTCCTTTCTATGTCCTAATAAAATCCAGTACTTGTTGATGGCCATGGTTCATTTAACAAAGATATAGCAGCACTCGTCGATGGTTGAGACGAAACAGATGTAGTTTTGGTCAAGCTTTTACTAGTATCCTATAAAAAATAAGATGTATTATACCTACGTGTTATTGTTTAAATCCTTTTGATATTTTATCTACAGGGTTTTTCCTCATATATTGACACTCCCCCTGTCGAGTCCCCCTGTAGACTTCATTTTAGGAGTTATCGAAAAATATTAAGTTTTATGGATTTTTCTCAATTTTCATAATTTGCAATCAGAAAAAATAAATGAATATTGAGAATGTAAAATTTCTAATTGAACTATCCCTCTGCTTTATTGAACATCATTCACCTGAATTTAAAAAAAAAATTAAAGGCCCTTGGAAAATTTTACATTTTCTATATTGATTTGTTTTTCTGTAAGAAAATCACAAAAATAAATCGTCGAAAAAATATATTTGAAAATAATAGTATACCTAAATAATACACACCAATTTTTTAATTATATTTTCGAATAAATTTAATAGGTATTTATAAAATAATTTTTCTGCTCATATGGAAACAGTAAATAAACAAAAGTTATGAATAAATACATTATTGTAAAAATAATTCAGGCACAAAATTTTAAATACGTTTCTAATTTTTATAAAATTTTATGTAAGTAAATATTTGAGAACTTCGGAAAAGGTAATTTTTTGGACACTATTAACTGTTTGTTTAATAATTTAAGTAGGTCCTACTGTATTTTTAATAATAATTATTTTAGTGATCTGAATAAACTAATATTATATATTTCTTTCGAATCTACTTACCATAATGTCCATAATAGGTAAAGCATTTTGTTTTAAATGGAGTGAAAAAGGTGACTTCTCAAAATCATAAGACTCCTGAGTAAAATGTAAGTGGCATACATTGGAATTCACAAACATATCTTCTTTTTCCAAATTTAAAGGTACTCTCCAAGCCTCTCTTCTCTCAGTATCCTTTGGAACACTAAAAATAATACAATCTTAAAGTACCTATTATGTAAAATCGTATAAAACGTGCTACTGTTAACATTAAATATATTAATCCTCTTTGATTAATCCACATTATTACATAATTAATAATTATCTTTGCAAATCACACGGAATTGGGAAATACGGCTCTGTGTCTCCTTAAACAATCGAATATGGCCTCCAAAACAAACATGTTTATTAAGTAACTTACCGAAATAAATGAATAGATGATTTATCCCTCACACAGTTTGCAGTTTTGTGGTAAACACAACTTTTTATAACGCATCTGGGCATTTTTCACGCTATAGTCACAAAAATAGTCACTGAATCAAAACCTCACTTCCACAACGAACATCGAAATACAATATGGATGCGATCGAACTGTCGAAGATACCGACACACTGCCTGTGATTGGTGGATGACAGCAGTGGGGGAATTGGCAGCGTGCGCCGTGAACTATGTTCTATCTCCCCCTTTCATAAATCTATGTTGATATGTAAACAAGCAAATTGTTGTTTTTGTATCGGTCATAGCGGTTTACGAAAATATACCTGGAGAGGCCAACTCACTCTTGCTGTCTTTGTTATTCTTATAGCAATAGAGAGAATAATAATTGGAAATCGTTCAGAGTGAATTTACGTAAACGTCTTTAGCGTCATTGACATTAAGTATTAGGTAAATCGAGAATAAGTTTAGTTTCGATTTAAGTGCGTGTTGTTCTTTGTGCTTTTTTTTATTTCAGTTTTGCGATATTTCAACAGTACCTAAAAGTGCTTTTTGTTATTAGAATAGTTCTTGTCAAAGCTTGGATTTTGTTTACAAATAAAGTTACGTAGTTTTTATTTAGTGACTTTTAGTTACTGATTTGAACTAGATTTTCCATCTTAATTCATAGGAATATGCTTGATGTCTGTAATTTGAATCATAAATTGGTTGATAATGTAGTGTACCTAAAAGATAGGTTAGTGTAACTCGCCCATTGACCTACATATCAGGTCAATGAACCAGCCGAACATATGACTGCAGAGGTGGTTGTCTCTGATGACTGTTAGAAAACGATTTATTTATTAATAAATTACAGGATTACTTCAAATTATTATAATCGCAGGGTAAGTAACTACTACTTGTTAAAATTTAATAATTCTTTTATAAACTTTGAAAAAAACGAAATCAAAATTGTCAGTAGCATTTTATGTTTACTGTTTATCGGAAAATTTGGTTTTAGTTTACGAAACACTTGAAAGAAAGTTTAATTGATGCAAGAAAAAGGCAAACTTGTACATTTCTTATATTAAAAGGTATTTTAAAATGTTTAAAAATTATTTCAAATGGAGCACTTAATCGCATCAGTAGGTAATTATTTCATTCAAAATTATGTCCCGGAACGAACTTACTGCTAGGTGATATACCTATTGTATATGAAATGCGGCAACACTGCTAAAGGTCAATGCACTATTTCAGATAAAATGAGGAATGTTTCTAGTAATCAGCAGTTCCAAAACAATTTCATCTTATTTTTTTGAAAGTCGATAACTCAATTTTACGTGGGAATTAAGAGAAAAAAAATGTGTCAGTGGGTTTCTACAGATGTCAAGAATCGGTGGTTTAAATATAACTACGCACTTAAGACTCACCCTGTATATATAATATAATCGGTATCTTTTAATTCTTGATGCAACTCTATGTGGTAAGGATGGTACTTATGCTTCATTAAAATTCTATTTATTGATGATTTACTTAAATTTGTTTCTAAACTTAATTCTCCTGTACTATATTCGGGATTCTCTTCAACATGTAATAAAGTATTTAGCTCTACTTCCTGTGTCACCGATATTGTAAATTTTTTCCCCTTTTTCTGATATTCTGCACATCCAGTTTTATCAAATCTTTGTTTTAGTTTGTTTAAAGCTTCTCGTCTTGGTTGTCGGACATCGGGGAATTTTGATGATAAACTCTTTGTGCGAGTAAAACATTTTTTGTGGCATTCACCAATTGTGCAAATCATGTTAACTAATTCGTCTTTGGTAAAATTCAATTTAATTTGAGTAAAAACGGATAAAAAATTATTTCACGCGCTGAATTCTAATTAAGACGCTATAATCTGTTTTAAGTTTTCAATTATATGACAGCTGTTAAGCAAGAATTGTTTACATGGCCCACCATATTAAAATCAACAATAATTTTGTATAAGAGAGCGCACATTTAGGCGATATTTGCGAATATCTCCAAAACTATTAAGTTAAAGTATAGGGTACCCCATATTTATTTTGAAGGGAATTGAATTCTCTAGCCATCTAAATAATGAAAGAAATAGGATGCCATTTAAAAAAAAAGACTTATTGACATTTGAAATTTGTTAATTTGAAACGACTTTTTGAGACACACTGTGTAATATTTGGGTTCCATTTTTGCTTAGTAAAAATACTGATATGCGATAATTTTTTGAGGTGCTGGATTGTGATAATTTTTTTAATTAAACCTGAATAACTCAAAAACTATTCGAGACAGATATAGTTTATGATATTTCAAAATTATGGAAATTTTATGGGAAATTTAAAAATTAAAAAATATACAGGGTGTTCCATTTAAAAAAACGTATGTTGTGTCTGTCACTTTTTTCCGACACACCCTATATATATGAAGATATTTTCCAATTGTGCCCCTATTCACCCCCTACATGAATTCACTTAAGAACTTTTTTAAAATTATTAACAAATAGCCAATATCTTACTTCCTCAGAAAGCTGGGACACCCTGTATATGTCATATATGTTTTTGTTGTTCATATGCCTCCAACCACTAATGCTGTCACTTTTAAGGAATTTTTTGATACTTTTGAAGAGTTGGACTATACATGCAATAATAATGTAATTTTACTTGGCGATTTTAACGTACCTCATTTTGTCAAAAGTAATTCTAAAGATAGTAAAACTTCTGTATTAGAAAATTTTTCAACATTTTTCAACCTCCGCCAATTTAATAGTGTTCTTAATTCATCAGGCCGTATATTAGATCTAGTTTTTTCAAATTTAGAATGTGAAATTTTTCATGATAATACGCCTCACGTGCTAGAGGATAACTATCATCCCGCACTTTTTATTAAGCCAACCTTCTTTCTACCTAGCTCTGTAAACTTTACTCCAAATGCAGAACAAAAGGCATATAATTTTAAAAGAGCCAACTATCCTGAATTATATAATACCATACTCGAAACTTATTGGTTCTTTCTGTCTTATACAAATGATGTAAATATCGCTACAGATCAATTTTATTCTAAATTGTACGAAATGATTGATATATATGTGCCCCAGTATAGAACATTTAAGCGTAATTATCCAAAATGGTACTCGGCAGATACAATAAAAAATATACGTAAAAAATCAAGGCATCTTGATAAATATAAAAAAAACTCAATCAAACTATCACTTTCAAGAATTTAAACGATTAAGGGCACTTATAAAAACACAGTCTAAGCTAGCATACAAAATTTACATTGAGAAGTTCAATCCTCAATTTCTTCTGAATATCGCAATTTTTGGTCATACATTCACTCAAAAAGGAAAACATCTAGAATTCCAGGAAAAATGGAGTATGAAGGAAGTAGTAGTAGTAGTAGTAGCTACTTATTTTACTAGGCAAGTAGGCCACAATGGGCACTTTTTACCTAGGGACCTACAGTTTAGCGTGGACTCCGACCACGGTCCTCGACTGTCAACTAACCCACCGCCTGGGCCTGCCCGCCTGCACCGCTAGCAGAGTGGCAAACCTCCTGGGTAGGTCTCTTCGACCATCCACCCGGGCTTGCCTCTCCGCCTGCATCAGGCTAGCGGCCTTCCCGGGATTGTCTGTTGACAGCCTACCGACTGTTAGACGAGCTATCGTTCATCCATCCAATTGCCGGACCCGATCAGTGCTGCTTAACTTCACTGATCGAATATCGGAAATTAAACGGATGTCCATACCTCATCCCCTGGAAACTAGTTTGATTGTCCACAGTCTATTGTAAATGCTTTTGCTGCTTTTTTTCCAACATGTATACTTACCTAAGCGTGATAACCATAACATTGCTGTGAACCCCTTAACTGTGCAAAATAACTGTTCGATTAATATTGTTTCTGTGACCGATATTGAAATTCAAATAGCAGCTAAAACATTAAAAAACAAAATGACCTCTGGCCTCGATTTAATACCCTCTTTAGTCAAAGATTGCAGTTATGCACTAAGTGCACCTTTATTAATATTATTTAATCTAGCTTTGAGGACAGAAACATTTCCCAATATTTGGAAAAGAGCAAAAATTTGCCCAGTGTTTAAAACAGGTGATTCTACAGTTATTAGTAATTACAGAGCGATTGCCATTCTCTCCAATTTTACAAAGGTCTTTGAGATTATCCTCTATGATCGCATCTACCTGTCGGTCAGTAATAGGATATCACTCTACCAGCATGGATTTGTAAGTCATCGTTCAACAATAACCAACTTGACCATTTTCACACAATTTATCTCTCAAGTTATTGATGAGTCTGGACAGGTGGATATGATTTATACTGATTTCTCAAATGCCTTTGACCGTATTGATCATGTCATCTTATTAAATAAATTGGGCAACTGGGGATTAAATGATTCTTTATTATCATTTTTACAGTCATACCTCTCTAACCGTGAACAACTTGTTTCATATAATGGTTTTAACTCCGAATTATTTATAGCCACTTCAGGTGTCCCTCAAGGTTCTAACCTTGGACCACTTCTCTTTTTACTTTTTATCGATGATATTACCTCTTACATTAGCAACTGCAATAAACTATTATTCGCTGATGATCTCAAGCTATACAAGAGAATCTCCTCTTGTGAAGACTGTGCACAACTACAAAATGACATTGACAGTGTTCAAAGTTGGTGTATAAATAATAGATTACATCTTAATGGTTCCAAATGTAAGGTTGTCACGTTTTCAAAGAAGCACTCTAGTATCGAAAATGTTTACACTATTGATGGCACAATATTGTCTAATCATAGCTCCATCAAAGATCTTGGAGTCACATTTGATCGTCATTTTTCATTTATTGATCATATTAACCTAAAGGTAAAAGAAGCTACAAAGATGCTTGGCTTTATAATTAGAAATTGTAAATCATTTACCAATATTAGATCATTAAAAATCCTTTACTTTTCATATGTAAGATCTAAACTCGGGTATGCCTCGCTTATTTGGTATCCATATTATTCAAATCATAAATTAGCCTTAGAAAATGTCCAAAGGAAATTTTTAAAATTTTTATCATTTAGAACTGATACGGCGTACCCAGAGAGAGGTACAGATCAAAACTTTCTTTTGACTAGGTTTGAAATGACTAGTTTAGAATTGAGGATGGAATGCAGTTCTATTTCTTTTTTATACAATTTATTACATAATAATATTGATTGTCCTGAATTGTTGTCTCAAATATGTTTTAATGTACCAAATTACAATTCTAGACATAATACCACATTTTTTCATCCTCATGCTAGAAGGAATGTTCTTTTGAAATCACCTATTCATACAATGTGTATAAACTTTAACAAAATTTGCCATTTATGTGATATTAATAATTGTACAAAAAATGTAATTTTAAACATAACCATGAACAATCATTAAACAATCATCATTGTATTGTCAAGAAGTGGCTGAGGTACGGTGTGAAGTGCGGCACAAAGACAAGAAGACAGATCCGGACTCAAAGTGCTATGACAATGAGTGTGCTGAAAACTGATGTGTGTGACATTTTATTTGTTTATAAAATATAGTGTAATTGATAACGTACCTACACGTAGAAACAGAATAAACAGAAATTGTCTACATAATAATAATATTAATCATATACGTTTGGGTACGTGTAAACTTTTTATGTTTTATTACGTGTATTTACTTAAAGCTGGGCCAGCTTTGCCAGGTGGGGGGAGATGTGTCAAGAAGTGAATATTTTTATTCCCTTAAATAAACAAGGACAATACTCATTGGTAAATTCCCTATATAATTCATAAAATTAAATTAACATTTAAATCTAATAATCTAAATTATAATTTTTACATTTATTAAAATTCATTGCAATAAATATCAATGCAGGATATAAGGTTTCATATTTCAATTACTAATTGTTTACCGCGTTAAAACACACATGATGAGAGTTCTACTTATACGGAAACTGCTGATGAGGTATTTATCAATACTATAAATAAGCTCCAATTAATAGACAAGGGGAGTCCACTAAAAGACTTCTCATAGGACACACCTCTCCTGATATGGCGGTATTGTGGTAAGACCCTTTTATTTTTATTTTATTATTGTTGTTTTTATGATTGCCCTTTTCTTCATTGCTGATAATTGTTATATTTTTATTGTTTTAATAAAAAACCATGAAAACCATATTATTCATTCTTTATAACTTCAAAACCTCTCACAGCCAAGTAAGTCCCTTAAGACGAACCCAATAGGGTCGTGACAGTATTTTTTAGTATTGTATCTTTATATTGTATTATGCATATTATAAGAATCTGTTCTTCTTTTCTGCTTTCTTGTTTGTTATATAAATTAATGTATACAGTTAGGTGTATTTATATATCGTTTCTATGTGTATACACATATATTGAAATTATGCAAAATTGTCCTGTTATTCGGTGTTACCTGTTGGGCAATAAAAGTATTATTATTATTATTATTATTATTATTATTATATATACGTCATTGATATATAGCAATAAATAGATTAGTAAAATTAACAGTAATGTAATTCCTGCCCATAATGTTTTATTAATTAACAAGAAAACGTTACGTGTTACGACATTTTGCTTGCCATTTCTGTAATTAGAAAGAAGGCTTTATTCCAGTAGTATAAATGCTATTCAGTTACATGTTACAAAAAATATGTTTTTTGCCGCCAGTGTAATTAAAATTATTGCACTCGTACTAATAGACTTCAAATTTATTATTTTAGATAATAGCAAATGCTTCAGAAGATAGTTATTTCTGTTAACACAATTTTCCAAATTATTTGTTTCACAAAAGTGCTAGTTTTTGCTACTTCCAGAATTCCAGACCTAAATTAATTCTAAAATGTGAAATGAGGGTTACTCTGATTATACATCAAATTTTATCTAAATAATTTAATAGAACCTATTAAACTTTATGTACCGGGTCATCAAAAGTGGCTGATGGTGACATCACTCCAATTGTTACTAAAAATATCTTCCACCGGACATATGCTTTCTGTTACGAAAATAGAAGTTGGCAAATGACCAGTGTCGTAGGTTCTCTTTTATTCTAATTTTCTTTCATTTGTTTCAAATGGTCACTTTTTGATAATTCCTGAGTAAATTTTTATTTATGTTAATAATAAATTGAATTACGTTCTATTCCTGTTAATAAAACGGTAGGTGTTTCCTTTTTTAAGCATTTTTTAATTGAAACAAAGTAATTATTTATACCCTCTATTTATTATCTGTCCATGGTTTTAGCACAATGGAAACCTAATTATTGCATTTCTTTTTTGCGGAACCGATTCCGAAAGGGATTTACTATAACAGTGTTATTGTCTAGTAAATTATTGGGTGTATTCACACCTGCATGAATAGCAGGGGATTAAACACTTCATATCAAATAGTTTTTAATCACGTCGAGAAAGTGACGTTGTTTAGCTGCCGCAGTGATTATAATTGTATTATAAAGAAACGAAGGAAAAAGCAAAGAGAAAGTGCTGGGTTAAAGAGTGAATCTCAAAGAGAAGTACGCAAAGTGCATATCCTAAAGTTGCTGTGAAGCTCAGGTGTGAAGATTCACATTATTTAAAAAGTTTCTTCGAATGTTTACTTCAGACTTTGAATTCTTCGTCGAGAAAGTCGGACCAAAAACAGCACCTGTATCTCCTCCAGCAATAACTTTACAATCTGCCGGTATACCTAGATCGTGTCTCGACACGCCGAAAGAAATGTGTTCAGAATGAAGTCTACGAACCTGCGAGAGCAGTATTATGGCACTGAATGTTTTCTCTAGTGATGGGAAGAATCAAATTAAGTAATTTGAATAATTCGATTGTAAGCTTAATCGAGTTATTTCGATTAATTATTTTAGAAATATCTCGAGATAATTTAGTAGTATTAAAATAGTAGTGTTCAGCGGTCAGCTGGAGAATCGAGTGAAGAGAGAGAGAGATGACAAATAAAAATATATTAGTATCAAAAGGAGGTATAATACGAGAGAATTGCTCGTACTGGAAAACTTTTAGAATTAACCGAATTAGTAACCGTACTGGAGACTGAATGTAGTAGTTCTAGTTGTAGGTAAATTCTCAGATGGAGGTGAGACATGACAACATGCGTGCAACAGAAATAGGCGGCGTGTTCTGAGAAAGTAAAATCGGCGGCATAAACTTCTGAAAATGTAACTAAATTATTTTATCATTTACAATTTTTATAAATAATATAATTGGTGAGAGTAAGACAGTGAAAGATGGTATGACAGACCACTTCTCCACAGAGAGCTGCCGGGGAGTGTTTATGCCATCAGGTATGTGGTTCATGTTTATAAAAATTATAAATGAATCAATAATTCAGTTACCCTAAAAAACTTACGCCGCCGATTATACTTTCTTAAAATGCCAATAAACTATTAACTATTCACTATTCTATTTCAATTTATTTTATTCTGCGGTCGTGAATAATTTGATTAAATATCTCGAATTTTCATTCTGACTTCATCGATAGCTAATTCGATTAAATATCTCGAATTATTAATTCAATTATGAAATACTCCATATTACTAATATTTTGATTATAAAAAATCCCGATTATTCCCATCACTAGTTTTCTCTAGCGACACTGCTCTACATGATATGTACATACGAAGACACTCGATCTAAGGAGCATGTATAGACATCAAAGAGTCCACGTCTGTATATAGCATGCGTTTGAAAATAATTATAAGATAGATATTAGTACATTAAGATTAATTAGAAACATAGCAAATAATACTATGTGAATTTAGTTGACGAAATGAGCAGTATTTTAGTATTTGTGGAATTACCTAAATTTATATTCGTTTCTTTATTTACTAACTTGACTAAAATCGCATAATATAAATGAACGATTTCTGTAACATTCATAGTCTTTTCTTTTCTAGGTTAGTGCCAAAATTACTTGAAAAAATGAGCAGTATTTTAAGGTAATATACTATTATTAATTTCTGTACTACCAATCGTAATCATTCACAAAATATTGAAAAATCTTGACCTGTTTTGTTAGAAAATTTTCAAGCATTATTCTGTAAACTTTCAGTTGTCCGATCTATTATTAGTAGAGTTGGCAAGTCATGCGGCTATTCAGTGGTGTAACAGCAGGTAGATAGATATCTGGTTAGGCAATGACCGGCTGGCGGACAAATCGAAGCAAACCGCGAGACTAGTCCATTATTACATGGCGTAGTGTTTATACGCTAATTTATTCCTCTCAGTTGTATTTTATGTTGTATTGTTGATAATTTTATTCATTGTATTTTATTGTTGATATTAATTTAATAATAAAATATGTCAGACGTGCGCAAGGGTAAAAAAACGGCCATACGCTAACAAAGTGAATAAATGTATCAGTGACTTCCCGGATTTATTTTATAATGGTGCTACAATAATTTGTAAGGCGTGCGAGACAGACCTGATGTGCTGAGATAAATATGATTGTAGACGTCACGTAAATACAGTGCAGCATAAAACTAAAAAAAAAAAAATTGCGTGCCTTTGAAAACATAATTTATGTTTGATTTACTGTTAATGCAGATTGTCTGTGATGTTCCGCTACACGTACTCGGTAAACAACCATTTCGGGAGTTTTGGAATAAATACAATCCCCAGGTGACATTACCGAGTCACGAAACGTTGCGTAACTATGTACCAACTGTACGCGGAGACATTGTAAATAAGATCAAATGTATATAAAAAAATACATGGCTGTGATTATGTGTTGCCCAGACGACAGATCGTAAAATTGTAAATGTAATAGTACGTGTACTGGATCCTCATAAACCGATATTTCCACTATTACTAGCTAGCAAAAGATTAACTAAGTGTTCTGGCAAAACAATTACGCGGGTGGTGCTGGAGACGTTAGAAAAATTTGATGTCAACAAATCAAGTGTTGATGTTTGTGACCGATCGATGTGCGACAATGCGTTTGGTAGGCCGTTTTCTTTAAGAATGCGGTTGTAGGTTGGTACATGTTACGTGTAAAGTGCATGTTTTCCAGAGGTAGATGCATTAATAGCAAGTACATAAAATGTGTTCCTTAAATCTCCTAATCGTCTTCACGCATTTCACAGCAAGTGTCCCGGTAGTCCTGAACCACCAGAGCCGATTCTTACACGTTGGGGAACATGGTTGAAAGCAGCTTTTTATTATGCTGAATATTTACAACTAAAAACTGTGATACTACAATTCAGTCCTGACGAGGCTGCAGCTATTAAGAAGAGCCAGACAAAATTCGAAGATATTTCCGTTGAAACAGCTTTAAAATCTATTCATAAGAACTATCAAAGCCTACATGACGCCATGCAAAACTTACAAAACAGTGCGTTGTTGTTAGCGAAGTCACTGCAAATGGTGGACAAAGTAAAACGACTGCTACACTCTATAGATGACGCAAAAAATGAGCCCGTTAAAGAAAAGTTCGCACGTGTGTTAAAGCAAGATATCGGTTTTATTAGATTAAGATAAATTTGTGGTGGTACTGATGGTACAAGCCTAGATTCGTTAAGTGCGTTCAAAGACTATTTTAAGTATGCCTGTATTACATTAATAGATGTCGAACGGTCGTTCTCCAAAATATAATCATATTTTTGCACCACAGTGCACATCACTCCTGGAGACAACCATAGAAACATACCTGAGACTACAAAGTTTCTACAGATCTTCTTTAGATTGTGGTAACAAAACTATGTCATTTAGCTAGGTAAGAGGGCAAGTTGTGCATACATTGTTATAAATTGTAACAGTTTATTGCTTTTGTTATTAATTAATTTATTTTATTACGCTTATTATGATGTGTACGCCTATGTCCCGCCGCACATTTCTGCTAATTGTACTTATTAGTTACTACATAATATGTATACAGGTAGTGTTACAGGTCACTCACATGGTTCAGGGCGTCTAAAACGTTTAAATTATTCGCATGAAATTTAATAAGGACTGAGATACAGCCCTAAGAATCGTAATTGACCATAAAACATAAAAAAAAGAAAATTAAAATTTTGAAAAACGAAATGATAATCTGTTTGAAAATGTATTATTCAAGTATTCCTAAATTACAACCCTTTTTCTTTAAAAGCTTATTTACTACTAGTCTAATCAATAACGTGCAAATGCGACGATGAAAGGTTACCGTCTGCCAGTCGGCAATCAAAGAGACCATATGAGTATAAATAAATACTTTTTCTCTTGAAATATTGATATGGCGGCCGAATACGGAAGGGAAATTTTTTTTGCAATCGAATGGTTACCGATATTTGTCATCATAGGTAGTTAATACATATATGTACTCATAGGTAGTTAATATATGTACTCCACATACCCCAGTTACGCTGACAGACAAAACCTCCGGTCGGCGCGCGGTAACTGGAAATTGCAAAATAAATTGTTAGTTACCGGACCAAACCTAGCGCAAAATGTTTGTTTTGGTATGTACAGTGCTGTACTATAGTAGCAAACATTTCTATAAATTTGAAATGTTGATAAAAAATAGTTAGAATTAAAAAAAACGTCAGCCCAGCCAGCTTATGGTTCACAAGGCACTAAAAAAACCCTAACTTTGGTTGGCAGACATTTTGCCAAATTTAACCTCATTTAACCTCAAACCACCCCTTAAAGGGTTAAAAGAAATTTTTCAGTTTTTCGTATCTGTACTTTTTTCTTATAAATATTAAAAAACGTCCATTGGATATGTTATTACGAAAAATTTGAGCTTTTTTATATTCGCAGGGTTCTATAACACATCGTTCTGTTGATAGAGTTGAATTAACAATAATTTTTTTTTTGTGATCCCATTCACTTTCCATTTTATTTTATTTTAAGCACAGGTCGCTGTTCGAAACGTATACACTACTTCAACTTTAAACATTCGCGTCAACGCTGTAACTGAATATTCCTTTTGTATTCGCGACAAATACCTACAACTGATGGATCGCCACCGCGCATGCAACGAAACATGACCTGCAACATGCAACTCGTGTCCACACAGGTTGCATTATACGTTGCATTGCACGTTGCAGCTGTAGTCTGTACCCGGCTTAACATCTAATATATCACCTACACAACCCTCGCCTAAGATTACATAGCTTCTGCGTATACGCTGAAATATACACCGCTAGAAGATGGGATGAAGTCGCTGAGTTTCTGTCACAAATACACCAGTTATTTTGGGAGCCAGCGACGTGGCCTAATTTCTTTATGTCATCTTATTATTTTATTTCTTTAACGATGAAGCCCCACGTTGAGCGCCATGTCACAAATACAAGGGTTTAATTTGTGTTTGTTGGATGCCTGTGGGTTTATTCCTCCCTAACTGGTTTATTATTTTAAGTTGGGCGCCACGTGACTTACTGCCACGAAAAATTATTTTAGTTTTATTGCCTTAGTATTTGATCGTAGGTATGGAATTTTCTCAAGATCGATTTTTGTTATACGGAGGTAAGGCAGCCTATTCTTATCCTCGTTGAATATTTCGGTGTGCCTTTGGCCACTCTAGCAGAGCTGAGCAAAGCTTCAGCAACTCCTCTTCGGTAGTCCGGGCTTGAGAGACCTGTTTCTACCTCGGATTTTGTAGCTGAAGGGTTTAATCAAGCGGCGTATGCTTTTTATTTAATTAATTAGGGCAAGAAAAAACTTGCACAGGTGGTCCCTGGCAATTTGGCTTTTTTTCTAGCCTGAAAATGACTTATGAAATATTGAAAATATTTTTTTCAGTCAGTTTTTATGCAAAAATAAAATTGCAAACATGGCTTTTTGCTTCCCTGTAAGTGCTTTTTGAATTATGAAATTTATTTTTTTCAGTCGCTGAAGCCCAAAAAAAATTTAAACAGAGGGTTCCTTACAAAATTGATTTTACCGATGAGATCAGGTGATTAGTGAAAGTGTGAAATTTTTTGACTAAGTAGTTGATACCAAAAGTAAAATTGGACAGGGGGTCCTTTAGAAAAACGTAAAATTCCCAATCACAAAACACTTCTTAAAAATGTCTGAAAAAATTGTTGAAATTCAACAGACCGGACAGCAAGTTGACCCACAACTCGGATACTCCTAGCATGCCAAAAAGTTCGCGCAAGACTTCACAACTTTTCTTAATAATGATTTCGGATTCGAAAAAAAAAAATTAGTTTGAGCAGTGGTATCTTTTTGATTTGATTTTATTAAAATTAAAATAAATTTGAAAAATTATCTTCAAACGACTAAGTCGGAAGTTAAAAAAAAAATTAAAATGAATTTTGTTTATGTCCTGGTGGACTAACAAACTGTTTTGTTGAAAAATATTTTTTTTGTAAAAATTTTGGCTGTCGATTCTTAAAACTTAAAAAATTTCAATAAATTCTGAAACTTGTATGGTAGTCAAGTAAACACCCAGGAAACTTAGAACTAACCAAATTTTGTTAAAGCAATGAAATTTAAGTCGAGTTGAGCTTCTATTTTGAAACAAATTAAAAAATTTTAATTTAAAATGCGGTTCGAGAACTTTTCTCAAAAACCTAGCCTCGCAAATAATAATTTTTAAAAATAATTCTAAGTCTCGGAGGATCTCGGATGAATATGTTCTTTGTTAATAACGTTTGATCTTTAATTTTTTTCTTAGTAGACAGCCTACGTCCGTAGAGGCCTGCTTTGGGATTTCTAAATTTAATAAATAAAAAACAACGTAGAGTTTTATAATAAAATCTGACGACGGAAGACTCTTCAAGCCAAAATCCACGAATAATAAAAGCTGTCAAAGAAGTGCTTCTGGTTGTCAGCGGTGAATGTTGTAGAAATATTTTATATGTGGTGGACGCCGTCTTTGTATCTTGAATACCAAAAAATAACCCAGCCTCTCACGTGGAGAAATTTCTTAGTACTTATCTTAAGACTTCTGGGGCCCGCTGAGATCTAATAATCTATGAAGCTGCCAACAAAACACTACTTTAAGGGCTTCAAACCAGTTGGTAGTAATTAATAGGGTTCACATCCGGTTTTAGATTTATTAATTATCGTTACGGAAGGGAGATCAAGTCTATTTTAATGCAAAAATTACAAATTTATACTTTTAAAATGAATTTAATTTTACAACGTTCTCGCTCGAGTGCTGGTGGTAGAAAGTGTCTCTACTTATCTGAAATTTTGTATTTATAAGGGTTGTGTCGTTATCTATTGTGATGTTAACATGATGCCATTTTTGTTGATTTGTCCTTGCAAAATCCTTTTCGAGGCACGTGCGACTGGCATCGTTTAAAATTTATTTGATACAAATGCTGAAATTTGGCTTTTACTATTTTAAAATTTTGTAGGGCCTCTCGGGGTGCAATTTTACTGTTTAGGCTTTTAAAAATTGGAGAATTGAGATAAAAAATTGTGGTTTGAAGTTTTGATTATGGTTTTTTCTTTATCTAATTCGCTGAAAAAAAAGTAAAGTGACATTCTGTACTTTGAGCTCTTGTGGTTTCTGTCTCGGGCATTTTTCAAATGTTTCTTATGGCTGGGGGTTTTTTTTTGTGATCTGGGTGATTTTTTTGTGATCTGGGTGATTTTTTCATCATATTATTTTTTCGAATTTTATAACTTTTTTGTAGAATTTTGGTACTACAACATTTCACTTGAGTTATTATCAAATTAATTTTGCCAGTCGAAAGGCGATTATTGTTAAAGCAGATCTACGCTCACCCCTGATAATACTTGTTTTTCACTAATAAGTTAGAGCGGACCAAAATTTTAATGATTATCACTTCAACAGTTGCTTCTGAAGAAATACTAGAAGTCAAAATCATTGCTTCCGTCGTTTCGTTATCTTTTGCCGGGGCAGATTCTTTTTTTATTACTTCTGGGAGTAACACACTATGTTTTTGAAATTTTGTATGGTACAGTTAATAGTCATGGGGAAGGAGAGGGCATATTTTGAACTATTGTATTATATATATCTTTAATTTCGCGAACTGAACCGCTACCGTAATACCACTTATTTATATGTATTTTTTCGATAACATAATAAATAGCCATTTTTATACATTAAGAATGTATTCTTGTTAAAAATAAACTTCTGTACACTTCTGTTGCTGAAAGTGAAATAATATTGTTATACAGGGTGGGGCAATAGTGCGCCAGACTTCGATATCTCGAGTTCTATGGTAGCCAAAAACTTGATTTAAAAACATAAGTAAATTAAACAAAAAAAGTTTATAAACGGAAATTGTTTTCGAATATACAGGGTGAGCCAAGACGGTTCTACAGTATCAAGTAAAAATTTTTTAAATGAAATACCATGTATATCAGAACATCAGAACATCTTTGTGGCCTCCTTTCATTTGCGTATTATTATTGACTTTCTCCCAACCACTTTAATGTAATGATTTTTTTTGTTGAAATTATACCATTTACACGTGTATATTAAAAATATCACCACAATCACAACTATCGATTTTAAGAAAAAATATGTTAGGACCAGTTATGAGATATCTGTGTGATGATATTCAGCCATTTTCACTTCCTTAAAGTATACAGGGTGGCCAAAACAACTTTTTGAACTAAATTTTCTCAATTTCTTCAAATGGAATACCCTGTATATTTTTGGACGATGCGATATAGAATTGAAAATCGAACATTTTTTGTATGTATATCCCTATGGCTATTTGTAACCATTTTCGATTTATTGAACAATAACTGCAAAATTCAGTAATAAAAATTAAAAATGGGTATTTTTCAAATAATTCATGAGAAGGTATTATAATAAGCGTGTTACATGATGCTCATAAAATCATCACACCAGCAACAATCCAAAATTTGAAGGAAAGGATAATAAATGCTTTTAGAAGTATCACTCCGGCAATTTTATGAACAGTAGAACCTCATTCCAAAGACGCATATAAATATGTGTCAATCAAGATGGGCAACATGTGAAGCACTTTTCATAATATCTTCTATTGAATTACAAAAAAAAAAATATTTTTAGTTTTTATTGCTGAGTTTTCCAGTTATTATTCAATAAATCGAAAATGGTTACAAATAGCCATAGAGATGTACGTACAAAAAATATTCGTCTTTCAATTTTTCATCATATCATCCAAAAATATACAGGGTGTTCTATTTGAAAAAATTTAGAAAATTCAGTTCAAATAGTTGTAAATTTAAAAATTATGTTTGGCCAAACTGTATCTTTTTAGGAAGTGAAAATAGCTGAGTGTCATCACACAGATGTCACATAACTGGTACTGACATTTTTTCTTAAAATCGGTAATTGTGACTGTAGTGAAAAAAATATTACATCCAAGTGGTTGGAAGTGAGTCAATAATAATACAGGAGTGGAAAGAGGCCACAAAGAGGTTTCAAAAAAGTGTTCTGATCTACATGGCATTCCGTTTAAAAAAAATGATAGTTGACCCTGTAGAATCGTTTTGGCTCACCCTGTATATTCGAAAATAATTTCCGATTATAGACTTTTTTGTCTAGTTTATTTATGTATTTAAGTCAAGTTTCTAGCTATCATAGAACCCGATATATCGAAGTCGGACTCACTATTGCCCCACCCTGTATATTTTAAATTCTGGTAAGATAAGGCCATAAGAAGAAGAATAGGTAAACAATATATTCTTAATAGAGGTGTTTCAAAGTCTAGTATTTCACCGAAATAAATTAGATGAGTTTACAGTCAAAATGACTTGCAAGGAGTTTAAAATTAAATTAATGGATCTTGACGTGCACGTCACATTGTATAAGTTGCCGAAATAATTAAAACACATAGTAACGCGTGGTCAAATGGTATCACTGCCAATGTCGTTTCATACAGAAAAGGTATAGCACTGTTTAGATTCATACAGCAAAAGATAAACAAAGGCAACGAATTATTTTATCGTAATTTCTGATTGTGATGACCTCCATTCCAAGATCCGTTGATTCTACTTACTATATTTCTCTTCCAGATGATCATAAAACTGTAGATAACTTTTTAACGTAATAATTGTCGAAGCTATTAGAAGCATTTTGTAGTTAAAACACATCTCATAATATATGAACAATCGTTTGTTTATTTTCTCTAACACATTTCTTGTCAAGTGGTCCTGAGGAAAGATTCATATCCCTGTCATTCTCATCATCAAAACAAATAGATCTATTAGAATATTAACTTCTTAAAGTATGTAGCATTTACATCCAAACCATCCCCATGGCGCATAGGCAATTTCAAGGGCTTCTTCCAATGTAAACTTTGCTTGAATTAATGTTACGTAATTGAACAATAAAGAAACTTTATAGGTCACGTAATGTCTTGTGTTGCCACATGGCGACTTGTAAACTGAAATGTGGTTCACATTCCTTGAATTGGCATTTTATTTACAATGGATATGTACATCTGTTTTATCCATGTATTTTTTTAATAAAGTTCAGTATCAATATTCTCCTAAAAACCAATGTCATTATAGTCAAAGATAATGTCAATTTTTAGAATCTTTGAAACAATAATTTCAGGTAAATCATAAAATGTAGCAACATGAATATATACAGTAATTTGTTTTACCTCTAATTACTGAAAATTATATAATATTAATTTCCAGACCACAATTTAAATACTAAGTACAAATTTTTTTGGGTTATTAGGTCCAATGTAATTAAAACACTATTGTATTAACTTGCCGACGTTTCGGTATAATTTATTACCATCCTCAGGGCACTGTAAGATATAAATAAATTGATTGTAGTTATTCTATAACTATATGGGTGATAAATTCTAATCCAAACTAATAATGAAGAAATAATATTGAACAGTTAATTAATTATTCTATAACAGATTGTAGAAAACATGTACTTATTTTAGGCACTTCAATTATTATTTAGAATTAGTTATATGTTAGTGATATATAATAATTATGTGAGTATTTGTTTATAATTTTTATATATCACTAACATATAACTAATTCTAAATAATAATTGAAGTGCCTAAAATAAGTACATGTTTTCTACAATCTGTTATAGAATAATTAATTAACTGTTCAATATTATTTCTTCACTATTAGTTTGGATTAGAATTTATCACCCATATAGTTATAGAATAACTACAATCAATTTATTTATATCTTACAGTGCCCTGAGGATGGTAATAAATTATACCGAAACGTCGGCAAGTTAATACAATAGTGTTTTAATTACATTGGACCTAATAACCCAAAAAAAATTTGTACTGAAAATTATGTTTCAAAATATCCCTTTAAAAAATTACACATATAATAACTTTATTTATTTAACATAAACTAATATGATCACTTAACCTAAGAATCTAAAATAACTGGTATAATTTAGTTGCGTTCACATACTCAAAGAGATAATTACAAAGATGTAATCATTTAGATTAGAATAATAAATAGTATTAATAACTTAAGTGTGAATTAATTCAATTCAATTAATTACATTTTAATTAATAAAAAGTAAAATTTATAATAGCCCGACGTTAAGTAAGTGATTAAAAAAAAAAACAAAATACAAATATCAGATTTGTCTGTAATTTAATCTACCAAATCTTGATATTATTTAAAATAAGACCATAGTTTTCGTTTTTGTTTATTATTGATGGAAAAAGTTTGAGTGCGATTTACTGTTTTATGTTGGATACCTGTTGAAAACCTAGCATTAAGCACTGGTTTATCAATATTTTATTAAGTCATTAGGAAATAAATCAAATTATGTTTCTGTAACCCAAAACAAAAGTGTATTATGTCACAAAAATTTGAATTGAAACATTGAGAACAAACACTGGTATTTCATTCGACCAACTTTTAAATATTCGAAAAGTACTCTATAAATTCGGTAAAATTGTTACAAAAGTTTTTTTGAAAATCACTCGGATACGTCATCAAGAGATTCTATTTAAATGCTACCTTTTGACCCCAATTTTCATTTTCTTACACCTGTATGGAAGTAGAGTATCGTAATCGTAATTTTTTTCGACTTCGAGATTCTAATTGATTTATACGTTTTGAACCCTTCTGAATTCATTCTGACTATTTTCCGAATGATGTCTGTCGGTGCGTGTGTGTGTGTATGTGTGTATCTGCAACAACTCAAAAAATACTAATGGGAGACTTTCCAAATTTGGCAGTTAAGATTGTCAACATTTTAGGGACACATTAAATTTGGTGATTGTGGTACCACCAGAAGAGACACAATGAATGAAAGAAGAAAAAAGGTACAATTTCGGAAAAAAAATAAAAATTTTTATTGCATTTCTGGATGAATCTCGACGATTTATAATGAATAAACATAACTTTATGGAAAAAATCTGTTTGCATGTATGTAGTATCGCGATAGCAGCCAAAGTTTTTGAGATAAAGCTTTCAAATTTGGTACACATGTTCTAAAGTCCAAAGACAATAATAAATTCCATGATGAGCAAAATTGGCCAGCCGAAAGTGTCGCAAGTATCATTGTGATGTTGAATATATCATTATATAGCCACTCTTTAGCAACTTATTCCTGTGGTAAGTTCTCTCCTTTATACTATTCTTCTTATCTTCTAGTCTATATACATATATTATATTCCGGATAAGTTAATAAACAATTTCCTAAATGTTTTCTGAAACCCCCTGCCCTAGAAAAATGTGATTGCACCAAAGGATACCTGTTTACGTGATCACATACGAATTGCTTGACAGATTCTAGATTTTTTTTATGATTGGCATGTGTTCCTGTAGCGACAAATGTCGGAAACACAAATTGTTGGGGAAAAACACATTTTTTTAGAACATTGTCAATTTCAAGAGAATTTTCTTGTGAATGTTTCCATCTGCTTGCACGTTTTCCAATGATTGATTTTTCTCGTTGGATAATGGGTAACGTGTGAACTCGTGTTTGTGATTATTGGATTTAGAAGGACTCCAAAACTGCTTGAATATAATCTTTCTTTGTTGGGAAGACATCTTATGGGAGCATATTAGCCAACATGTATCGTTACATGGTTCTTTTAACGTTTAAGCTGGTATAAATAATTTTGTTTTAGAATAGTGTTTTTTTTCTCCAAAATCACCACACGTTTCTTAATTTTTTTTTCATCTGTTTGAGGTGCTCTTTCTTTTTTCCTTTTTGTTTCCTATTCTGTAGGTCCATGATCTTAATTTTCATCAGATTGATCGCTTCATGCTTGACGCCTTCGCTCTCAGTTCCACCACTTTCTACATTATAATCTGGATCACTGTTTACCATCAGAATTAGTAGCATCCAAATATGTCACCACCTGTGCGTTTAACTGAAACTTCTTCACTCTGATCTTTGTTATCTAGTATATCGTTTGTCACATTGTCTTTATATTCCACATCTTGGGTAATTAGATTCAAAACTTTCTGGTTTCTCCTTGTACTCTAAAACCTGTATCGAATAGTTCCATCTTTTTACGTTATAATCTAGATCTTGAACACTGTTCATCATTAGAATTAATAGTATCTTATATGTCACCATCTGTTTGTTTAACTTAACCCTCTTCACTCTGATCCTTGTTGTCTAGTACAGCATTTATCACATTGTAAAGCCTATCACCCACGATGTTCCTTATCTTGGGTGATTACGAAACTGTTTAGTTTCTTTATGTGCTCTAAAACTTATATCGAATGGTTTTCTTCTTTTGGGATAAAGTAACACAACTGCAATTCTGCCATTTGGTTCCATCGGAACAACAGAGCATGTTATTTATATTATGGATTTAATACAGTTTAATTCGTGATCTTTTTCATAGATGGCACCTAATAGCTGTGCTAAATCACTTAGTAATGTTTTCATCAGAATAACATGCGAGTTAATATTATCTAAAAACTATCTTTGGAATTATCAATGATAAGATTTAATACAGTTTTGCAGAGATATGGAAAGAATTATGCAGATACATGGAAAAAACCAAATGTCAGATAATTTGGACTTTTATCCCCGGGTATGGTTATTTATTACGATACCGTGCAAATTAAATGTATAAAATACTAATCATCACATACATTTTAGTTGCAAATAATGTTGTAGCGTTTATTTCTTTGAAAGTTATCTTCTAGTTAGAGTTATAAAGCATTGATCAAGGAGTTCTTGTTCTCTTCTTTAAAGAGAAAGAACTATGAACACCTAATATAGTAACAGATAATTACACTGACCGACGCAATTTTTGTAAAATATTCACACTACTGTTTTTATATTGTTATTAACTGAAAAAATATCCAACAAGTCCTAATACGTACAATTTTTGTGTGAACACAATAGACCCTATTATATTGCCAGGTAATAAATTTTATGATGGGTCGGCAATTTTAGAAGTAATAGCCATTTTAGTAGGGCGTCAAGGACGCTTTACAAAATATTGCTGAAAAGAACTTGGCCGGAAAGGAAAGAATTTGAACCAGGAACTAGTGATGTTAAATATGTGTCCCTTGTAGACACTAAAAATGTTCTTTTGCCACCTCTTCATATTAAACTTGGATTAATGAAAAATTTTTTAAAGGCTATGAATAAATAGGGTGAGGATTTAAATACTTAAGAGAACTTTTTCCTCAATTATGTGACGCCAAACTTGTAGAAGGCATTTTTATTGGTCCTCAAATTAGAAAATTGCTTGACGATGCACATTTTAAAGGAACACTCAACAGACAAGAACTCAGAGCTTGGAACTGATTTGTAAGTATAGTCAGGGACTTTTTAGAGAACAAGAAGGATGAGAACTACAAGCAACTAGTAAGCGACCTTTTCGACTCGTACCAAACACTCGGTTGACGTTCACTTTCTGCATTCTCATTTAAATTTTTTTGTTCAAAATTTGTGTGTGGTAAGCGACGAGCAAGGAGAATGATCAGTAAAATGGATATTCGTTATCAAGGACGATGGGATCCAGTCATAATGGGTGATTACTTGTTTCTTAAAGCAAGATGATTTGACCCCGCATAAAAAAATGAACTGAGCATATGTTTTTCAAAAATTATTCTCTGTAGATATATCTATGTAAGCCTAATATATGTCATATACATCATTGATATATAGCAATAAATATTAGTAAAATTAACAATAATATTATTCCTGCCCATAAAGTTTTATTAATGTAACACGAAAACATTTTGCTTGTCATTTATGTAATCAGAAAGCTTTATTCCAGTGGGACATGCTATTCAGGTACATGTTACAAAGAAATATATTTTTTTGTCCGCCAGTGTTAGTAAACAGGTTAGTAGCTTCTTTCTACCTATAACTTTAATTATTTATTTTCTTAAGAAACTAACCGATATTGTTTTTATGTAGACTCCTTTCGAATATTCCCAAGAGATGTGTAGGAGTAAAGGAATAACATACAGACATTTTTGACAGCAATAATAATGCATACATAATGCAACATTTTGCTGTATCCAAGCGACGCACGGCTTGCTGGCCTAGCTAATAGCTATCCCGCTGAGAAATACTCATTGGCACCAGGCCTAGTCCTTGTTTAATGGGCAGTGTTAGAGTAACTATGTTATGTATTTACTGATATGATTGGTTTACAAGGCTTATACTTTTACACACCTGTCATTAAGTATGACATGTAACAATTTATTAAAGCCAAACTTAGAAAGGTATTAGAGTAATCGTAATAATAATATCCATATTTAAATCGTCGTTAGATTTAACCGGCTCGGGTACAGCGCGTGTTGCGGCATGTGTAACTAAAAAACTAACTGTCGTAGCTGTGGGTTCAAATTTCGCCTCCGGCACTGGCAACTCCTGTGGGAATAGTTATATGTCCACGTTTTTCTAAGTGTAACTCCCTTCGAGACAGCTTAGGCTTTGGAATCAGGGGTTGTCTAATTTTTGTGTTGTTTATTATTATTTAGGTAAGAAGTGTTTAAAAGCAACTAATTATTATTAGTCGCAATAGCCTGCACATGGATGTTTCTGGCTCGGAAAACTATTTTTTGAAAGTGAATATAACAAATATGGGAATAAAAGAAAAAATATAATAAATAACAAATACAATCTGTCCAAGTGTTAATCACGACGTTTCTCATAAGCCTTATTTATAGCTGTGAAAAAAAAATCTTGAGTTTTCGGACTGTTTTATTAAAAAAAAATATTGCAGATGTTTGGATAAAAAAGTTATCACCTTCAGAGTTGCAATCAAGAACATTGTTTAAAAATTATTAAGACTAAATGATTCGAAAATCTGAAAGAGCGTCCTTCTGTACATAAAAAATTGACTCTTGTTTAATTTCGATATCTCTATCCATTTTTGAAATATTTGCCATTAAAAATTTCAATGCATTTCGTTTTTATGCAATTTTTAATCCTTAAAATACAAAGTTGGCTTATTCACCTGACTGCTGTCATTATTTTTGATAATATTTCTGTTAATTATTTATGATTTATCCGGCACACTTTGTATTTTAAAGATGAAAGAGTTTTTATGCAATTTTTATTGCATAAAAACTCTCTTTCATTTTGGTCAGAGTTCTATAAGCAAAAAATATGCCCCGATGTATTAAAGCAGTAGAGTATAACTTGCGCCCTCTATGAGAAACGTTAACATTAGTTCAAGAAAACGTAAAACTCCAAATTTTGAAGTTGATGCTATGAAAATTCTCAAATTTATTGAGAAATTTCAAAATAACATTTTAACTTTGAACACCCTGTATTTCTTAAACTAGTAACATTTGTATAAGGCACGTTGGGCTCAATCGTCATATTTTGGTCTCTAGTATCTCCAGTTTCGAGATTTCCCATTGAATTGTATATATCACCATTGTATAAATAACATACTACTCATAAATATAGATATATACTTACACAATTATTTTCGAAAAACTTTGAACGAAAATTAATAAAAGGTACTTTTGTAGTACGTGGCTAAGATGCATGGTTTTCGACAAATTTGACAAAATGTGTTTTTGAAGAACTCGATTTCCTGAGTTCAAAAATAAGTTGCACTTATCGGAAAAATAAAAAAGCGTATGCACATAATCCTAAAGTTTTCAAGAAGCCGTTTATTTTCCCAACTTAAAATACCTAATTGGTCTACGTTTAGGGGAAAATTCCTCGTTTTGGGTTTTATCAACTTGAGAAATAATGACTCTCAATAATGCCATCCTAAAACCTTTATTCCAATAAAGATCAATAAGGAACATTCTATCACACAATTTTTTCCAATAAAAAACCCCCCTAGACTCTTACCTCTACATCCCCATAAAATATATGGAATAAATTGTATGCCAAATTTATATAACTTCTAATCTATGCATATTACGAACAGAGACAATCTCAAGAAACCAGTCTTATTTTTCACCATTTTGACACAGGGCATGTGTTATCTTTCGCATAAACAACAATTCGAGCATCTGATACAAACTATCAAAAGAGACTTTTTCTTGAAATGGTCCATATGACAAATGGTCAATACAAACTAGATACGAAAATTTTTTTTGCAAATTACAATTTAATTAAAGAATATTAATAAAATCGAAATTTGATTATGTAATTTTTGTTAGGTAAACTAATTTGTAGTTTTTAATTTTAAGATAACATCCATCCATAACATAATTCGAGAAAGTAGTTAAAAATTCGAGAAAATAGTTAAAAGTGCACGGTGAAACATCATATTAATAAATATTTTAATCTGCCGAGCACGTTTCAGTGTTTGATTGAATGTCGATTGTTTAGTATATGTTTATATTTATGAGTAATATGTTTTTACTTTCTTATACCTAATAAGGAAGTTATAGTAATCGTTATTTTTTTTCGATTTCGGTATTTTGTTTGATATATACGTTTTAAACCGTCCTGAATACATTCTGACTATTTTCCGAATTATGTCTGTTGGTGCGTGTGTGTGGATATGCGTGTGTGGATATGTGTGTGTGTGTATATGTGTGTGTGTGTATGTGTGTATCCGCAATAACTCAAAAACTACTAATGGAAGACTTCCCAAATTTGGCAGTTAAGATTTTCAACAACATTTTAGGTGGCACATTAAATTTCGTGAATGTGGTACCACCAGAAGAGACATAATGAATAAAAGAAGAAAAAAGATACAATTTTGGAAAAAAAAAATTTATTGCATTTCTGGACGAATCTCGACGAATTATAATGAAAAACATTATGGAAAAAAAATCTGTCGGCATGTCTGTAGCATCGCGATAGCAGCCACAGTTTTTGAGATAAAGCTTTAAAATTTGGTACACATGTTCTAAAGGCCAAAGACGATAATAAATTCGGTGATAAGCAAAATTGGCCAGCTGAAAGGAGATCCACGGGATCCAAACTTTTTTGTATTTGCCTTTACAAAAAAATACATTCTTGATGGAAGATTATAAATCATGTCTACAATATCAAGCCAATAAAATATATTTTCAAAGTACTTAAACAAAGCTGATGTAAACTGAAATATTTTACATATTTGGCCTCATGGGGTTAGTATAAATTTAACAGTTTGACATTTGAAAGGTCTAATTTAGTTACAAAAATGTCAAAGTCAGTAAGAAGAAAGTATTAAAATATATAACATGAATTATTATTGACAGTATCGAATGACGCTGATAATTAATTAATTAAAAATTTTAATGAAACATTTCAAGGTACGCTATTAAAATTTAATTGAGGTAAGTGAAGAATTAAATAGAATGATTTTCTGCATCAAAGAGGGGACCCTATTTTATTTTTGGCGACCATATTGATATTTCCTATTATTAAATGTATCTTTTAAAGTAAAAGAAATAGGGGAACCTTTAAGAAAAAGTGCTGAAAATTATTAATTCTATAATTTTAATTCATATCATGTTTCTGTAACTCTTACAGTTTTTAAGATATATTAGAAACACTGCGGTCGTCTTTAAATTCATTATTAGCTTTATCTCCGAAACTAAAAGATAAAGTGGAAAATTTCTTAAACAAAAAGTGTTCAAGATATCACGATTCTTCAATTTTAGTATTTTTCAGCTGATGTAATTGAAACATACGAGTATGATATACATGTACAAAAAGAAATCTGGATATCCCTCAAACAAAGAAAGTATTAGTTGTTGTAGGAGTTTACATTTTAACGGGCCTGGACACAGCTGAAGGCATTTTTAGATGCAGAAAAGTGAAGTCTATGAAATGTATTCTTAGGAAAAACAATGAAACTCTCATGTCAGCCATGCTTAAGCTGGGGGGATAACGTAGAACAAGGTTTGGATGGTGAACTCTATGAGAGCTGAAAATTCGACCATTAGGATACTACATGATAATTCGGTGAGCAATGGAATGTGTGAAGCTTGTGCTCCAAAGTGGCGATGATTCTTGAAAACTGCTAACAGATGAGGACTCGTCACATCAGCACTGTCTTCAAGTCTACTTGAAAGCTTTTGAATACAAAAATGAACTAACTGGTAAAAGATTGCAGCCAGCCATGGATGAAAAATTGAACGAAACATGGAAATATATGTAATGCACTTGAGAGAAGAACTACCAAATATTTCAGTGGACATTCAGGGAGAAGAAAATGATCATAATGGTGCAAATATTTCCGCTGCTGAGGAGAGTAAAGAGGGGGAAAACAAAGAGGATGATGATGCTCTTAGTGGATCATGAACTAGAAATTTTAAGTTGCAGATTAATTGCGCTTAGATTATTCAATTTCGTTTTGTCTTCTTTGTTAACTATTGTTGTAACAATTAATATTGCATTGGATAATTATAATTATCCAATGCAATAATTATTGTTCCAATAAATTGAGCGATTTTTAAAAGGAACGTTTCATAAAAGATCAAACTATATCTTACAATAAAAATGTTTAAATAGTAAATTAAATTTTTTTTATGATTATTTCTAAATATTTCGAAAACGGTAAGAGATAGCAAAAATAAGGTAGGTCATGATTTTGAGCACTTTTGGTTTAAGAAATTTTTCTCTATTTTATGTAGTTTCCAAGATAATGCTAATAACAGTATTTAAAGATGACCATTGTTTTTCCAAAATATATCGAAAACGGTAAGAATTACGTGAAACATGGTAAGAACTAAAAATGTGTATGTGCATATAAAAAAGGACTTCCTGTCGGCCAACTGTTTTGAGATAATCGCAAAAAATGACGGAAGGGTGTACAAATATTGAATTTAATATATTTTTTTATTCCTACGCATTCCTTACATCTTCAACTACTTACTGTATAAATTTTATAACGTTCCAATGGTAGTAACATGAGAAAAATGACGTTCATTTATTAACATGAAAAGGGACCACTGTTAAATAAAGTTCACTTTTTTAAAGACTGGTGCTATTGCATTTATTTTTACGATATCTGCTACACTTTTCGCATTTCTAAACAAAATGGTTCAGTAAACATGAAAATATTATTACTAGCGTAACATCCCACTGGAACTGTAATTGTTAACTTTTATACCTAATAAAATTTTCAACCAACTCCTGTGTAAAATTGCTTATTTCTCTATTCTAATATTTTCTGCTAATTTTAGGAACTAATTTCTTTCGGAGATATTATTTTTTGTATTATTTAAGTTAAATACACATTGTAGAATACATAAGTATCTTTATCTCGATACCCGACAAGTGATCCCTTTTCATAAGCACGTACATAATATGGAATTAACAATTTTGAGCACTTTTCATTAAAAATAGTTTCTTCTATATCTTTTACTTTCCAAGGTACAGCTAATAACAAAAAATTCAATGTGAATATTTAGTTTAAACTGGTAAGAATTTATTTTTATTTACTTAACTATTTTTAAATAATGTTCTTGATTTAAATAAACCTTTGAGTTCTTGAAGATGATAAACATTTTTATTGAAACATTGGCAACTACATATTTATTTTGATAAAACAGTCCGACTCTCAATAATACCATCCTAAAATCTTAATTCTAAGAGAGATTAATAAGAAACATTCAAATGTTTCTTATTACAAATTCCAACCAATAGAAAAAGGTATTGTCAAATAAACTTATTTTATGATGCTTTTGACTCTACTTTTAATTAGTTTACCATTAATTACTTTGTGAGTGTATTAATTCTTAAAGTTGTTTAATTACACTAACGAATAATTGACCCCCATGAACGTTATGGAATATCATTAAATCGTTACCTCTAATCAATTTTGCCAAATATTGTGGAAATTAAAAAAATCGTTTTTTATTAAAGTTGCAAAATGTTCATTTTCTGATAATCCTTCATCACCCTATATCTCGGACCCATCTTCATAGCGATTTTTATTCTTATTTTGACATAATATGCTCTTGAATTTATGCCATCCCTTTTTGGAATATCTTCTACTAATAAGGCCTTAATATATACTTGAATAACATTTCCTCTTCTGTTATAGGGTAATGTTGCGACTAAATTGTGGGTGTTGATTATCCGATTTAATTTTTATTGCGAATTTTATGCAAAATATGTTTGGCTCTAGGGGATTAGCTTAAATAACGCCCATGATCAATGCTAAAGTCTTTGATGAGTTTATTGATTAAAACTAGCCGTATAATCATTTCTCATTTCACTAAGAATATTTTCCTAATCTGGTAATAAAATCTGGCTTGAATTTTCTACGTGGGCATTGCTGATTGTAATTAATAATATAAAGCCGACTTTTTGATTGTTCAATTGTGTTACTGCTTTAGATCTTCAATACCTCAATACGCGTTTCTATGTGGGTTTCAGTAAAAATTATTTATTGATGAGTCTCACGCTGATATATATTTTACTTTTACTGATTTCGTAATATGTTGGGAGAATATTGTTGATATAAATTATCTGATATTTATTATTCCGTCTGAAATGATTAATACCGTTTTGGTTTCTCAGTTTAACCATTATGTTTGAGCTTAACAAAATAACCCGTTTGTAATATATCTAGTGGTTGTATTGTATCTTCATGTTACTCATCTCAAGAAGGTCTATACCAAACTACATATATTGTCGAACTGAATTAATGTATGGTAAGCGGCAAATGTATTCAAAAGGAACAGAAAAAAATCGCAATTTTTCATATTAAAAATATGATAATTATTTTAAAACGACAAAAAAAGAAGTCAGCATTGTTGTTCTTTAATAAGCTAATTTATGATTCGTGCTTTTTTGGAAATGATTTAAATTAAACTTTTTTTAATTTTTTGCATTCTGATGTATTGAGATTAGAGTACCATTTTATATTACTAAATTTGATCAAGCTGCATTGATTAAAGGTCAGTTTTTTTAAAACTGCGTGTATAAATATAATTGTTGATAATTTGCTGGGAATATACAGAGTGTTTTTGAAATACATGTATATATTCAAATCGGTAAATGTTCACATTATCCCGATATTCGCAAAAAATATTTATGTCATAAAATGTCTAAAAACAATAAAAAAATAATGTTGAATATTACCGTCTAATATTACCTACGCCTATGATATTTTTCATTGCTTCCGTTTGAAGCACTTGACTAATTCGTAACTGGTGTTGTGATACGATTTACATCTCACTATGTCAGTATTTACTAGACCCCGTAGGTGGTGCGTATCTAAGTAAAGTCATGTTATTGTTGAAAACTTTTATGCTCTAACTTGTTAGTGCATTGAACGGTTTATGTATGAGGATTTTTAACTATTACAAGTGGTGAATTTTTTGTACATTGATTTGACAAATATGGTGCCTTTGTTCATTAAAATCATCAGTTTATTACTAAAAGTGCCAACTTTGTGTGTGGTGATGTGAAATGGACAGTTTTATTTTCTATGATTTCATGCAGATGGCAACACTGAAAATTCAGTAAATAGGCAATCTACATTCCTCGCAGTGCCGAGTTTGGAGGGGAGAAGGTTGGTCTACACTTAATTTAATTTTTTTGAATTGTTGGATTTCAAGTGTGGAGCTTGTTTCATATTTTCATAAGGACCTAGACAGATCGAGCCCACTCACTAGATACACGACTAGCGGTATGCGCAATTTACAGTTGCCCATCTGAATACGAAGTCCAAACGAAAGTTAACGACTGCGCCAGGGCAGGGTGCAGACGAGACAGCAGATTTCAGCACGGGTTTGAAACTAGCATTACTGATACGTCAACATTATTAACTATAAAACAAAGAAGGTTTAGTGTCATATCCCAAACAAAAAAAAAACAATTATGCAGCTACGGACACGTGTTTCAGAGTTATTGCCCATCTTCAGCGTAGCGTAGTTAAGGAATTGGATCTAGGATGGGATAGATCATGAACAAGAACTAAAATAAAGCTGGAAATAAATAAAATGAATATCAGCATACTCTTCATTGCTGAACAATCTTGGCATCTTGTAGCTTGGTACACAACACTAACACTAGTTTTGACAGGTCAAACATTGACTGACAACGCTGTTTCATTGTTTACCAATGGCAACTAGAATTATTAATTTTATCAATAATGTAGGAAAGGTTTTACTGTTTTAGTAGAGAAAGCAGAAATAGCCGTTTTACTCGAAAAGTAAGCGTTGTACGAAAAACTAAAAGATACCTTCTTTCTTCCAAATTGAACACTAAATCGAACAATCTCAAAATCAACTGCACAAAACAGTGGCGTAACATAGTTTCGGCGAAAAAATTCATCTCCCCCACCCTCTGGCGGCGCCACTGGAGGCAGTACAAAGATAAGATTTTATGAAACAATAGAGACTTAAAAATCATCACCGCCCCTAAAAGTTCAAGTCGATAGCTTTGGTAATTTTAGAGTTATTAAAAAATTTGTTTGTTTTTCACAAAACTTTAACATCCTGTAGCTTTGTTAGCAATCCCCTAAGGATGTAAGTTGATAGGAATTTTTCGGTTTATTTTAAGTCCGTCTATCACGTGTCGAAGTTTGTCAGGTAAACTTCAGACCACCCTGTATACAATTACATTATTTTATATTTCAGTTGATTTGATTGAAAACAAAGTGAAAAGGTAAATAATAATTAATCTAGGCCCAAGCGATGATGAATGTAGAGAATTGAACAACGGATTATTGTTTTTAACAGAATTCTTAAGAAAATAAAAGTTGCAATTTGCCATATCTGCCAAACGGAGTTTTCTTTATTTTATACAAATTTTAAAGAATTTTATGAAAAGACTCAATTGACGTAATATGAACGAGTTAATTTACAAGTGGCTATTTAAATCCTAATTTTTCAGTAGCTATTTTGTGGTTTTTAAAATTTGTATTTTTGGGATTGCGTGTAATGCTGGATATACACATTATGCGAATGAAAGACTTTAGATCACTTGTGCAAAATTGAACTTCAGCGAATCATGAATCGGAAACTTTAGTGGAAAGTGAATACTATAAGTAATATTTATATTGTGTATTATAAATATTTTGTTACTGTGTTAAAACAGATATTTTTTTGTTTTGTTAATTTTTTTTTTATTATATACCAAAATGAACGTACAGTAATATATGTATAATTATGGTTAATAAATAAAAATCATAAAACTTGTTTCATTTATAGATTTTCCAAAACACAAAACCGATATTTAAAAGGTAAACACAATTTTGTCAAAGAAAATTGTGTTTGCCTTTTAAATACTGGTTTTGGTCAAACTGAAAATCTGAATTTAATTTAGAAGTGCGATTCAAAGAGCCCGCCAATTTTATTATGCAATAACATGGCGCCTTGAGTATTGACACGTCACAGCCGTTTCCTTCTCTTTCTTAGGGAATAAGGATTCTAATATAGTTGTTCACTGGAGTTTAGTATCGCTAAAACTGCCATGCCGTGGAGAAAGCTGCTCGTTCATTAAAATTATTTAAATGTTTTACAATTTCAGTGTTTCTTTTGAGACGCCACAGTAAAACACTAAAATTATGAAAAATATCAGAATAGCACACAATCAAATATTGATTTTCTTTCGAAATAAAAAGTAATTATAAAAACATAAATTAACATTCTCATAAATAATAAAGAAAAATAATACCAACTTTAAAAAAATTAAATAATACGTAAATAAATAAATAATTGAAATTAGATGCTCAAAAAGACCTCCTTCTTGAGCAAGGCAATATCATAATCTACTGTAAATGCCCCTTGTGACATTAGTCAGCATATTAGGTGTTATACTTTGAAAAACCTGAGAGATTTTTACGTAGGTCTTCTAAAGTATGAGGCCTGTTTTTCTGTTCATAAATCACTGATTTGCAGTACCCCCATAAAAAGAAATCATTGGGTGAAAGATCTGGCGATCTTGCTGACCACAAAATGTTTCCCCTGCATGTAATTAGGCGGTTTGGAAAAGTGTTATTTAAATATTCTTAGACCAAACCATAATTTATTGGCTAGACAACTATCATGTTGAAACTAAATATCGCTAAATCTTTCCCCTGCAAGCCGACGAATTTCCGGGACAATTTTTTGCTGCAGTAAAAAAAACAATTACTTAGGGCCAGTTAGATTTCCTTCTATGAAGAATGGACCCAGCATATGTTTCCCTAATAGTCCTCCCTAAACATTTAATTTTTGAGGAGACTGGATGCGAAGTGTAAAAAACCGATGTAAATTTTCCCCTGATCAATACCGAACCCTGAATGGATTGTATCGGCCTAGCAATGGAAAAGTTGACGCGTCATTGAAAACGACATTTTGAGTAAAGTAAAATTTTCCTTCCTATTTATTTTTTCCATGCGACGGATATTGTCTATGGGTAAAATTCCATGGGTTTTTCTCACTTTGTGGGAATAATATCCATTCTTCTTTAAAATTCGTCTAACTGAATCTGCAATTTGCCGGCTGAAAAGTGTCGGTTCCTGAAGGGCTGTAGCGCAAACCATTATTTCCAACATTTCCCTGTCATCGTTGGGTACAGGAGTTATTTGGTGATTTCTGGGACTTAGACAACCATGTAGCTGAAAGTTCTGTATAATTCTTTGCACCGCTCTTAAAGAAGATCGGCCTGTCTTGAAATGTTGCTGCAAATAATTCTCGTATTCACCACACCGTATTATTTTGGTGATGCCATTTAATTATTATTTTTTTTATTATTAATTCTACAAGACTATCAATTTACGTATTAGAACTCACCAGTTGTTTCTTGCGCCTAGTCAGAAGCAAAATAATGGTACCATATCGACCGCTTTGAGATTCGTGCTGTGATCGCCCCATCATGTTAGCAACAGACGGGCGACTGTAAACTGCGCATACCACTAGTCGTGTACCTAGCGGTTTAGTTCGATCAATTTGAATATAAGCATGTATTTCAAAAACACTCTGTATAATAATAGTATTCATAATAATTTATTATTTATTTCTATACACAATAATAGTTAGTTTTCAGCAATGGTCTAGAAAGTTAACTGTTTTTGGTCAACTTTTTGAGTGGAAAATACATATTTACTGGTCTAATTCGGTAAAGGGATATGAGGGGTCGGTATAGTTATTTACGTAATAAGACCGGAAAGTGAATATTTACTGGTCGAGCTGGCAGTTTCCAGGGCGAACGCTTGCGGGTCCTGGAAGCTGGCGAGCCCAGTAAAGACAATTTCCAGATGTGTTACGTACAAAATATTCTGCAACCGTTTTTGCTATTCTCAAAACATTTTTTAACTTGATATTTTTTGTCAACAAAATTCACAAAATTGAACTGATAGATGTCAGACGTAGCTGTCTAAAGTGTTTAATTCAGGTACCTACCCTGTTGTCAATCAAAAGTGAGATAAGAGATCAGAAAGTGGGATCGGAAAATTCTTTCCGATCCCTTATGTCACTTTCCGGGCTAGGCCAATAAAGATGTATTTTCCACTCAATAAATTGACCAGAAACATTTAACTTCTGAACGGTCGCAGAAAAGTCTTTACAGATCTCTTATGTCACTTTTGGTTGACAACAGTATCTGATAACAATTAAAAATAATTAATCCGGTTTTCTTTTGAAAGCAAGCGTCTGACATGTCAGTTGCATTTTGTGAATTATGTTTGCAAAATCTTTCAAGTTAAAAAGTTTTTTGAGACTAGCAAGAACGGTTGCAGAAAAAATAGTGTGCGCAACATCCCTAGAAAGTGGGCTCACCAATGGAAATTGCCAGCTCGGCCAGTAAATTATCACTTTCCTCTAATGTAACAGTTATTTAGGTAACAAAATTGGAAAATAATTCTTTATTGGGCAAGCTGGAGCGAGCCCAGTAAAAACACTTCCCGGATGTGTTGCGTACAATATTTTTTTGCCATCGTTCTTGCTAGATCATTTTATTTTGAAATATTTTGCAAACAAAGGTATCTACGTAAATTCCAGTGAAATTGTAAAATAATCTATTACGTTTTTTATTTAATATGGTACGTTTTTGGATAAAACTAGTTTACGTATTAACATTTTAAAATTAAATAAAATTCACTTTATCGTGTATAAATTTCTGTTTTTCTGTTGTTTGGGAATGTTTACATTATGTCTGCATAAAAGCCGTCACTGGAAACCGATACCTTTGTCCGAGCTCTAGTGATGAGCGACCTTGCATTTTAGAGCGTTGATTGTGGCGTACGTCAATAGTAAATCAGAATGAATCATAAAGAAACTAAAATTTGACACATTATATAGTATTACATGATATACAGGGGAGGGGGGGTAATAGTGTGTCCGACTTCGATATGTCGAGTTCTGTGATAACTAGAAATTTAATTAAAGAAATATATAAACTATAAATAAAAATCTATAACCGGAAATTATTTTCGAATATACAGGGTGAGCCAAAACGAGTCTACAGGATCAACTAACTTTTAAATGGAATGCCATATATATCAGAAAATTTTTTTAAACCTCGTTGTGACCCCCTTTCAATCCTGTATTATTATTGACTTTCTTCCAACCACTTGGATGTAATGATATTTTTTTGTTGAAATTATGCCGTTAACACGTGGATATTAAAAAAAATCATTGCAGACACAGTTATCAATTTTAAGAAAAAATATGTTAGTACCAGTTATAAGACATCTGTGTGATGACACTCAGCCGTTTTCACTTCCTAAAAGTACAGGGTGGTCAAAAATAATTTTTAAATTTACAACTATTTGAACTAAATTTTCTCAATTTTATACTTTTAGACGATGTACGTATATCCATATGGCTATTTATAACTATTTTCAATTTATTCAACAATAACTGCAAAATTCAGTGATAAAAATATATTTTTTTGTAATTCAAGAGTAGATATTATAAAAAGTGTTCCACATGTTGCCTATTTTGGTTGACACATATATTTATGTGTCTTTGGAATGAGGTTTCTACTGTTTATATGTAATTGCCGGGGTGATACTTCTAAAAGCATTTATTATCCTCTCCTTCAAATTTTGGATTGTTGTTGGTATGATGTTTTTATGGGCATCATGTAACACACTTATTATAATACCTTCTCTTGAATTATTTGAAAAACCCCTTATTTTTAATTTTTATTGCTTGATTTTGCAGTTATTGTGCAATAAATTGAAAATGGTCACAAACAACCATAGGTACAAAAAATGTTCGTTTTTCAATCCTACATCACATCATTCAAGAATATACAAGATTTAGAAAATTTAGTTCAAAAAGTTGTAAATTTAAAAATCCCTATTGGTCACCCTGTATGCTTTTAGGAAGTGAAAATGGCTGAGTGTCATGACACAGATGTCTCATAACTGGTGCTAACATATTTTTTCTTAAAATCGATAGTTGTGATTGTAGTGATATTTTTAATATACACGTGTAAATGGTATAATTTCAACAAAAAAAATCATTACATCCAAGTGGGTGAGAGGAAGTCAATAATAATACAGGAGTGAAAGGAGGCCACAAAGAGGTTTCAAAAAATTTTCTGATGTACATGGCATTTCATTTAAAAAAATGTTACTTGACCCTGTAGAATCGAAAACATATTCGCAAACAATTTCCGGTTATAGAAGTTTTTGTCTAGTGTTCATATGTTTTTAAATCAAGTTTCTAGCTATCATAGAACTCGAGATATCGAAGTCGGACGAACTATTGCCCCACCCTGTATTATTGTTATGAGGAAAATGAAAAAGAAAAGGTTAAAAATATCAATAGTTTACTAAACTTCAATAACAAAAAAATGAAAATTGGCACAATTATAAAATATCTGTGATGTATGACCTCCATATGCATTTAAAATTTCCCCATTCTCTAAAGAACTGAACTTTTTTTTTCAGAAACGCAAAAAAATTCGACTTTATAAATACTAACCTACTTCTTGTCCCATTGAAACTCCTTAAACAATAAACCAGAAATGTTTGAACTAGGAATCAGTACGAGCATTACCTCTCTGGCAGTTCATGAACAAAACCTCTTACAGGCATAGAAAATTGTAAATTGGAAAATGTACAAGTGAACAGTACTTTAATTTTGACCAAACTATCGAGCTGTATAAAGTTTTCATGTCATTTCATTGTAAAACTATTTAGAGTTTCTGATTAGAAATGTCGGAGCGGCAACAGAATTTGTTACATATAAAATTTTCAGCACGTACAATAAAGTATTATCTCCTGCTACACTATTACATATATCTTTAGAGTATTCTTCTGAATTATTAATATTCTAATTCCCAATGTAAAAACAAAAATCAACTAAAGATAAAACATTCTTAAAAATAAATAAATAAAAATTCAGTGACTATTATTATAGTAATCAAATGTTTTCTAAAAATATGTATCTATAAAATTATTAATTATTCATCTTAATTAAATGTTTTAAATGTTTGATTAAAACATTTTCTTAAATGTTTGTTTTAAATGTTTTTGTTTCTTAAAATATTTTCTTAACCGCCTCTCAAGTCACTGAAGTAACTCCCAGAAAATCCTAGGATTTTGTGTTGAGAGAGACGAGGCCTTACAGTTTATTGTGGAGTCAGAACCACATCTAGGGCATCGACAGTTTCCTCTCCCATCTTAATCCGAAGCAAATTACAAATAAAATTTCTAACTTGCTCCGGGATGGAGTCGAACCATCGATATTGGGTACCGAGTAAATAGCTATAAGTGCTTTACCCACTCACTCGTCTACCATGCCCACATATTAAGGGCAAATATTTAAGGTTTCAAAGTTTGCTTATAAAATATTATATAATTTTGATTTTATTATTATTATTTTGCTTGTAATTTTCTAATATTCAGCATGAAGAAATCCGATCATCATAACTTCTAAACTATTAGATTTTCATTAATAACTTTTTCAACAATGTTTCAATTCTGTCTGTCTGTCGGTGTATCTTTAAAAAATATTTTCGTATATAAAATTTTAAATGATATTGACGTTAACATGGCTCAGTGGAGTATAATGGTGTTTAAGTTATTTTTGACTTTCTGTAAATATGTTGAAATAGCAATTAGTATTATCTATAATTATTTCCTTGCCCTTTCTTTGGGTACTAAGCCTCTGTTAAAGTGGTTACGGACACACGTACATAATAACAATAATAATAATAATAATAATACTGTGGGGTGCAAAGGACCGACAACCTCCACGCGGTGCACCCTGGATAAGCAGGGGCAACTCTGCCTGAGAAATGTCGAACGGAGGGTACCAAGGCCAACAACCTGGTACCCCTACTAGTTCTGGTTACAACTAACAGAAGACAGGCCCCTCACAAGCAACCTCAGTCGAATGGAGGTCAGGGACAGATGGGAGGGGCCTTACCGGACGGTCCGAACGATGACGACAATGCAATTGTACAAGGACGCTTTAAGTGGACGAGGGGGATCTAAAGGACGACTTGCTGACCTGCCGCAAGAGTAGCGAACCTGAGCGATGGGGATACATGGCGCGATTGCATGCACTTTGGTGCGAAAGGTATTGCGCCTTCTCGCAACAACACCTGAGAGATCAAGTATCATTCTTGAGCAAGACAGGTTACGTAAGGGAACCCCGTCAGCTGGAAGAACTGCCAGCTGCAGTCCCACCGCGGCAATTACCAACTGATGGGGAACATCCTCTAGAGTTCACCGATATAGACTTAAGGACGAGGGCTAACCTAAAGTCACAATACGTGGCTAGAATGGACACGGCATCGATGAGGAACTTCCAGAAGATGCAGACATCTGGCAAATCAACTGTGCAGTGTACAACGTCGCGAAGCAACTCGTCCTGCATGAGAGGTCAGCCAATCACGGGGTCAAGAAAGCCAAGGGGCGTGTACAAAAAAGTCGAGGGCAAGATACAGTCAGCTAAACAACATGTTTATCGGATCCAGAGTGTGGTGGAATACAGGACGAGTGGTAGAGTTTTTACACCCAGAATCCGGCACATCGCAGCTGGATTAAGACGTCAACACCATACTCTAAATCTGACAGTGATGCTTACCATCAAGCAGCACTGTCTAGATAGGACTGAGCGCTCATGGCTATAAAGAAAATGTTGAAGAGGCGGATGAGGAGTATGGAACAAAACAATTTGTTCCGTACGAATCTTTCCCGCCTCTTTTAATAGCCACAGCGTGTTGTAGATAATAATCCGCCGAAAACGAATCTGTTTCCTTTTTCAAAGTTATTTATCCTTTTTTTTAGAATATGCCAAGCGTGAGACTTGACATATATATTATTTATTTATGTAATATCCATAGATACTTACATAGAATTATTGATACTTAAAAATTATAAAATATTAATTTTGTTTCATTCTTCTTCAAAATTAATATTATTTTTGAGTTACTCATATTTATATTTAAAACAAAATAACCTTAGATTTTTCTGGATTTAGCTTTATGTTCATCACAATATTTATTAAGCCATCATTAATTAGTTGACTTACTTGCTGGTAAATTTCCGGTTCAAAATGAAAACTTAACAGGCTATCATCGGGATACGATTGCATATTACATGTTACAAGAGAATTGTATATATTGCTTGTGTATATTAAGAACAAAGGTGGTCCTAAGATGGAGCCTTGTGGAACTCCTGATTTTATTATATGAGCCGAAGAATATTCACCTGTCTGAATATTAATTCGTTGAGACCTTTCTTTTAAGTAAGATTTAAAAAACGCCACCTCATCATAAAAACCAAGTGTTGCTCATAATATTGTATGATCTACTGTATCGCACACTTTTGAAAGGTCGAGTAACGTCAGGACCGTAACTTTATTATCATCTAACTTAGTTAAAATATCGTCTGTGAGATTTAATAAAGCCGTAGTAGTACTACGATTTGGACAAAATCGCGATTAATGCAGCGGAAATAACTTGCTATCAGTAAAATATTTTTCTAACTGCATGTAAACACAACTTTCCAAAACTTTATAATTACACAAAATTATTGGGTCTTAAATCATTCAAAATTGTTAGGATTAGTCTTACTATAGCTTCTTTCTAAAAGGCAGCTATTTATAATATTTGTGATTTAAGGAGTATGCATTGGAAGACAGAGCTCTAGCATTTGTAGCGATATAATATCATATCATTAGTATCATATAAGAATTTAATAATTAAATTGAAAAATAAATATAAAGCATATGGCAAAAAATGTATAAGTGATGAAAATCATGATGCGTTTAAAAAACTAAGAAGTGAATTTAAAACCGAAAATGAATTAACCTACAAACAATACATTTATAAAATTAAAAACGAAATAAAAGTTAACGCAAACAAATTCTGGACTTTCATAAACTCTAAAAAATCTCTTCCGGCTATTTCACTAAATATGAAATATAGTGACACCGATTTGAGCAATCCGTCTGAAATTGTTTCATCATTTGCCAATTATTTTTCCAAATCTTTTTCGGAACATAATATTAATGTCAATCTTAAAGAACTTGATGGTACTGTACCAAATAACATTTTACACCTAACTGAAATTACCGTTAATGATATTGAGTAAACTATTAAACAAATTAAAGCAAATATGACTATGGGGCCGGATCAGATACCTGGATTTCTTATTCGCGACTGTGCCATAATTCTCGCTAATCCTCTAATGTATTATATATCATATAATTGTTAAGAATTCTACCTTTCCAGATTTGTGGAAATTGTCTAGAATCACACCTATATTCAAAAAAGGATGCACTGATGATATAACTAACTATAGACCAATTACTATAATCTGCAACTTTGGTAAAATACTATAAATTGTTTTATATGATCACTTATCTGCTCATGTTGGCAACTGTTTATTGCCTGAACAACATGGTCTTGTCTCTGGAAGATCAACAATAACTAATCTGGTTATCAAAACACAATTTATCAGTGAGGTCTTAGATCAGAGAGGTCAGGTAGATGTTATCTACACTGACTTCTCCAAGGCTTTTGATAAATTGGATCATACAGTTTAATTACACAAACTTCAACATTTTAGTATATCAATGGACTTCTTAAACCTGATAGCATCCTACTTAACTGACCGCTGGCGATATGTTCAAGTTAGAGGTCATAAATCAGAAAAAATTTTGCAAATCATCCAGTGTACCTCAGGGTTCCATTCTTGGACCCCTGTTATTCATTATATTTATAAACGATATTGCTGCTAAGCTTGATGTAAGATACCTTTTGTACGCTGACGATTTAAAATATTTTGTCAAATAAACTCACTGGCTGATTGCGAACATGTACAAACCAATTTAAATCATATAAATGATTGGTGTATCGAAAACAACCTATTTTTGAATGTTAGTAAATGCAATATTGTCTCTTATTCAAGAAAACAAAATGTTTGCCTATTTGACTGTAAAATATCCAGTATACATTTAATTAGACCTAATAATGTGAAAGATCTTGGTGTCCTTTTTGATCCAAAATTAACATTTGTTGATCACATTATGTAAATTATTGTTCAAGTCTTTAGTAATAAGATCTAAATTAGAATATGCTTCAATTATTTGGAGTCCAATATATAATTGTCACATCACAGCAATTGAAAATATTCAACGACATGACATTCTTTTATCTGCTTTCAACCTATAGAAAAAAGTTTTAAATAAAAGTTGTGTGGTTATGACTGAATTTTGTTAAAATGCTATCAAAATTACAGTAGGCTTAATGAAGCCATTTCCGGTGCAATTATAAATATAAGAAGACGTTATCAATTATGCATTGACAATTATGGTGGACACATCGAACATCTTTTATGTTTTCATTTATTTATATTTAAATTTCCTAAATAAATCTTTGTTATCTATTTTGTATAAATATTTGGTTTTTTTCCTCATTGTAAACCATTTTGATTATTTCATTAAAGAAATGTCACTTATCAAACATAATAGTTGTCATTTTCATAGCTCACTTTAATAAAGTTAACTTTTCCATATTTACAGTAACTAGTTTAACTAAGATATTCGACGTTTAATAACTGAAAAACGGTATAGGATAGTGGTAATCTATGATATATTTTTGAAATCAGGAACAAAGGATCATTCCAAAAATTTAATAATATTCAGGGTATGCTATTTAAAAAATATATTTTTTTTTTGTATCCCCTGAAATCTGCACGATACTGTACTTTTGATAATTGTTATCTTATACACGTATATGTATTATGTATGTATTTGTGACACATTTACTAATGTTTGTCGGTTTTTATACCTATGCTATGTTATATAACTTATATTCAATGTTTAGTATTTTTGTATGTGTGTATATGTATGTGTATATATGTGTGTGTATATGTTTATGTATTTGTATGTGTATTTGTTCTTATTTTGTTATAACCGTCTTTCCACAATAATTTTAAAGTAGACCCACTGGCTGGATTGAACTATTCCAACACTTTTGACGCTAGCAAATAGCAGCTTGTGAGATGCAGTTTCTCCAAGAATCCCACCAATACGTTGACCATTTTCGACCCCGCTGCGCTGGTTGTCTCATCCATGTCAAGCCAAATATATTTACCCTCGATATCGGAGCAAACTTTGCCAATAATATGGTCAGCTACTAGGGGAAAATAGTCTTTTCTTAGTGTAGTGGAACTAGGCAGTTACGTTTTCTCATATTGTCCCCTACATAAATACCGGATTGACTAATTGCTTACAACACACCATAAATTTTAGTAAGTCCACGTTGATTTGTCTTTGTTGATTCCGCTAGTTAATGTTTAATGTTTTCTCGTCGCCACATATTGTGTCACAACAGACTTCTGTTTATAGAACAGTTTATTGTCACACACTTTACATACCAGCTCTACACCATCAAAAGCCAACTCATGTAAATCCCTAATCCACTCTGGTACTGTTTTGGAAAACGCCGACTTCCTCTCCATTATGTGGTCTACAAAGGCACTACACTAAACAGAAAATATCGTCTATCGTCTATCATAAAATAATTAGGAAACGAAAGTTTAAAGAGTCGCTTCGAAATTCCTCGACCTTTCAAAATGAAAGAGAAAATCCGAAATTTGTATCGATTCCATTCGATCTTCGATTCACCCGTGGTATTGGTAGGATTTTTAAAGATGTAGGTATGACAGTGGTTCATGTATCGGGAAACAAACTTCAACAACTATTAGGCAATCCAAAAGACAAAATTGAAACAAAGGAAAAGTCGGGGATTTACGAAATTAGCTGTAAGGACAAAAATATGTTGGACAGACTAGACGATCAAATCAAACTAGATTCAAAGAGCATATGGCCCATCCGAAATATAGTAAAACAGATAAGTCTAGTGTAGCCCAACATGCGTTTGAGAACAACCATAAAATAGATATTAGCAATTTAAGATTAATTAGGAATGTAACAAATACTAGGCAGCTAGATGCATTTGAAAGCTTGGAAATCATAAAATGTAAAAATAGTATGAATAGTGACAGAGGGCCTATCCCAAATAGCCCGCTTTATTGGTTAGTGGGTCACGGTTCACCCAACCGTGGCGGTTCGGTAAACCGTGACAATAGTTTAGGTATAAATAGGGTAGATTGTTAGCATAAGCTTAGTTTTAATCATCTCCAGATGATGCCAATTTGGTTGGCGAAACGCGCGTCGAGTGCAGTATATAGTGTTTTGGTGTTTCGTAGAAAACTACGTCAGTGTTGTTTTATTAATATGTTGCTACTATACCCCAAGCTATATAGCATCAGCTACAGAAACTAGTAAATATATTGAATAATAAATACTATTTCCACCCTCGCTCCATCCATCCGCGTAACTCTTGAAAAGATTCACGAATGGATATCTTCTGTTAGTGATGACAACTTAGCAGTGTATATGTTAGTACGCTTCTTATAAGTTCAGCTGTCTTAAAAAAATATAATACTAGTGTTACTGTTACACGAAGCACACTTCCAGCTTCCAGTCCTCTTTAAACAGCATGGAATTATTTTATATGTTGCATCTTTCTGCAGCCTCCAACCTTCTTCAAATGCACTTACAAGGTAAGATACTGTTTCATTGTAACTGAAAATTTTCATCTATATTTGTATATCCCTCCCCAGTACAACTCTGTTATTTATGTCATATCATTATAAGTTTTCTCTGTGTCTAGTTATCACTTATCAAATAGAGTGATATTAAATCAAAACATTGTAATGAATCAAAGTATTCTTGATGCCCTTAAAAAATTCTCCCTCATTTGTAGCGACTCTAAATTGTGTTCTAACAAATTTGTTATTAATAGTACAACATAATGTTCCATTAGGATGGTGATTAATATATTTGTAGTAACTACTTTTTTCACTGTTTAAGAATTCTCTCCGTCATTTGTTTCACTCTTCGTTTTTTATTTAGGCCTTCAGTGCTAGTTAAGTATCCATTAATTTCTTTATCATAATGACTTTTTTCTAGCACCGTCTACTAATTAATATTTTTTTATCCACAGTGATTATTTACAGAAAGAAATACAATGAATTCTTCTTTATAATGCATCACAATTATTGTTAAGTAATTTCATTTCACATTTTTATGCATATTATTACATGTATTCAAATTTAAGATACTGACTATTCCTAAAAATTGTTTATCTTGTATGATTTCGAACATGTTTTGATCGCTCTAAAATAATTAATTATAAATAAATTCAGTATTAGAAACATAGTTAGTCTTTAAAGTAACGCGTTAGCATTTATACAGAAATCGATTTTTGAAAAAATCTGTTTTAGAATTCCAATATTCCAAAATAACCGGTTAAGTTGATTTTCGAATTTTTACAAAAAAAAGAAAACAATAAAATGTAATTAAAACAGCAAAAAAATTCTTACACCTAGCTATATTAAAGTTTTTCAGTTTATTTAATATTTATGGGGCAACAAAAATATAATAAAAAAACATACTCTAAAAAAAATAAATAAAAAAAACTAAATTGACTAAAATCCGTATAAATCCATACACTTTACAGTTCATTTAATATTTGTTCACGAATTTATAAGGAAAAATATAGTGTGACGTCACCCCCAAATTTGGCTAGTGTAAAAATATAACTTTTTTGTTTTTGTTATACGCTTTCCGATAAAACTAGTTTGCGTATTAACATTTTAAAATTAAATAAAATTTACTTTATCATGTATAAATTTCTGTTTTTCTGTTGTTTAGAAATGTTTCAGTAGGGGCTTACAGTATAATATTATGTCTACACAAAAGCCAACACTGGTAACCGATACTTCAGTACGAGCTCTAAGCATAATAGAATGGATTTTCACGTTAAACATTTGCCTAACTTATGAAGGTTGGTTTTACGGTAAACATTTACTACAATATGCTTGTGCCCAAGGCGGTTTCAAGTCAAAATGTTAACGTATTTAATTAAATATTTATTAATTTTTGCATATTAAATCTAGCATTTAAAACCGGTTTTTTAATTTAGGTTTTCGAATTTTACAAATTTATCCAAAAAATCCTGTTTTTAATAACCGACAAACCCTGCCCCTATGAAATGTTGATTTTCTTTTCCTTTGTGAATAATAATTTTAATGATGAATTTAAATAGTATTTAAAAAGTATTGTTTACGATGAAATATTGTTTATTTCTCAGAAAAAGCCACGAATGATTTATATAAAACAAAAAAGTAACTTTGATAGGTAAACGTATATTTTTCTTAAATAATGAATATAATTTATTTGTGTATATAAAACTTTGTTTAAATTAAATATGTTTTATTTCATTTCAAATATTTTTATTATGTATATAAGTGTGGTATACCCAAGATGTACATATGCCTCACTGCTTATGAAGTTGTAAGCTAAGGAATTAAAAAAACTTTTTGATGATATATATTTTTTTTATTTGTGTAACATTTGAAATTATTTCTCTATTAGCGCTTAAAAGTAAGACTTAATATATTAAAGTTTATCAATTATTATAATAAAAGGTAAACCAATGTGAAGCAAAATATGTAAAATCCGAGTGCCCTCACAATCACCGCTTTCTTGAGAAGGTGGTTCCAATAAATTATACTTTTGGTAGTCTTCCTCAGGCTTCTTCAAAACCTTACTTCATTCTTGTCAGGAACGTAATTACTAATTAGTATGTAATTTTTCGTTGAGTTGCTTAAATTAAAATATACCTCTCAAAAAATAAATGAAACGTTAAATTAAATTTTACGCAAGGATATTATTTATTATATCTACCTAGTAATTAGTCTTTATTTTCTGCATCGATTTAATGGCTATAAAAATTTTTCAGTAAAATCGGGTACTTGTTTCATCTAATTGATGTATATAGTCGTTACATGAGAGCTTTTCTCTTTTTTTGTAATAAAATTATGCACGATTTATTCAGTAAATCACGAAAGTAATAATATTTATCTTTTACATATATTTCTATGCATATTCAGTCATTTGCTTTATAAGTCGTTTTTTAGCAAATATAGAACTTATGTATGGAACATTTGCTTACAAATTTTGTTACTTACACTGTTTAAATAAATATTGGTTTTTAAATGGCAGGCACACACGCACGCGCACATGTTCTACTTATGTAAATAATTCACATAATTTGGAAATTGTTTAATACTCTTAGGTAGCCTTTACTTATATCGTTATTCACAGATAAGGGGCATGCATGCAAAACTCGATAAATCCACTTTATGAAAGGCCCCTTGCACTCGCCAGATTTTTTAAATTGATTCACATATTCTAATATAGTATTATTACATTAGCAATTATCAAATTTGTTTTAACAATTTCTACCTAGAAAATGCCTAAATTATTAATTGAATATCAGATGCTAGAGACGTGTCTGAAAGCGCTGTCCTATTGGCGCGACGTCACGAACCAGGAAATCTCTCTGTGATGAACGGTACGATACCTATAGGTATCGGGTGATTTTTTTTAAAGAGATATACCCCTCTATCTCCATTAATATTGTATTTACACTACATATTAGTTCTTTGTAACTTTTTTTATAATGACTTGTGAACTATCTGATAACGGCTGGAAATATTTTCCATCACTTCCGGTTTCACCGGAAATAACCTTAACTTCCGAAATTTAAATGGGACACCCTATATTTTTTTGCAGCATTATAGACCAATCAATTCTAAACATTTTTGCAAATAGAACTATATCGCTAAAATCAAAAATAACTTAGTTATTCAAGAAGAACTGTTTCTTATTTATTTTATTTAATTTTACAATATCTAAGAACACAGATGGCTTTGAAACAATTATAAAATTATAAATGAGTAAATGTATTTTACACTTGAAAACCATTTTCAAAAATGCCACCATTTCTATTGAAGCAAACCTCTACCCTTTATAAAGGGTGTTGAGTCGACCTAAATATCATATCTTCTGGAATAGTTTATAATATCTCTTGCACCCGGTTATTCATTATTTCCTTATTTTCCCATTCGTTGCTATAAATTTGATTTTTAATGTAACCCCATAGAAAAAAATCCAGAGGATTTAAGTCGGGGGACCGTGCTGGCCATTGGAATGGTCCATTATTTCCAATCCATCTGTCGTCCTAAGTATTCATTAAATACTAGCAAACTGCAGCGGAGTTTCAAAGCGTTAGATATTGTAAAATGAAATAAAATAAATATGTTCTTGCATAACTAAGTTATTTTTGACTTTAGAGATATAGTTCTATTTGCAAAAATGTTTGAATTGATTGGCTTACAATACAACATAAAGAAATATAGGGTGTCCCATTTAAATTTCGGAAGTTAAGGTTATTTCCGGTGTAACCGGAAGTGATGGAAAATATTTCCAGCCGTTATCAGATAGTTCACAAGCCATTATAAAAAAAGTTCCAAAGAACCAATAGTGTAAATACAATATTAATAGAGATAGAGGAGGTGTTTTCCTTTAAAAAAATCACCCAGTATAGTTCATGCATTAATTAAGTGCGGGTGATTATTTCCCGAAATTATTTGATTCTGTCCTGTCTGAGCTATTGATATTGCAGTGTTTATTTAAATGTGACTTGTTAATAAGTTTTAAACATGAATGAACAAAGTTATTCCGAAGCTCAATCGGACAATTTGCCGACAGTTAATTCAATAATGATTGCAGAGTTTTTTCAAAAAGTGTTTTGCTTTCTTCTGCAGAAATTAGAGGAATAAAAGCAAACAGGTATGTAAGTTTAATATCTATAGCTTGTATATTTTAAGTAAATTGTTCTAGTACGTGAATATATTTTGCTCGTTTTCAAACTCTTCGCCTCCATTGATTTTGGGCTTTTACGCATAATACCACTATTGTCGCGATTAAAATGTCATGGTTTTCCATAAAAAAGCTGAAATTTCTAAATTTATTCGTCACTGATTGCACCCATTTGTGGTAGTAAAACGAAGTTTGTAACGAGGTTTGAACGTGTGACTGTGGAGCCTCATGCCTCACTTCAGGCCTTTGTTCCAACTTGGCATGACAAACAAGTTGGTCGACTTACTTGAGCATGTGTAGCAGCCTTAACATCAATATTTGTTCTATCATATCAACCGTTTTTGTAACTAGTTCTTATACAATCACCACATTGACAGTCTAAAACGCGTACTAAAACATTTGACACATGATTTCTTTTTATACCATTTGTCTCGTGTGTTATTGTTCATATTTTTTTGTTTTGTAAAATTTTTATTTTGTTTGTTGCTATTCATATAGATCAACTTGCGACTCGCTGTTTACCTTATTGGTAAATACCAGTTTGGTACATATTTTTTCCAAAATACTCGGAACTGTTTTTTTATTCTATGCATTTAGTGGAATATTTCACAGACAAACAAATACGGGTCGAACCAACCCACTAGATACACAACTAGCGGTATGCACAGTTTACAGTCGCCCGTCTGTTGCCAGCGCGAATGTCAGAAGGTGCTTTTACAGTAGGTTAGGATGTTGCCATTCCCAAGCAGGAGGTCTTTTCGAGCATAAAATTTCATAATGTCTATGTTTCATAAAATATAATAATTTACTAAAACTGTTTTGAATGCAGAAAATAACGTAAATGCTGTTTTAAAGTAGCTGCGCCATCTGGAACCGAGAAGCGGTACTACATAATTATTAGAAACAGTGATCTAATCGGACGAAGTGACGAAATATAATTAAATAAAATATTTAAAATGAATTTTTATGCAGTACAATGATTTAATTTATGTTAACTACCAGTACAATGCTGTCAAACAACTTAGAAAAATTTTTTTCGTTCAGACTTCGTACTCAGACGGGCAACTGTAAACTCCTGATACCGATAGTCGTGTATCTAGTGGGTTGGTTCGATCTGTAAATATAAAACCTCATAGAAGTGAGGCATACAGAAATTGTTTTTTTTTTATTTCTTAGGTATTCTATATTCTGCACATTTTATGTGTCTTTTCCAGTGGAAAATATGTATCGACAGCAGCTTTACATGGCATAGAAGACATCGGATCTACCGTCACATTTTAAGTCACGAAATTTATTTATATGCCTACAAATATAAGCTGTAAAGCGTTAAAGATCTTTGTGAAAACGACACTGTTTTATTTATAATATACACGCGACGCGTACACAACCAGGCCACCAGTTCAACTGATCATTAGAGTTGCCAAGTCGTGCGGCTATTGAGTAGTGCAACAGCAAGTAGATAGGTATCTGGTGAGGCAATGACCGGCTGGCGGACAAACCGAAGCGAGCCGGGAGACTAGTCTATCATTGTATGTCGTAGTGTTACACGCTAATTTATTCCTCTCCGTTGTATTTTATGTTGTTGTATTGTTGATAATTTTATTGTTGATATTAATTTAATAATAAAATACGTCAGATGTGCGCAAGGGTAAAAAACGTCCATAGGCTGACAAAGTGAATAAATTTATCAGTGAATTCCCGGATTTATTCTGTAATGATGCTTCTACAATAATTTGTAAGGTGTGTAGACCTGATGTGCTGAGATAAATATGATTGTAGACGTCACGTAAATACTGTGCAGCAATTAAACTAAAAAAAATTGCGTGCCTTCGAAAACACAATTTATGTTTGATTTACTGTTAATGTTGATTGCCTGTGATGTTCCGGGGCTCATACTCGATTAACAACCATTTCGGGAGTTCTGGAAATACAATCTGCAGGTGACGTTACCAAGTCGCTCAACGTTGCGTAACTATGTACCAACTGTACGCGAAGACATTGTAAATAAGATCAAATGTGTATTAGAAAATACACGGCTATAGTTATGTGTTGACGAGACGACAGGTCGTAAAAAAGTTCTATTGTAAATGTTATACTACGTGTATTGGATCCTGTTAAACCGACATTTCCACTGTTACTAGCTAGCAAAAGACTAATTGAGTGTACTGGCCAAACAATTTACGCGAGTGGTGCTAGGGATGTTAGAAAAATTTGTCTGTCAACAAGTCAAGTGTTGATGTTTATGACCGATAGTGCCGCGGCAATGCGTTTGGTAGGCCCTTCTCTTCAAGAATACGGTTATAGGTTGGTACATGTTACGTGTAAAGTGCATGCTTTACATCTTGTGGCAGAAACTATTCGACAAGGTTTTCCACAGGTAGACGCATTAATAACAAGTACAAAAAAAGTGTTCCTTTAATCTCCTAAACATCTTCGTGTATTTCACAGCAAGTGTCCCGGTATTCCCGAACCACTACAGCCGATTGTTACACGTTGGGGAACATGGTTGAAGGTAGCTTTTTATTATGCTGAATATTTCAACAAATAAATACTGTGATACTACAATTCAATGCTGACGAGGCTGCAGCTATTAAGGAGAGCCAGACATAATTCGAAGTTATTTCCGTTGAAACAGCTTTAAAAACTATTTACAAGAACTATAAAAGACTACATGACGCCATACAAATCTTACAAAACAGTGCGTTGTCGTTAGTGGAGTCACTGCAAATAGTGGACGAAGTAAATCGACTGCTACACTCAATAGGTGACGCAAAAAAATGAGCCAGTTAAAGAAAAGTTCGCACGTGTGTTAAAGCAAGACACCGGTTTTACCAGATTAAGACAAATTTGTGGTGGTACTGATGGTGTCACCCCAGATCCGTTAAGTGCTTTCAAACACTATTTTATGCATGCCCGTATTACATCAATAGATGTCGAACGGTCGTTCGCAAAATATAACCATATTTTTTTACCACAGTGAACATCACTCACTGAGCCAACCATAGAAATATACCTGATGCTGCAAAGTTTTTACAGATCTTCTCCAGTTTGTGATAACCAAGCTAGTTAAGAGGATAAGTTGTGCATACATTGTTATAAATTGTAACAGTTTATCGCTATTGTTACTAGTTCATTTCTTTTATTACGCTTATAATGATGCGTACGCCTATGTCCCGCCGCACATTTCTGCCAACTCTACTAATCATCATTGTTTGATATACCTATGCGATATGCAACATAAATAAATGCTATTAGAAGTTATCTGTGTCTATAACAGGACTGCAGGCAGGTGAGCATCTCTACCAAAGACACAAGAACATCTTTCGCCTTAGTATCAAAGTGATATTAGAGTAAGCCAATTTGACATCTATTTGGTATAACATATATAACGTCAACTTTGCCTATTTAAAAATTAACTAAGTTTATCTGATATTTAAAATTTATCGAATTTTTAATATATTTGGGAATTATATAGGCAGTGATCGGTATAATTAGTGGGAGAGAACTGCGAAGGAGTCCAAATTGAACGCAGTAAACAGAGACATTAAGGTCTTTACCAACTTGTAATATAGCTGTTGCTCATAATACCTGTTGTAATTAGTTTATTAATTAAGTTGAACAAATAGTGGGTGTAAAGTTTAATTAAGAAGAACGCTTCAAAAAGCAGAGTGAAAATATGGTCTGTTTATTTATAGGTACAGAAATAACCATTCAATATCATATCTTTAAATAGTAGTGTATTTAGCATGTCGTAAATGGCAAGCTAGGGTTGTTTCACCACGAGGAATTTAACGGACATCTACAATTAAGTAATGCCACCTCCCTTTCTCCAGCTTGTAAGATCGATGAGTTCATAGGAGAACGAAACATGTTTTCAGCTATTGGAAAAGATGATCACATCGTAATACGTTATTTAATTGTACATGTCCGATGACTTCCTCATAGTCAATGAACTCTACCTTGCCATTTATGGTATGATAAATACACTACTATCGTATTCTGGGCGAACAATGTTGAGATGTGGCCAGATGTATTTATCTGCTAGTCAGTTGGGAGCACCGAATATGCTGCCACCCGTAAAATATATCACATTCTAAACCTAACTTTTCCATCACGAGATGGCGCGTTGTATCTCCTGTGGTTTTAATCCACAAGAACTTCAACAAATATTAATAAAACCCTGCATTGCGATGTCATACCTTTCTCTAAAATTAATATTTTGACAGCCATGAATCTCTTGGACTCGTTTCAATAGTTACAAAATGTACATATTGAATTAAACAAGTAAGAGTGTCAATGCAGTCGCTCCCGTTCGCCATGGGTTTTGATTACACAACTTTGAGCGCAGCTCACAGCTAAAATATAAAAGATAAATATATATTGTCGTGGACTTTTTTTTGGAGAATTTTTGTCCTCTACAACTTTGGTCCTATTAAATTTTGATGAATCTGTTACGATTCTCTCAGCAGTCCGGTTGAAGAATCGCAGTGCACCTTTTTTAAAATGTTTCTTAATTTTTTTATATAACTGTCGCATGTCGGTCGAATCTGAAACTTTCGATAATTATACTGAATTTTTAATTTTGAACAAACTTCCAAAGATTTTCAGTCACTGCCTAATTTTTGTCAACTTAACATAGGGAAATTGTCTCTCTTTCTTGGGACTAGTATGTAATTAAGGTTAATGAAGAAAGAATTCATGGATTTTTTTTTATTAAACTTTTTTCAAAAATGTGTGGTTTCACAATGAGACCACAAGGAAACTAGGTACAAAAATATGAAAGTAATTTAAACTTAAAAAAAATATTTTTGTTGAAATTTAAGAAAAAAAAAACGATTCGAAATTTCTGTTCAGAATGCCCAACGTTACAACTTCAGCATTAATATCTGCTACTATGAGGCGGTCAAAATTTTGAATAGCTTATACATTTGTTCCAAAAATTATTCTGTCAATTAATTCTCTTGTAAACAGGCATGCAAATTTGCCAGTGGGAGTCTCAATATCCTCAAGAACGTTAGGGCCATTATCTTCAATAATCAAAACAGATTTGTTCTCAAAATTTGCATCTTTGGTCCGCTCAATATTTTTTCAACAAAATGTGAAAGCGGGAGTTCATCTACACCTCACTGTCATATTCTAATTTATGTTACTAGCAATATCCTTATCTGGAATCATCAAAGTCCTGTATATCATCTTCAGATGAGCCTCTGAAGTAAATGATCCCGTATCTGTAGGAATTTCATCTGAAAGTTCGTAGGCCTTACCTGAAGATAATTCGCTAATGACCATGGTTAGATAACCTATAAAAAATATTGTGGTTCAAAAAAAGTGGAATTTGTCTAATGAACTTATATCCATAGCCGCTTCATAAGGGAGTTATAATTATAAGGGGCTATAGATCACAGGTTTTCCGATATAACTCCGTTGTTGAGCGGTACGATAACAATAAAATATTGACGGTATTTATGATTAATAAAGATGCATTTTTTTAGCTAATAATTTATTTCCTTTCTCATTCATAAGAGGTTGTTTCAGGTAGTGGATAATAGGAAAAGTGGTAGTCTTTCATCTCTAATTGTTTAATTTGTACTATTTTAGGAAATATAACTCAAGAATATCATCCTATATTAAAAACTACAAAATAAATTTCGATTGAAACCATATTTTTTGCCTTGGCAGTCTTATCCCTTCACCTCCCTAAAATATATGGAATAAATAATATACCAAATCATTAAACCATAATTTCTAATCATATTAATCACATGTTAATAAATTCCACTATGGCAGAGATTTGAATGAAGAAAATATTAAATTTTTTTATTATTATCTGGAAAATGAGAATTGGGATACTGTGTTCCTACAAAATTGTCCGAATATGGCGTTTAACTTCTTTATTAATGTTTTTTTATATTACTTTGACTTAAGTTTTCCTCTAAAGCGCTATACAAATAATAAGAAACGAATTTCTAGTGAATAGATAGCAGATGATTTATTGGACCTAAAAAAACGAGTCTGCCTGTTATCTGATTCAGCTCAAAAATATCCGGAGTTACGCGTTGTATGTAAATAATTAAATGAAGAATATAAGCTAAGGTTAAATAGAGCTAGATGTGCATATTGTGACAATCAAATCAACAAGTTAGGCAATAATGAAAGCGATGTGGAATGTTATATCAGAATTACAGGGTAAAGAATCGACAATTGCTAGAAAAGTTAAATTATTTGAGAATAACATTAAGATAAGTGACTTGTATACCGCAAATAAATTCAATACACATTTTACAAAAAACGACATAAATAACAGTTTGGTTAAAGATATTAGTTTCTTAAATTCAAATATTTTACTGGCAGATAAAACTTTTTCTCTCCCGTAACTAGATGTTATTTCACTTATTAATAAATTAAAACCTTCCGATACCAGCGGATTTGATGAAATTTCAAATAATCTAATCAAATAATGCAAACGGTTTATATATATCCACCGTGTCTCAAGACCTTCTGCAAATTGGGCGTAACTTATAAGTGCGTCATGGTGCATTAAAGTAATTTCGCACTAAATACGGAATTATGGTATATTGAAAATACCAATAACGTGTGTTTAAGGCGTATCATGTGTTGTAATAATTTTAAAATTTCAGCCGTATCAGTAGACTGGTAGCGCTCGGGGAGGGGCGAGGCTAGTTAGTATGTTATTCACGTGCCCACCTGACTCGCTAATAAAGTTGGTAGGTTGGGCTGCGTAGGAATGTGCGCATATGTATAAAATACATATTGCAGAATCTCTTGAGACACGGTGTATATTCCTCTTACTTTTGTAATAAATTTATGTTTTGAGAAGGGAGCATTTCCAAATAAACTGAAAATCGCAAAAGTCTTGCCATTATATAAAAATGACGATGTTAACGTACTTTCTAACTACAGGGCTATTAGTTTACTTTCAGGTTTTTCCAAACTAGAGTTAAGTTTAAATGAGCAATTCATGCACTTCTTTGTTAAGAATAATATATTAGTAGCGACTTAACACGGTTTTATGAAAAACAAAAATGTAGATACTGCTTTGTTTGAATTTTATACATACGCCCTTCAAGCCATTGATAAAAAAATTATTCCTTTTGGATTGCTTGTAGATTTTTCTCGTGCTTTTGATTGTGTAGATCATGAACTTCTTTTACTGAAACTGGATCGATATGGTGTACGAGGTCGTGCCTTAAATATCTTAAAAGAATTTTTAAATAATAGGTATCAAATAGTTGACGTCAATGGTGCTAAAAGTAATTGTTGTAGTCTAAGCAGAGGAGTTCCGCAAACTTCAATTTTAGGACCATTGCTATACTTAATTTTTGCAAACGACTTAGTTTTAAGTATTTAATCAATTCCCAATACACATATTGTTTGCTATGCCCATGATACAAATATGTTAATAATACAAAATGATGCAACATTCAGGTCTGAACACCCTACAAATTGTTTATGAAAATGTAATATTGTGGTCGGAGAAGAATCGTTTACACTTAAATAAAGAAAAAACCTTAACAATGGTATTTTCAAACAATAATGGCAATAATAAAATAACATATTAATAAATAACCCGAATATTAATTTTAAGTGACTGCTAAAATGTTAGGAGTTACTTTTGACCACAATTTATAGTGGTCCAATCATGTAAACTTGTTGTGTGAAAAGCTGAGAAAAAGTTGCTACGCTCTTCTATCAACGAAGTATCATTGTAGTCTAAATGTTCTTCTCACCTTGTACAGTGCAAATATCCACTCAATCATTGGATACGGAATTCTAATTGGGGCACTTGTACACATATACAAAGGGTTTTTATTTTACAAAAATATATAGTTAGAATCTTGAAACGCCTGTCACGTGGGGTATCTTGCGGAAGTTATTTTAATAAATTGAATATTTTAACTGATTTTAATATATACATTTATGAAGTCTGCCGTTTTGTGTTTAAACATAAATACCCGTTTCAACATAATCCAGTAAACTATAATTATTAAACTAGAATCAAAAATACTCAGAACCCTGATCAACATTCCACCGCTCTTTATCAGAAAGGGCAACTGTATGATGAAATTTTTTAATGTTTTACCAGATGTAATAAGAGAGTCTGCTAATATTACGATTTTTAAGAAAAGCATAAAGAAATTGAGAGAAAAAAATTGCTATTCCTTGGAGGAATTCTTTATGTAACGACGTTATTAGTTTTTCTTTTTCTTTTTTTTTATATATTTGTATTTTTTTGTATTAACATTGTTGTATATCGTATTACATAGTACCTAGGTTCAATTTATAATAATTAACAATCTGTTAGATTTAACCTAGGAAGTAGAGTTTGGAAGTTTTGACTGGAATATACAATTTGACGTTAATAAAATTGGTACTTATTTGATTGATTTATATATTCATTTCTAAAGTTATTGAATATAAAACATGGCGCAGTCGGTATAAAGCGAAGAAATAATAAATAATTAATAAAGTCTGCACAAGAGGAGCATCGAAAATAATAAATAATAATTGAAGTAACGAAAAAGGAAGTGACGTAACTATTCAGAAAAATGAAGGTAAAGCCTCAAAAACTGAGCCAAAAACTAATTCAGGTGAGGCAACTTCGAGTAAGAGTAAAACAAATGACAAAATTGAATCTAAAAAAGAAAGTAATGTTTTAAATAATTTAAAAGTTCCACAAACATTGGAATTAAGTTCAGGAAATCTATGTGAAAATTGGAGAACATTTCGACAATAGTTTGACATATATATGAAAGCATCATATTATGCAAATTTGGATGATGACACTAAGATAAATATTCTATTAAACATTATTGGTGATGAAGATTTGGATGTTTTTAATTACTTTAAATTTGAATAAGATATTTCACTGCAAATAGTAATACAAAAATTAAGGAATATTGCAATCCACGTAAAAACATTGTTTATGAAAGATTTTTGTTCATGCAACGACAGCAAAAAGATGGTGAGCCATTTGATAATATTTTAAAGGACATTTAAAAACAAATGAAGCATTGTGAATATGGAGAATAAGAAAATTCGATTTTACGAGATCAAATTGTATTAAATATATCAGATAAAAAGCTTCAGATGAGGTTAATATGCACAGAAGAATTAACATACAAAAAAAAAACGGTGGAAATATATCGAACATCAGAAATTACAAAAGAACAGGCGAGAAAAGTACAGAATAATTTAAAAGTTGATGCTGTCAAGAAAGAAAATGTCAGTTACGATGTCAGGAGGGAAAACGTCAGATATTCTGTCAAAACAGAAAATTGTAGAAATAATTATGGTTCCAAGGCGGAAAACATTGGAAATTCATATGGAAAATGTAAGAAGCATATTCAAGAAATTAAAAATTGTTCAAGGTGTAGTTCTTCACATGCGATCAATTCATGTCTAGCATGTGGTAAAAAATGTCTTAAGTGTAATTAATTTAATCATATCAGTAAAAGATGTAATGTAAAAATGTCAAAAAAACGTTAATCAAATTACTGAATCTGACGATGAATTTGAGATAGATACTATTAAGAAAGTTTAGAATATAGATAATTATAATAAAACTTGTTGGTATCAAAATATTTTAATTGAAGATGAAATGATTAATTTTAAAATAGATACAGGGACTGAAGTTAATTTAATTCCATTAGATTAATTTCAGAAAATAAATAAAAGTAAAAATCTATTAATTAATGAAAATAAAAGCAAATTAGAGGCATACGGTGGTTTTAAAATTGAAACTGTAGGCAAAGTAAATTTAACTTGTGAAGCTAATGATGAAAGTTTCTTACAGGAATTTATATTCGTTCATAAAAATGTATAACCTATTTTAGAATTGAAATCATGCGAGTTATTAAAATTTATTAAACTTATTAACGCTATCGAGTTAGAAGAAGAAAAATTTATAAAAAATAATAAGGATATATTTAAAGGTATAGGAAAATTTAAAGGAAAAATAAATTATTTCTGAAAGAAGGAGCCAAACCGGTAATAAAAAGGTACAAAAAAATTTCCAAATAAAGTTAGAGATAAATTAAAGTCAACAATTAATGAATTAATTAAAAATAATATTATAGTTAAGGAGGATGATCCTGTCGAGTGGATACATAATCTAGTTGTCGTTGAGAAACCAAATAATAAATTAAGGATTTGTATAGATCCTAAGAAACTAAATTTAAATTTATTAGATGAAAATCATCTTCTACCAACTTTAGAGTCCATTTCACAAGGTTTAAAGATTAAGACACTTTATTCCGTGTCTAATCTAATAGAATCTTTTGGCATGTTCAACTTGATGATAATTAACGCAAATTATGTTGTTTTAATTCACCATTAGGAGTTTATAGATATAATAGATTGTCATACGGTTTAAAGGTTGCTGCACAATTATTTTAAAAGGAAAATGAAAAAAATTTTGCAGATATACCTGGCATTAGTGTTTATATAGATGATTTTTTACTGGCAACGGATACTGAAGAACACATGATAAATTAATAAACATATTGGTAGAAAGTGCTCGTAAAGTTAATGTAAAATGTAATAAAAAAACACTGCAATATATAGTAAATAACAAATAACAAATAACAAACTTTATTCATCCAGTAGATCATACAAAAAATGATATAGTATACGGCAATTAAAAACATGAAATATACAAATGAAAAGAAAAGAAAGAAAAATAAAAAACAATAGTGTTTAAAATATAACAGAAGAACCATATTTTTAATCTTAATATTGTAGATACTCTTGAACAGAATAAAAACCATTTGTTAGAAGGACTTCTTTAACAGCAATGATAAACTTTTTTACATTATTTATTGACTTTACTTTAGCATCCAGTTTATTGTATAGTACAGCACCCATGTAGTATGGGTCTGATTTGTACAATTGCAGTCGATGTAAATCGTATTGCAGATCAAGGCCATAACGTGTAGGATACAGATGGTTAGAATTTTGATATGTAAATTTTGAAATGTGGTTTTTTTTTTACGAAACAATAATTCCAAAATATATAAACACGGCAAAGTTAAAATTCTGTGCTGTATAAAAGTATGTTTACATGATTCCCTATATTTCAGTCCATAAATGAAACGTATTGCCCTTTTCTGCAATACAAAAACACGATTTGCAGCTGATGCACTAGCCCAGAAAATCACTCCATATCTTAACCGAGACTCAAAATTAGAGAAATAAAATGTTTTCACAACAGTGACACTACAAATGTTAGATAGCCTATTTATAGCAAAGCAGTTACTGGCACACTTTTTGCAAAGTGCATCAATATGAGTTTTCCAATCAAGTGATAAATCTATATGAATTAGGCATTCAAGTTTAAACTCTGAAACCTTTTGAATTGACATGTTTTCTAATTTTATTAAAGGACTATAACTATAATTGGATTTTATCGGATGAAACTGTAAACAAAAAGTTTTTTCTTGATTCATGATTAGTCTATTTTCATTGAAAAAAGTATAAATGTGTTGTAGATTTGAGTTTAAACTTCTAGTCACTTCCTCTACAGTCCTACCACTTGATACAACAGTTATATCATCTGCAAATGCGCAGAAAAATGTGGAGATACGTTCATCTATATTGTTAAGATATAACAGAAATAGTAGTGGACCTATGACACTACCCTGGGGCACTCCTACATCAACGTCCAGCTCACAGGATCTTTCGCCAAAAAAATCTACAAATTGTTTCCTATTTGTAAGATAGGACTTTAGAACCTTGTTACATTGACCACGCAGACCATAACACACTACTTTCCTCAGTAAAATATCATAGTATACACAATCGAAAGCCTTGGAAAGATCTATAAACAGGGCTATAACTTTGTTTCCTAAATCTAAATTTTTGTAAACATAATGCAAAAAAATCTAACAGAGCAGTAGTAGTGGAACGATTTTCTCTGAAACCATGTTGGTTATGAGAGAAAATATTATTTTCCTCTAGAAAATGAATTATTCTGCTGGCCAAAAAGTTTTTCAAAAATGTTGGAAAAAACAGAAAGTAGAGATATGGGACGGTAGTTACAAATTTCTATAGGATCACCCTTTTTAAATAGGCAGATTACTTTGGAAATTTTTAATAAATTGGGGAAGCATCCGGTAGTAAAACAGTAGTTTATAATGTGACATAATGGTGTTGCAATCAATTGAGCACATTGCTTTACAATTTTAATGGAAAAACCATCATGCCCAGTAGAATTTGAATTTTTTAACTTATTTATAGTGTCAATAATTTCTGAAATTGTTACTGGCTTTAGAAAAATTGAACTAATATGTCTAGGTGGCATTGGTATATTCTTTCCATTTTCTGTTTTAGTAGAAATCAAAGATTTTGGAAGTGTGACAAAATGAGAATTGAAAGCATTAGCAATATCTTTTTTTATTTGTGGTTATTATGTTATTTATTTTCATTGTAGGGTATTTATTGTAGTTATTATTTTTTACTGAATTATTAATAATATTCCAAACTGTTTTTGACTGATTTTGTGAGTTTAATATAATATTATCAAAATATAGTTTCTTGGCATTTCTAATAACACGCCGATATATTGTATTATACTTCTTGTAATCATTATTATTTACCAAGCCATTTACTTTCAAAACATAAAGCTCCTTCAGACGATTGGATGAAATTTTTATTCCTCTAGTACACCAGTTTTTATTATTAGAACTGTTAATTATATCTTTTGTGACAAATTTAAAACTTATATTGTAATAATTTTCAAATATTTTACTGAAGGCAATAAACTGTTTATCAGGATCGTACTCATTAAATACACTGTGCCAAGTCTCTAATTTCAAAAAGTTTTTAAACATGTCAGTATTTTTTTTCGAAAAAGACCTAAATTTAAACGGTTTGTTTTCATCCAAGTTGTAAATTTGAAAAGTGATTTTCTGAGCAGTATGATCAGACAAACCAGTACAAAGTATTTTACTAGTTAAAATATTGTTATTAAAATTAGTCATAATGTAATCTAATGCAGTACCAGTCTGCAATCTAGTTGGTTCATTAAATAAACTTTTAATAGAAAATGAGCCAGTAAGGTCCTCAAGAGCCAAGGTATGATTATTTTTGCAAGAGTAGTCAATATTTATATCACCACATATTATTATTCTATTAAATTTGGTTTTATTACAAATAATATTTAAGCATTTTTCTAATTTGGAAAAAAATAAGTCCATATCCGAATCTGAGGAACTAATTGGTATTTTGTACAAACATAATACGCAATAATTAATTTTATTTACAGTGAAATTTGTTGCGGCACATTCAAAGTTTTTATCAACACTTAAGTCAGTAATTTCATGCATGTTGTACGTTGTCAAATTATTTTTTGCAAGGATTAAGACGCCGCCATGTATGGAAGATTTTCTGCAGAAGTAACTCGCAATGTGGTACCCAGGAAAGTTTATATGCAAAATTTCATTGTCTTTTAAAAAACTTTCACTTACACATAAGATATCAATATTCTCAGTTGATAAAAAAAGTTCTGTTTCATCTATTTTGTGCCTAATAGACTGCATATTTTGGTGAATTACAGTAAAATGTTTTTCATTGGGGTTTTTTTGGTTGCTATACACAGTAATTAATTCTTTGTTTCAAGTAGTTGAGCCGTTTTTGGTAAACTGGACAATTTTTGTCTTTTGCAGAGTGATCTGTATTAAAATTAGTTTTAAACCTGGTATTATTATTTTCACAGTTGTAGCATTTAAAGTTAGATTCAGAACTAACCTGACAGCAATTCAATTGGTGATCGCCCGCACAGTTGGGACAAATGTGTTTTGTAAATTGACAATTTTTCGAAAAATGTCCAAATCCTGAGCATTTATAGCATCGTGTAATATTGAAAGATTCCACAATGTAACATTTTCTCCAAAGTACAAACAAGTACCCATTCTCCATTACTTTCTTAAATATATTCGGGCTTAATTCAACTAGAATATTCATGCTGTTCCTTTCTTTAATACTACTTCTTTTTATTATTTTAAAATGAATGTTTCCTAAGATATTTAATGAATTTAGAGCCATAATGTTTTTACATAAGTCGTTATCGGATATTTCAGAAATTTCAGCATTTAGTATTTGTATCCTTGGGTTAAAGTTATCCAAAACTATAACATTGAAACTCTCGCCAGCAGTCTTTTCAAGATTTGTTTTAACATTTTGCAAGGATTCGTTATTTAAACAGTTGACAAGCATTTTGCCATTTGATTCTTTAATATTTGTTATTCCGGGACCAAGGTTCACAGGATCTAAATTTCTTTTAAATTCATTTATGTTTATTTTATTGTTGGTGTTTTTTGATTCTAATATCAATACAGCTGGCTTGTCATGTTTTGCTTTTTTAAGTGAATCAGAGTAAGAAGGTCGCGCCACCTCTTTTATTTCTATGGGATTAGACGTTTTATTTGAAATTATTTGAGATTTCTTTTTCGAATCGAATATTGTTTTGTATTGTTTGTCAACTTCACTTAGCCTTAACTTTAATATATCATTCGATGATTCTAGTTCAGAATTAAGCTTACATAATAAATTTAGCTCACGTTTTTGATGCTCCAGTTCATTTTTGGATACAGCTAATGCTATAGACTCACTGTTTATAGGTTCTTCTGCCACTTCATCTGATGCTACGTTCATTTGTTGACATTGTTTACATAGCCAATTAGTTTTATCAACACAGAAATATTTTGCGATCATTTCAAAACAATTTAAATGAAACACAAAATCACACTTTACACATTTCACATAATTTCTAAAACCTTTGTTACATATTTCACACTTTTTGGTTATTTTAAAATTACCAGCGTTTGCACCGTCATCGCCTGTGGCAGCCATGATACAGGCGATGTGGGTCACAATTTTTCTGAGGAAGGTATAGAACCAGATCTAGAAAGAATTGAGGCAATAAATAATTTAAAAGAACCCTCTAATAAAAAAAGAACTTCAAGAGTGTTAGGAATGATAAATTATCTTCGTAATTTGTTTACAAAATAATTAAATAAATTTATGATCGCAATGCATAGAAATCTGTAGATTATAAAACGGGGGATAACATAGTATATAGAAAAAAATATGTTTGGCATAAAGGGAAGGTTGTAGAGGAAGCAGGTACTCCTAGATCGTGTATTGTTAGTGATAATAATACTAAAATAAATTGTAGATGAAATTCTAATCATTTAAAAAAGTCTGGAAATATTTAAATAGCGTATAAAGATATGTTACTGGTTTTACTAGTGTTATAAATATCTTTATTTGTCTAATAAATTTAACGTAAATTTAAGGAGAAGATGTTGTATATCGTATTATATAGTAGGTTTAATTTATAATAATTAACAATCTCTTAGATGTAACCTAGGAACTAGAGTTTGGAAGTTTTTGACTGGAATGTACAATTTGACGTTAATAAAATTGGTACTTATTTGATTGATTTATATATTCATTTCTAAAGTTATTGAATATAAAACAACATTATTGAAATTATTTTCTGTGTTATTGAATTGTTTGTTCGATGCAACTGTTTTGTAATTTACAGTTTTTTTAGGTTTTTTATATTTACTGACGCTTTCTACCAGTTACTTGTTGTTTTTGTAACATAATGTGATTGAGAAATTAATAAAATAATAATAAAAATAATAATAATAATAATTGTGGTAAATATCTTGGAAATTCAATGTCGTTTTTTGTTAAAAACAGAAAAATATTAATTTTATAAAGACCTTCATCATGCTGTATCTGGGAAACGAAGCATTATCAGATCCATCTTCACATTAACTTTTTGACTTATTTTGACGTAAGAATGTATACATCTGAATTTGTGCCGTGAATTTTTGAACACCCTGTATAGTACGTAATTATTATATACTTTCTTTTATAAAAGTGTGTCTTAAAATGTGAACCAGTTGCCGAAATTAATTTTCGATAATAATGCCTCGGCTATTAACTGCCAATAGAATATACATAGCAAGGTTGAGTCTAATTTTTACAAAAGAGACGAATCAAATAGAAATTCTAAAATATCTTTAATTATTCAACGTCTGCAAAGAAACAATAAAGAAACAGTACATTCTTCCGATGTCTCTAGTTTACGTATTTAACCAGTGAAATATATTTTCATAGCCATTTTACCATTGAAAAAAATAACGCTTTCTTTTATTAGGTTTTTTACAGATGAATACTAAACAAATTGACATGATCGACGCAGACTGTTTTTTAGTAAAAAAAAAACAAGATAAACTCATACCTTATCTTTTTACAGATCAGTATTACAACAGGATTATGGTTATTTAATAAAAATATCTGATGTGGCCAGCACATAACTTTCTTATACCAGTATATATCATCCTGATCTAACAAAATCATTATGTTTAATTCTTCACTTACCTCAATTAAATTTTAATAGCATACCTTGAATGTTTCATTAAAATTTTTTAATAATTGATTATCAGCGTCATTCGTTACTGTCAATAATAATTCATGTCATATATTTTAATAATTTTTTGTTGTTGACATTTACATTTTTGTAACTAAATTATACGTCTAACTGTTAAATTTATCCTAACCACATTTTATGAGGCCAAATATGTAAAATTTTTCAGTTTGCATCAGCTTTATTTAAGTATTTGGAAAATATATTTTATTGATATAGTAGACATAATTTATAATCTTTTATTGAGAATTTTTTTTTTGTAAAGTCAAATACAAAAAAAGTTTGGGTCCCGTGGACTCTCTTTCAGCTGGCGAATTTTGCTCATCACCGAATTTTTCATTGTCTTTGGCCTTTAGAACAAGTGTACCAAATTTAAAAGCTTTATCTCAAAAACTGTGGCTGCCATCCCGTACTACAGACATGCGGACAGATTTTTTTTCATAAAGTTATGTTTTTCATATTAATTCGTCGAGATTCGTCCAGAAATGCAATAATAATTTTTAAATTTCTTTCGCGAAATTGTACTTTTTTTCTTCTTTCATTCATTATGTCATTTCTGGTGGTACCACATTTACCAAATTTAATGTGTCGCCTAAAATGTTGTTGACAATCTTAACTGCCAAATTTGGAAAGTCTCCCTTTAGTATTTTTTGAGTTATCGCGGATATGCACATACACACACACATCCCCACACACATCCACACACACACGCACCGACATACATCATTCGGAAAATAGTTAGAATAGATTCAGAAGGATTCAAAACGTAAATAGCAATCAAAATCTCGAGGTCGAAAAAAATCACGATTATTCTACTTCCTTATATTAGGTATAAGAAAGTAAAAATAGACATACTAACTACATGCATGATAATTGAACGCTCAAAAAAAAAAATACTTAATTTAGTTAGTTGTCTACTACGTAATCATAGTGAAATATTATGAATAATTATAATAAAAATAATATTATTTTGAAGTGACTAGCACACCTCGGCAAGTAGCTAAACTATACTCTGTTTAACGAACAAATATAATAATGCCCCATCCATAAATGTGCACCAAATTCGAATAAAATTTTTTTATTGGTCATATTTTTAAACCCATATCATAAGAAATTCTTAACTTGATAGCTTCTTGACTGTCAAATACGTTTTGTTTTTGTGTTTTGTGGAGATTACAGTTATTTGTTGCAATTCGTTGTTTCCATTTGCTGTAATTCACATTTACATAATAAATAGTGCTTTTTAGCGCTAAACAAACATTTTTCTTTATATTAAGGTACGTAATGAAAACGATTAACATCGATTATATCTTATAACCACACTTTTTTTCAGGGATTAATACCAAATGGCTCAAGCAGTTACTTCTCCACCGAAAAAACGGACATCCAGGCATTTTTTCGGTTGACGACAAACAACATGTTTTGAACATTTATAAGACTTATACTGGAGTCAACCCTGTCTGTCCTATATATTGTTTTTCACAACTGCCACATGGTATGCAATATACAACACCTGATTTGTTGTATATTGCATACCATGTGCATGTACTTAAAGATCGCATAACTTCACATAAAAGCGATGTAAGACTTAACAAAAAAGACTTGTACCTTGGCAAAACACGCTATTGAATGTAACCACACTATAGCATACGACAGAGTTGAAGTATTAGACAGCGAAAATAAAGAAAAAAGATCGTTTTTGGAAATGATCAACATTTACAAAAACAATAATACTGTAAATAACAGAAAAGATATTGAAGGCCTGAACATTATATATACATATTTGTTACACCTAAATAATAACAATAGATTTGTTCCAGTAGTCACATCTCCCGTGAGTTCGAGTCTCCAACTGTAACAATTTTTTCCAGTAGGGGATGGGGAGTTATGTCGCGAGGTCTTCAACGGTAAGAACGGCGTACATGGACATCATCCAGCAATTTTAACCTTTTTTAACAATTTTTAACTTGTATTAGTGTGTAATGGAATATTTTATCAAGGTGTGTAAATGAATCGCATCAGCCTGTTTCAAAACATGTGCTACTTTATTATAACCTTAATTTTTCGTAAGTACTCTTATATCTAACCTTTTAATGCAGAAAATTGTAATTGATGTAATAAATTGTAGAGTTCCTCAGGAAGAGACAATAAAGCCTCGAAAGCTAGAACAGAAATAAAGAGTTTTTTTCTTTAATTTTCTGCCACACGACTGCGAACCCGATTTAATCATAAAAATTTTTGTCCTATGTATATATATATATATATATATATATATATATATATATATATATATATATATATATATATATATATATATATATATATATATATACACATAGTGCCAAAAGTTTTGCATCACCCAGTTTTAAGCTCTCTGAATTTTTTATCAAGAAAGAGTAAAGGAGGCCATGATTTTTTGTTTACTTTTTTACCATCATGCAAGATAAGAAATGTCAAATAAACGTTACAGTTGGCCGTGTAAACAAATTTGAATCGTTTCATGTTTGACAGTGTTCAAGTAGTGTTTACTTTGTTGCTATCAGCACTGATTAAAAGTGTGCAAAAATGGTCCGAAATGTAATTTCGCAATTGGACAGATCCAGGCTAGTGATCCTGATCGAAGAGGGTTATTCTCAAAGAGAACTTGCCGCGCATTTGGGAATTAATCAAAGTGATGTCTCCCAAACCTGGAATCGGTACAGAGCAACGAATTCTACAAAGGATCGTCCTAGAAGTGGCGGGCCCCGTGTTGGTAATGTAAATTCTGATAGATTCATGTCACTGGTGGCCCGCCGGAACAGATTTTCATCCATTGGTAACATTCCAGGAGAAGTTAGACGAGGTACTGGTGTTGCGTTATCCCTTACTACAATACGGAGGCGATTAGCTGGCTTTGGATTACAGCGTAGGAGGCCCACAAGAGTGCCGAAATTAACATTGCGACACCGACAGACTCGATTTGAGTGGTGCCGAACATTCCAAGGGTGAGGTATGGATTTTTGGCGACATGTGATGTTTTCGGATGAGACCTGTGTTTGTCTAACTTCCAATGACCGCAGAAGCCGTGTTTGGAGAGAGCCTGGAGATCAAAATCGACTCGGATATGCTGTCGAAACTGCTCCATATCGTGAAGGGAGTGTTATGTTTTGGGCCGGTATCATGATTGGTGAACGAACGCCACTGGTTCCTATTCCAGGTACGTTAAATGGACAAAATTACATCTAACACATTCTCCGGAGATATGTTCGCCTATGGAGAGGAGCAGTTGGAGAGCATTTTGTTTTTATGGATGATAATGCCCCTCCCCACAGAACTAATGCTGTCCGTAATTTCCTAGAGAAGAAAGGAATCGACCGTATGGAGTGGCCCCCTATGTCTCCAGACTTAAATCCCATCAAACATGCCTGGGATGTGCTTAAGAGGACAATTGCTCGACGTCCACAGCCTCCACTGACCCGGCAGGAGCTGATAAGAGTTGCAATAGAAGAATGGCAAAACCTACCCTTCCAGACCATCGATGAGTTAATTATGAGCATGGAGAGACGAATTCAAGCTTGCATTAACGTGAGAGGTGGTAATACGTTGTATTAGTAATATTTGATGTGGTAATTGTAATTAACTAGTTTAATAAAACATATCCAATGTACACTTTTTTAAATCACTCTGTATATTGACGCATTAAATTCATTCTTTGCCAAAAAAGATTGTGAGAAAAGGCTATTAAACCATCTTACAATAGTTTAAATCTTCGTGGAATCAAATTTGTCACTAAAACTGGGTGATGCAAAACTTTTGGCACTATGTGTATATATATATATATATATATATATATATATATATATATATATATATATATATATATATATATACTATATATATATACATACATATATATATATATATATATATATATATATATATATATATATATATATATATATATATATATATATATATATATATATATATATATATATATATATATATATATATATATATATGGTGGTTGTCTGAACGACGTTTCGGCAGAATCTCATCTGCCATCTTCAGGTTCTAACCGATAACTGCTTACTGCGGCTTCTGGTAACCAGAAGCCGCAGACAACCACGGTCCCTCTCGGGGCCTATCACCTACGCGGAGTATACCCGGAAAACGAATTTAACATATATATATATATATATATATATATATATATATATATATATATATATATATATATATATATATATATATATATATATATATACATATATATATATATATATATACATATATACCGGGTGTCCCAGCCTCGCGTCGGCCAAATGTCCTGGCTCTCTTATAAGAGATATCGAAAAATTTCAAAAACGGGGTGATAGAGGGCGCAAACGTGCATAGTTTAAAAATATTTTTAAATATACAGGGTGATCCATTTAGGCGCGACGACATAAACTTATGTTTTTTTAAATGGAACACTAGGTATATTAATACATATTTGAATTCTCCTTTTAAAGAAGACTCAAACGATATGCCACTTGATGGGTCTGCGATGGGTCGGTACCATGATATGGGTGAGTTTGTACCAGAAACATGCCAACTTTGTGAGCTCACTGTGACGTAATGGAAGAACATTTTGAGATCTAGATTATGTCAAAAATTGTCAAACACCCTGTAGTTTACGCTACTGTTATCGGATCTAACGAAATCGGTCATTTTATACCGGATGAGTCAGGAAGCGCTAAAACTATTTTTTCTCATTTTTATCAAATGGAACGCCCTGTATATTATGAATCCAAAGGAAAGCCCTTTGAAAGAGCTTTCCACTGATATAAAGGTTCAAGGGTCTATCTATCATGGGTGCCAAGAATTTGAAGGCAAGGTGCACAATTCGAGGTTTATTAAAAAATTACGCTCAATTTTCAATTGTTTTGTGAATTTTCGCTGAAATCGGCTCTTTTTCAGTAACACAATTTCGAAAATAATGATATCAACTTATCTGCACCATGATAGTTCTCTGCAGACAAAAAAAATCAAGAAAGAGAGGAAACGAAAACTTTATTTGGAAAGAAACTGGGTGGAAGCACTGGAAATTAAACTAAATGTTCAAAAATGTTCCCATTCTCCCTGATACACAGTTGTAAACGATTTTCAGTTGTTCTTCGAACATCGGCTAGTGTAGCTATTGAGACATTGCGAAATGTTGCAGCGATTCTTTCCTGCATATCCTCCCTGGTTGTGGGCCTCACCCTGTAGACCTCCTGCTTCACATAACCCCATAGGAAAAAATCCAAAGGAGTTAGGTCTGGAGACCGTGCCGGCCATCTTATGGGTCCTCCACGACCAATCCATTGTTCCCCTCTCCAATTAGTTAAAAAATCTTTTACTATTCGATGGTTATGTGGGGGTGCACCGTCGTGCTGGAACCACATGTTCTCTCTAACGTCTTCATCTACATCTTGAAGCAGCCCCTCTAAATTCAAACGCAAGAAATTGTGATATCTTCGGCCATTTAATGCCCCATCCTCAAAAAACCACGGTCCAATGACATAGTTGTCTAATATACCACCCCATACATTAATTGACCATCGATTTTGGTGATCCACTTGCCTGACCCAGTGCGGGTTTTCAGTCGCATAATAATGCATGTTATAGCGATTTACTGTCCCATTACTGCGAAAGGTAGCTTCATCGGTAAATAAAACCTGTGATAAAAATTGGGCATCTTCGTTAATTTTATTTAGCATTATATTGCAGAAATTAATACGATTTTGAAAATCTTCCCCATAAAGGTCTTGGTGTAGTTGAATGTGATAGGGGTGATATTTGTATTTATTGATGATACGATTTACAGAAGTTTTACTTACATCGGTTTGTTGTTCCAATTTCACGACAACTTATGTGAGGATTCTCTTGCACGTGAAGCAAAACTGTCAATTCGTGTTCTTCATTATTTACAACCATGTTCCTCAATTTTCTTTTGGTATAACACACATTACCAGTGTCCTCAAATCTTTCTCTCAAGTTTTTGAATGAGTTGGGATCAGGAGTTCGTCTCTCGGGGTATTTCATTCCATAAATCCTTGATGCCAATAAGCAATTCCTATCAGCTTCTCCCAAACAATATATCATATCAGTTAACTCTTGTTGGGTGAATTTCATTGTTACTCGTTCGTTTATACTAAGAAAAATATCAACACTCGAAATTTTACAACAATAAAGTAAATTATTGACAAGACTGGTACTTTTATGACAGGTACCTACTTGATTTTTTTGAATTTATTTCGATAAATTGAAAGTTGGAAGCAATTTGAAATTCTCTACAATTTTTTTTTATTTATTCTTTCGATGATAGTACGTGGAACAACAGCTTTCCAAACTTAACAAAAATTTTACTATCTTTCATTGAATTGAAAATAAAAGTATTTTTTGGTCTTATTTTAGAAGAATGAATTACACCATTTTAAAGCTGAGAAAAAAATACTACGAAAAGCTACGTTTTATTAAGCACCGTTCTAAAATAATAAATCATTTCGCGACAAAATTACGTCGGGCTAGAAAAGACTTGTCATGACATGAATTTATATACGCATTTCAGAAAAAAAAAATTAAATTTATCAGGCGTTGACTATTTTATACTTAATTATTTTTCTGCACTGAAGTACGGTATTTTTCTCCGAGTATAAGGATAATTATTTTTGAAATTTTCTTACTGAAAAGCGCCGATTTAAGCGAAAATTCACAAAACAATTGAAAATTGAGCGTAATTTTTTAATAAACCTCGAATTGTGCCACTTTGCCATCAAATTCTTGGCACCCATGATAGATAGACCCTTGAACCTTTATATCAGTGGAAAGCTCTTTCAAAGAGCTCTCCTTTGGTGTCATAATATACAGGGCGTTCCATTTGAAAAAAATGAGAAAAAGTAGTTTTGGCGTTTCCTGACTCACCCGGTATAAAATGACCGATTTCGTTAGATCCGATAAAAGTAGCGTAAACTACAGGGTGTTTGACAATTTTTGACATAATCTAGATCTCAAAATGTCCTTCCATTACGTCACAGTGAGCTCACAAAGTTGGCATGTTTT